>OY284487.1:63304405-63904405 GCA_958336395.1 Ctenicera cuprea
ATATTTAGTATAGAAAAAAATGTAAAGCTGTTTAGGTGTTAATAATGTTGTCAAGTTTTGACTTATTTTTCTTGAGTATGGCGCGAAGATCGAGCTTCGACGGAAAAGTTTTTCCACAATCTTATAATAGTACAGCATTGTTTACGTTAATTTTTAGACACCCTGTACTGTAAATATATTCACGTATGGAAAAGTACAAAAACCATATTTCCATTATTTAATACAAAAGCACATATAGGTACCCTCTTTTTGTTCT
This sequence comes from Ctenicera cuprea, assembly GCA_958336395.1. NCBI lineage: Eukaryota > Metazoa > Arthropoda > Insecta > Coleoptera > Elateridae > Ctenicera > Ctenicera cuprea. Next base: position 63,304,662 of record OY284487.1, read on the forward strand.
GCTTTATCACTTTTAATGCACGAAACGTCAAATAGAGCTCTGCGCGAATTCGAGTACTTATCTAAAATTACACACAATAATAAATATTGCACTTTATAGCAACTATTTTTGCCTGTGTTGGTTTACTACAAATCAGTCTGAAATACGTTTAAAATAACTTATAACTTATGCAAGCTAACCTTTATTTTTTTATCAACCATTTCTGTTGAATATTTACGTGGAAACAGTCCGTACTTTTAAGCCAACTTAGGCAGGTTGTATGAATATGTTCTGCAATTACCATTGTAAAGCGGGTACTCTTGACGCCAACTATATGATAACAGATGCCGCCTTTCTACAGTGGTAAGGGTAGTGGGATCTTTCACAATTGACGCGTAAAACTTCAATAGAAAAATACTTTTGAAAAAGTGATGTAACAATTTCTGAAGCATAAAAAAGTCAGCGAAGTGCATCGCTCATTTTTCCTTTTTATTTTTAGTAGGTTATTTTGGACAGTTCTGGATCCACCCCCCACTCCTGGCCTTGAGTTCAAGGTCAAGGACACCCCCACTCCTACCCCCACCCCTGGCCTTGAGTTCAAGGTCAATGTCAAAAAAATTTTTCGGCCTGCGGCCGGCTTGTCCTGCGGACGGCTGAGATTTGCGCCCCGTCTGGACTGGACCATCCCCCCACTCCTGACCTTGAGTTCATGTTCAAGGTCACGGTCCAAAAAAAATTTTTCGCCTGCGGCGAGCTTGTCCTGCGGACGGCTTGTCCTGCGGACAACAACGCTTATAGTTGGAGTCCTATCTGAAGAAGTGCTCGCAGCATAACCTCACTAGCCCCTTCTAATCTCAAGACCATTCTCCTCCTTTACCCGACGGCCACGCCGTCCACCATCTTAGTCGCTCCAAAAGAAAACACCAAGTAGATTCAAATATATTTATTAATTAAATATACATAATGATCACTAGGGTAGGTTATTGTAATTAATTGACCAATATATAAAGAAATATATAATACACATAGATACACTAAGTAATAAAATAGTTCCGACAATTATTGTAGAAATACAACAATAGTGATTGCCATTAATAGCAAGTTTTTGTATGCTAGGCTTTTTATTGTTCGTCACGATAGTTTGCCAATTTGTACTTATCGTGTATTTAGGAAAATTAAATTTAATCTTGAATGTTACGAAACCATTTTCCGTTAAGTTCTTCACAGACGATTTGAAGACTGGAATGTCAGCCCAGGTATCAATATCCATTTTGTTCCAAATCACGCTGTTATTACCATCACGATCGTATGCAATAGATGCCGAAGCGCAATTCGATGGTTGCAGCACATACAGATGACCATCGTAGACAGCTGCTAAGGCTGCTAATAATTTTATAGGTATCATGTTGACCCGCACACAAACAAAGACTGAATGAGTATATTACATAAATGGCACTACACTTTTTAATTACACTTATCCACTTCCCCCACCTCTTTAGCTGCGGCTTTTAACTCGTTTGACCTCTCGAAGACATTAACGCGAAGTTCCAAATTATGTAGTGCAGGATATCTATCCAAGCAGATCATCTGATACGGATTCTTGGTGTACAGAGTGGAGGCATCGTAATGAAAGAATCCCGAGTCATTTCGGAAAAAGTTTGCTAGTGTAGTGTTTAATGGATGAGATATCTTAGGGAATTTAAATACCAGTTCAGGATTTATAGTTGGCTCTTCATCAAAATTATAATAACGACTTTCGGCAGTTTCATCTACGTGATACACTCCGTCGTCAGGAACGTACAGGAATAACATGTTGCTCGTGCGAGAGCTCGAAGAAAACTGAGATTCTTCTAACACATGGTGGCGGATAGTTGGCCTTAAGCATATGAGACTGAACCGCTTCTGCGCAGTCTTGCTCAACGGATAATTTGTTTTTAGAGCTTAAGAAATTGTAGAACCCAGACAGGTTAACCTTGGCCTTGGAATCTGTATAGACAAGATAGCCTTGGTCCTCGAATTGATTAAGTTTTCCAAGGTTAGGTTATTTTTTATTTTTTAAGTTATACTATCCTTGAGTCTTTGAAGATGGTACTTATACCATTTTCAGCCCACTATCGAACAGTGAATCTCCATCCGACACCAACGATCATGACTCCTTTCCCCACCAATGACCATACTTTGATTTATTCTGGTAATTTTGATATTTTTGCGTCTGTGAACTGATTTTACAATTTGAAGTGTTTTAGAAGACGAACAAAAATTAATGTGGCGCGCAGCAATGGCTGTAATAATCATCAGGCCCGAATATATGTTATATCAATTGTCGACGTGTCGCAACCTCCCAAATAATTCATTTGAAAAGTTATTCGATTTGCAAGAGGGTTCGTTAGTTGGCGAAGTTTACTTGGATGCGGCCCAGCAAAAGCTCTTCCTATTTATCTGTAAGTATTTCTAAGCTTCCTTAATGCTCTACTAATTTTATTTTTTTTATGTTTTCTTTCTACACTCCTCAACCACCAGCGTGAATGTATGATATATAAATTTATACATAAATAACTTAATTGAAATATATTGTTTTATTTCAAGTTTCACCTTGAGGTGAATTTTAACTTTATCCAAGCGGAGTTAGCATGGACTACTACTTTGACCTTGAACTGATTTTATAAAATTTCCCTAATTTTTATGTTGCATCCCCACCATTTTGCCTTGGGATCAAGGCTAAGGTTAACCTGTCTGGGTAATAAACATTCCACAATGTCTGGGAAGCCATTTTACGTCGAACTCTCGAGCGAAATGGGTGCTAGTGCTAACTGCGGTTCTTGTGGTGTTTGTGGCGGTGTTGTGTTGGGGTGTAGTGATTTTCCTCGAGGTGTGCGGTCCATGTGGTCGCGACTCTCTTTGAGGAAGTTCCAGCAGTCCAAAGCTAAACTCTGTGCCTGTTCGCAACCGAGCGCTTCCACCAGCTCTGAGGTTAGTAAAGCATTACCTATAGAATCGACCAATAAAATCAAAATTTTGCAAAATGTAATTGTTCAAAATGCAAAGCAGCTAAGACCTGAAAATAACCGCCAAGGAGAACAACGATTGACTCAGGACGTAGTGTGTGAAAGCATTTTGAGGAATTACTTGTTAAACAAAATCAAAAGCGTTCCGCGACCTAAATTGAATTTTAATGCTTCAGTGCAAAATGTTGCGAATGAAAATCATGCTGAAATCTCTGACCATTTCGAGCAGATTTCTGCAAATAATGTTGAAATAAATGAATGTATTTTGCAACCGAAATTTAATTTGGCAGAATGCGTTGACCAGATGCTGAACGGCGTCGGGACGGATAATTCAAATAGTTTATATGAGAACATTTCTGCAGCTAGCACCTCAAATTCTAAAATTAGTAGAGAAAGTAAAAATGTGGATGCACTAAAAAAGAGTATTGCCGAATTCTTACTATTTGAGAACAATCACCAGAAGAATAATTCTGTCATTAGCTGCAATATTGCGAAACCTGCAACAATTATTGAAATTTCTTCTCGTGATTGTTCGCAAGCAGTTAATAACTTTTTGGATGGAAGTTTTGATCAGGGGGATATATCTATAGCTAGCATCCAAAATTTAATTAGCAAGGATTCAAAATTAGATTCAAATGTTATTTATGAAAAGCCCCCCTTGTCTCAAAATACCGCTAATTCACAAGTCGACTCGGATATTATCATGACCCCTTTGGACCAAATGTTAAATGGCGTCGATTCAAAATTAAATTCAAATAATAAAAAAAATTTAAATTTTAGTTCTGATTCCGAAGTGCATTCAAATACCACAGAAATGTCTCCTTTGGCTCAAAAGCTCGATTGGAGCACTATTGAAATGTCTCCTTTGTCACAAAATGTAAGTCCTTATTCAACTTTCAATTCCCATGTTATTAAAACGGAGATTCTCAAAACCATCGAGATGCTTGACGCTAGCGGGCGCAAGCTGAACCGTTTCCAGAGAATTATTTCAAAGCACCAAGATAACCTTAGGAGGTATAACTACAATCATACTATCCGCCAACTTAATAAGACACGACGGTTGTGCTTGAATGAGCTGGCCAGAAAGTTGAGGTTATCGAAGGTGCTTCGGGTGCAGCAGACGCTAATTGCTTAATATGTATTTTTAACAATCCAATTCCATAGTAACATTGTTGAAACCTTCCCGAAAATCCTTTCCAGACTGGAGAGTTCAACGTCCGCGTTCGTTCCAGTTGGAGGTCTACACCGAGTCTAGTAATTTTTTTATTTAAATGCTCTCGGTCTAGGTTGCCAAGAACAAATAACAAAGTTCTGCTGCTAACATTTGTTTATATCCTACTGGTGTTGGTAGGTGTGTTTAGTCTTTAACTACTAGCCAACTAGCATGTTCAGGTGCGACAAATGCAGCAAGTTCTTCACCAGATCGGATGCATTGTACCGCCACCGACGAGAGAGTTGCCGTCAGGAGTTGGGTCACCCATCTACGAGCGGTAAGTTGATTTGCTTCTGATTAATAACGTAAAAAGAATATTCGATTTTGCGGTTTTCAGGCAACGGTTTGGAGGCTTCGGCGGCAACCGATGGTGAAGGACCCTCCACAAGCAAAAGAGTTAAAACAAATCCTCCTAATGGTAAGTCGAACTGCCGCGTTTCAGATGTTTAGAGTAATGTGTTTTTCTTTGTTTCAGATTCTCGACCTTCTCCTATGCGCTACTGTGATGTGTGTGACGAAAACGTTGCCCGCTCCGGGTATGTAGGACATCTCAGGAGCAATCGCCACAACAGCCGATCTGGTGTAGCAGCCTTTGGAGAAGGAGTGGTGATCCGTCAGACCGCCTTCAAGCAGCGCATTGTTACCTACAGAGTAACTCCCGTTAACAATTATATAAAAGTTGCGGAATTTATGGACGAGATTAAACATAAAATTGTAACTTTAATAGAAAATAAAATGGCGACATTTAAAAGCGTTAAGATCAATTTGGAGCTATTTGGATTGTTTGTTTTGGAAAGTCAAGAAATAGAAGATGTAAAAACGTTTCAGACGGTTAATGAAATTGCAACAGTTGCGACCGACTTGAATGACTTATGTGATCGTTTTACGGGGATGCTGGACGCGAAGGTGTCAGAATTTCAGGAGCGAGATTCGGGTACATATATTTGCTTTTCTTGTCTTTTGTATCGATATTTATTGACCATATCTTTTTACAGGGTGGCGTTTGAAGCACCTAATGTATTTGGATGTAAATATTAACAAGTACAATCCGCTTCGAGCCTCGTCCTACATCCCGCTCCCAAAACAGATTCAGAACAAGAAAGCGGTTGTAAATGTGCAAAATGAGGATGAATGCTGTTTCGGCTGGGCGGTGACTTCCGCCATTTGTCAACCGACAGGACCTTCCAACCGAACCAGCTCCTATCCAGATTGCCGGCAGTTATTGCGCTTCGACGGCATCGAATTTCCGGTGAGATTAAGCGATGTTTCTAAATTTGAAAAATGTAATCCACAACTTTCTATTAACGTGTACGGTGTTGAAGAAGTTTTTCGAAATAATGTTACGAAATACGAAATTGTAGGACCCCTGCATTACACCCACAATAAAAAATTTATTCATATCAATTTACTGCTTATTACTGATACGGCGGGTAATAGTCATTACTGTTGGATAAAAGATTTGTCTAGATTAGTTTCGCAACAAATAACGGCTAGAGATGGCGCAAAACACTTCTGTGACGGCTGTCTCCATTACTTTCGTACTGAACAACAGTTACACATGCACCTTCGTTTTGACTGTAATCACGTTTACACAAAATTGCCAACTACTGACTTGATAACGAACAAACTGGGAAAAGTTGCGCCTCAAAATATTCTTAAATTTGAAAATTATCAAAAACAATTAAAAGTTCCCTTCGTAATTTATGCTGATTTTGAAACCATTTTAAAACCACTTGCTACGTCGCATCCCAATCCTACAAAACCATTCACGGTAACCGTGTGTGAACACCAACCTTACTCTTTCGCGTACTTTATTAAATGTTCTTATGATGACACTTTATCCAAATTCGAAATTTATCGTGGTGAAAATACCGTTGATGTGTTCATGGAGCGTTTAGAAAGGGACGTTCAAAATTTATACTCCAACCATTTAAAACATGTTGTGCCCATGAAAGTTTTGACCGCAAACGAAATTCAAAATTTTAATGATGCTCTTTCATGCCACATCTGTAGTTTACCGTTTGATGACGATGGGCAAGATAAAGTAAGAGATCACTGTTATCTCACAGGAAATTACCGATTGCAATCTAAATTTTATTCTTCCAAATTTTATTCCCATATTTTTTCATAATTTAAATTATGATTCCCACCTTTTTGTCAAACAAATTGCCTTAAAAAACGAACAAATTGATGTTATTCCACAAAACAAGGAAAAATATATATCTTTTAGCAAGCACTTTTTAGTTGATGAAATTCAAAATAATGCTGGCAAGAACGAGAAAATATACATCCATTTGCGATTTTTAGACAGTTTTCGGTTCATGAACAGTTCTTTGTCAAGTTTGGCTGAAAATTTAAATTCCGATCTGTGTTTTCAAATACAGAAAGAATTTGGCAACGGCGTTAAATTTAATCTTATGAGGCAAAAAGGTGTGTTTCCATACTCCTACGTCGATTCGTTTTCCAAACTACAACAGCGCGATCTGCCGACAATAGAACAATTTTATGATACTTTGAACGAGCAGGAAATCTCGGTCGAAAATTATAATCGCGCTGTTGATGTGTGGAAAACGTTTAAATGCAAAACTTTGGGCGACTACTCTGACATCTATCTAAAATCGGACGTACTACTTTTGGCTGACGTATTTGAAAATTTTAGAACTCTTTGCCTACAGCATTACCTACTAGATCCGGCCCATTATTACACGGCTCCGGGTCTAAGTTGGGATGCTATGTTGAAATACACTGCTGTGGAATTAGAGTTGCTAACCGATTTGGATATGCTACATTTTTTTCGAAAGGGAATACGCGGAGGAGTCAGTACTTGTGTGGGGAGGAAAGCTATTGCTAACAACAAATTTGTTGAAAATTATGATTCGAAAAAACCCACTTCTTTTATCATGTATTTAGATGCAACTAATCTGTATGGCTATGCCATGCGACAGTATTTGCCGCAGCGCGATTTTATTTGGCTAACCGCGGAGGAAATTGAAAACTTTGACGTTTCCAACATTTCGGACGAATCGGATACGGGCTACGTTTTGGAAGTTGACTTGCACTACCCACAAAATTTGCACGAATACCACAATGAATTCCCATATTGTCCCGAGTTGCTAGTTCCGCCTGAAGGAAAATTTAAAGATGCAAAATTAATTCCAAATTTATTTGATAAAAGCAAGTATGTTATTCATTACAGAAATTTAAAACAATGTTTAGATGCCGGCTTAATCTTGACGCGAATTCATAGAATACTGAAATTTACCCAGTCTCCGTGGTTAAGATCTTATATTGATTTGAACACCAAATTTCGAAACGATAGTAAAAACGACTTTGAAAAAAACTTTTTCAAGAGTATTAATAACAGCGTTTTTGGAAAAACAATGGAAAACGTGGACAAAAGGGTAAACATTAAATTGCTTAGCCATTGGGAAAAAATTGGTAAAAGAGTTGGGGCCGAAAATTTAATTGCAAAACCAAATTTCAAAAATTTATCTATATTTTGTGAAAATTTAATAGCCGTTGAGATGAACAGAACTTCTGTTTTCTACAACAAACCGAGTTACGTTGGTTTCTCTGTTCTGGATATATCGAAAACTGTCATGTATGATTTTTTCTATAATTTTTTGAAACAAAAGTATGGTAATAACGTTGTTCTTCTATATTCCGATACTGACTCCTCTATATTGCTAATTTACACTGAAAATTTTTATGATGACATGAAAGAGCATTTAGATAAATTCGATACTTCTAATTATAAAACTCGGGAACACGGAATGCCGCGAACCATGTCTGTTGTTGGCAAGATGAAAGACGAATATGCTGGTACCCCTGTTTTAAATTATTACGGAACGGGTGCAAAATCATACTGTGTAAATGCGCGCGATAAAACAGATAGAAAGGCTAAGGGTGTGAAGAAATGCGCTATCGAAAATTCTCTTACGACGGAAACGTATAGCGCAGTAGCTACAAACATGCAGTCTAGAGTGTTTTGTATGATGACCGTTTTTCGCTCTAGTTTGCACACTATGTACACCAAACTGGTTAATAAAGTTGCGCTGTCTTCTTACGATGACAAACGTTTCATTATTCCCGGTTCTACCAATACTTTAGCATGGGGACACAAGGATATTCCTAGCGTTGGCAGACTTAACGATTTGGTGGATTTATTAGAGGCAGCCGTTTCAGAACCAATTTAAATTAATTTACAGTTGTCGCGAGTGAGCAGTACTGGTTGTTAGTTTACTGCAGGAGTCCTACCATAATCGTTTACAGAAACTTTCTTGTACGTTATTACTCATATTTGCTTTGCGCTTTGTAGTTTTTAAGTAGATTGTATTAGCATTATTTATATGTGTATATATATTATAATAAAGTAAAACAACTAAAAAATGTGAGAAAAATGTTTATATTTTACGTGACTTCGTTGAAGTCTATTTAATATCAATTATTTGTAAATGACAATCTAAAGAACAAACACGTTTGTATAGCAACATAATTAAACTAAATACATATTAAAAATTATTTTATTTCATCATAATTACAGTTCAGAAAATTATACAAGATCTGTTTTAGATATCCATGAATTATGCCTCTTATCTAAACCTAACCATTTAACGAACAGTTGATTTCCTTTTCTCCGAACCACTTTTTCCACTAGGAATATATCTGGGTGTTTAGTTTTCTGCAATTCGTACTCGTAAAATCCTCCTTTTATTTGTTGCTTAGTTTCATCTTCCAATATGTAGGTTGTTGGGTTAGTAAGACGAACTTTTGCAATTTTAAATATTTCGTTGCTCCAGCTGGGGGTATATCCTTTGGCAAATGCAGCTCTATATTTGCTCACCCGAACATGATCGCCCAAGTGAAATTTTTGTTTCTTAGGATCTACCGTTTTGGTATGACTGTATACAGATTGTAAAATTTGAGGTGCGTTTTTGTTACTAACATCTTTTGGCTTAAACCCAGTTGTGCTGTGTTTCTTTGAATTATACGCTTTTACGATTTTTGGTAAAAGATCTAACCATTTGTAGGTTCCCTGAAAGCTGAACTGCTTCCACATCATATTTTTTAGAGTTCTATTACATCGCTCAACTATGCTACTTTTTAGATTTGAATAACTACTGTAATGGTTTATGCCGAATTTCTTCATCAAATTTTGAAATTCTGCATTATAAAACTCTTTTCCCATATCTGTTTGCAAATTTTTAGGCTTTTGTGTTGCAGCATTAAGCGCTTTCTTCATAGCTTCGGTAACTGCTTGACCCGTCTTTCGCTTGACGGGGTATGCCCAAACGTATTTGGAAAATGCGTTGATCACAACTAAAATGTATCGGTATCCCTGGTTAAGTTTTGCGTAGGGTATCATTTCTACCAAGTCAGCTTGGAATAAATCGTTTATTCCCTTGACAATCACGCGTCGCCGCTTAAAATTTTTTCTAGCTGGTTTGTGCAATTCTTCGACAACTTCATGTTTAACGTTCATGTTAGACTGGAACCTTTTCCTGCTGCAGTGAACATTTAAGAACTAACTGCATCGACATGAGAACATCCTTTCCACCATCGGGAAGCTTAAGTCGGAAAGCATCTCCACGTTTCAATGTTTGACCGATCAGATTAGTTACATGAACATTGTTGAGATACACTTCCACGTTTTCTATAGATTTATTTGTTTGTAAAACAACAGCCGACGTTAACGGAAATATGTATTCTGTTTGCCCCTTTCCGAGTTTGAAGAATCCCGCTTTGTCAGTTTTCGATCCAACGATGTGTAGAGGGACTTCGTAATACAATTCCGATATATTTTTGACTTTAAACAAAACATGAGTGGGATAGGCTCTATAACGAGAATCGTGTAAGTGTCTTCCAAACTTATCGATCGGCATTTCGTAACTATGTGATGAGAAGTCAAGCTTGGGTCTCTATTTAACCATCGGTTTGTTTATTTAATAATTTTTTCTGTTTTTAAAGCGTCAATGATACTAAGAATTTCGTTATTATGTCCGGTATGACCTGCCAACTGCGAGGCTATTAAAATCTGTAATCTGTTTACTAACGTGTTCGGATTTTTCCAGGGAACAAATTCAATCTGCTTGTTATTTAAATTTAGGAGTCCTTTACCTCGTCGCTTGGGTTCAACTAAACGGCGAACAACGTTTTTGTACTTTTGTCCTGCATTACCACTTATTCGATCGTTGGGATTGTAATTTTGCCGGTTGGCTGCAGACCGATTAACGATATCTTTATAATTGTCTTCGTCAGCTTTACTGTAACCTATGGGTTTCTTTTTAAACATTAACTCATACATTCCAGGCGTTCCTTTGTAAACCACCCTATTTGCACCATCCATTATGACCATGTCTTCCCCATCAAAGTCTAATTCTTTATTGCCTATAGAAAATTTATTGCTCTCAAGATCCCATCGTACTCCGTAGTGCATATCAAATTCGTCCTGTGTGTCATGTATCATGTTTTCGATATATTGCCTAGCTAATCCGTCATACTGCTCTAAGAACTGGTCCAAAACTTGAGACTGCATCATTTGCTGTACGGTTTTATTAGCTTCCCGGATGCTTTCTTCATGCACTTCATCTTCTGCGGTTTGTTCTGATTCTACATGATCCTGTAATTCTGTTTCTGGTGAAATTTCTCCAATGTCCTCTAACTTTAGAAAATTTGGTTGGGGAATAATAGGCTTGGGTGGAGAGGTCGCATGCTCAACTTTACTTTTTATATCAGGAGTATCTACTCTTTCAGTTTTTAGAGTTGATATTAGATCCTGAAGGGGTTGGGAAATTGGTTTTAATTGTTCCGCCAACTGTAACTGCGATTGAGCAATGTCTGACCTTAAACTTTGATATTTCCTTTTTACGGCTTTTCTCGTTTTAAGCAGTTCGGCAACTAAACGTTTATCCATCTTGCGTTTACAGTTGTTCGCCAACCACTAACAGTTTGAAGTAAGTTTTAATTATTTATGTGGAAATAGCAATCAAAGCCTTTCCGGTATCTTCCGGAATTTATTGCACTATCTTTATCTATAACTAAAAACCCGTAGTCCTCCTGCCAACAAATAGAGCACAATTCCTTTAACTGATCGAACGACATGTCCACAATGACGTGGTCGTCGTAAATGTGTTTGAGATTTGTTTTATCTTGTTGAAATACTATTATCAGATTAGCATTGTCTCTAATGAGTTGTTTGGGAATCGATGAATACGTTTGACATAGGTAAAAGCAGTCGATATTTCTATGACGTCCGAAACAATAGTAATTTTCAATTATATTTTGATTTTCTCCGACCACATCGTCAAAAACAATTACAGAATTGGGTTTTGCGTTCATAGGTTGTGGGACTGCAGCCCCATCTTCGTATTCCTCGTAACCAATTTCTTTTATCGGAGTTAATAAGTTCTTAAGATATGCATACTTAGGCTGATCTAGCGTCTTACAATATAAATAAACATTTTCAAATCGTAGGCCGTTAGGGTGTTCTATCAAAGTAACCATCACGCTTGTTTTACCGCTGGCTGAGCTGCCCACGAAAAGCCCTCTTTTACAATTCTTCCCTAGTAAAACACTATGCCTTTGAAATGGTTTTACCAATGACTTAGCATCGTGATTTACGATCGGTAGGGTTACATTTTGTTTTTCAATTGTAATCCTTTTCATTTCGACACCGTTCTCTCCAGTACACTCGCTAAACACTAAGCTAAACCTAACCAGTGATCAAGTTATATATAAGAACAAGTTTTAAAGAAATGTTTGCAGTTCAAACTTTGCAATCGATCGCAATAGTTTAATATGAGAGTTTACGCGCACAAACCAGGTATTCGTCGACGAACCGTGAGAAGGAAAGGTTGTGGTGTTTTAAATACGCTTATAAATAATTTGCCAGTGGAACTACATGTGCCTGGATATAAGTATTGTGGTCCAGGTACTCGCTTAAAGAAAAGACTTGCTAGGGGAGATCAGGGAATTAATCCGCTAGACGAAGCGTGCAAAGAGCACGATATCGCATATTCTCAACATCAAGATCTTCAGAAACGACACGAAGCTGACAAGATACTTTCCGAAAAGGCGTGGCAACGTTTTCGTTCAAAAGACGCTAAATTTGGAGAAAAAGCCGCAGCACTAACCATAACAGGTATTATGAAAGGAAAAACCAAACTAGGAATGGGTGCTCTACGTAAAAAGAGAAGTTCAAAAAAAGTGAGGCAAATACGTTCTGGTGGAGTTATTAGCTTTACCGGTGCGGTCACGCGTGCGCGAAACCGTATTAAAGGTAATAAAGGATACGATGTAATGAAAGCTGCAAAGCTAGCTTTAGCAACCATTAAAAAAAGTAAAATTGCTCAGCCAAAAACTAGAATAATCAAAATCCCTAAAACTGGTGGTATTTTACCACTCATACCAATATTTGCCGCTTTAAGCGCCCTAGGATCCTTAGGAGGTGGAGCTGCAGCAATCGCCAAAGCAGTGGGAGATGCTAAATCTGCTGCAAAGGACCTTAAAGAAAAGGAGCGACATAATAAAGCGATGGAGTCGGTTGCTCTTGGAAAAGGTCTACATTTGGGACCCTACAAAAGAGGATTTGGATTATATTTAAGACCCTACCAACCAAAAAACTAACTGTGAAGCTACCGCGACGAGCGTTAACAAACGTTGATTTAGCGAAGTATGCTAAAATATTAAAAATTCCGTATTTTAGAGGAGTATTCATGCGCAATGCTTTGCCATCTAGAATTCATGAAAACGAATGCGGTATCGTAAATCTCGACGATAATATAGGTCCTGGCACCCATTGGACTGCCTACGTGAAGCGTAGTGAAAACGTAACATACTTCGACAGCATAGGGCATTTGAAACCTCCTCTTGAATTAATAAAATACTTTCGCAGCGACGGTAGCAAGAATAACATCGCGTACAACTTTGATAGATATCAGAACCTAAATTCCTACAATTGTGGTCATCTGTGTTTGCAGTTTTTATATAGCTACGTAAACTGACATGTACCTGCAGTGCGCTTTGAGTTCTTGAATAAAGTACTTCAGAATGTCCACCATTTTTACTCTTACCGGTAACTCATCAGTATTAAGTGCAGATTTTAATCCACCACTTTTTTTGGAAGAAGACAGCGAATATGTAATGGGTTTACTTAGTTTTGAGTCGTACAATTCTATTCCCAATATATCACCACCGAAGAACGTCTTCAAACTTACTGGGCGAGAAGATATTGTGATACCCCAAGGAGCTTATGAAATTAACGACATCAACGACTACATACAAACTAGCCTGAATCCAGCTAACCGAGAATACGTTTTAATAAAAGGTAGTAACAGCACGCTGAAAACGATGATTAAGTCGTCGCACGAAATAGACTTCACTGCGGATAACTCGATAGGAGATTTACTAGGATTTCTACCTCAAAAATATAAACCCAATGTGTGGCATTCGTCTGAAAATATAACTAAGATAATGAAAATAAATTCCATATTAATACATTGCAATATATCGTTAGGATCTTATAAGAATGGGGAAGCAGGTCATATAATTCATCAATTTTTTCCTACTGTACCGTCTGGATACAAAATAGTTGCGTCTCCAAATCCAGTCATTTATCTTCCAATCAGCACTAAAATAATTACCAACATAACAATTAAAATACTCGACCAAGAGGATGTTCCTGTCAGTTTCAGTTCAGAAACCGTGACGGTCAGTTTGCATTTGAAGAAGCTATAATGGGTTTCAGATTCAACACCACTTACAGCAATTTTAGCTCAGACACATCATCTACAGCTCCAAAAGGATATAACATGAGACATACCAAACGTTCCGCAGTCAGTAAGAGGTCGTCAGCCGATCAGTTGACAAAGAAGAATAAAGCATTTCTTAAATCGTTAGGTTTTCAAGTGTTACAATGAGTATTTTAAACATTAGTGAAAAAGTTCTTGTTGACAATTCAATTGTTAGCAATCAAATACATACCCATCAACCCTATACGAATCGCTTTGAAAATAATGACGAAATCCGGATTCCGATTCAAGAAGATATGTCAACACTACCCGGTTTAAGTTACTTGTATATACAAGGAAAATTGTTAAAAACAGCTGGAGGAGCTACAAACGCAACATTTGTTAACAATGGAGTTGCCCACCTATTTAGCGAAATTCGCTATGAAATGAATGGCGTTGTAGTTGATTCGGTAACGAAACCTGGTATAACATCTACTATGAAAGGTTATGTTTCCTACAGTTCTAACGATATTAAAAAGCTTCAAAACGCTGGATGGCTTCCCAACGCAACAAGCAAAATAGTTGATGCATCTGGTAATTTTAACGTTTGCATACCCCTCAGCATGCTGTTGGGCTTTGCGGAGGATTACGGAAAAGTGGTACTAAATATCAGGCAAGAATTGGTGTTAATTCGAAGTAATACAGATAACGATGCGATATATAGTCCAAATATAGATGAAGATGTCAAAGTTACAATTGAAAAACTTTATTGGAAAGTTCCCCATATTACAGCAGGCCTTGCTCAAGAATTAGCTCTAACAAAATACATAGATAAAAATATCGACACTCAAGTACCGTTTAGAAGTTGGCAACTTCATATAATCTCAGGACTAAATCAAGTTACGCAACATTCTCATGCGATTGCCACCAGTACAAAATTACAGACTCCGCGACAAGTTATACTGGGTTTCCAGACAGATCGTTCTGGAAAAATCGACAAAAAAATGAACGAATTTGATAATTGTAGTATTACAAATCTTCGAGTTTACTTAAACACCGATAGATATCCATACGATAATTTGAATATCGATTTCGCAAATAATCATTATGCAACTCTATACGAAATGTATTCACACTTTCAATCAACATACTATAACAAACATAACGAACCTCTATTATCCCTAGAAGAATTTAAAAAAATTGCTCCTCTGATTGTTGTGGATTGTTCGAATCAAAAGGATTACTTACAAGCTAATGCTGTTGTGTTTAGACTCGAATTTGAAACGGCAGTCAACATGGCGGCCGATACAATAGCGTATTGCCTGGTTTTGCACGATCGCGTGTTTACATACAACGCGCTAACAAAAGCAGTTAAACAGCTGTAAGATTAAAACCAAATGGTTAGTTTAATCAGTGCCTTAGGAGCAACAACATGTTTGTTATAATAGATCTCCAAGGTTTCATGATTTCCGAAAAAAATTTTTCACCAAAAGAATTAGCTGCATACGATGGAAACACCATTTCACATTACATTTTTAGAGCTCCGTTTCATTTTTCTGCGTTACCCCAAAATTTACAACAAAAAGCTAACTGGTTGATGAAAAATCATCACTGTATTAATTGGGATGAAGGATTCACGCCTGTTTTCTTATTTCCAAAAATTTTGATGCGACTTGTTCAAGATGCTGACGTAGTCTACGTAAAGGGACATGAAAAAGCTACATTTTTAAGAAGTTTCATCGATAAACATATAATTGAAATTGAAGAACAACCAGCACTGAGTGTATCAAAACCATCTTGCATGCATCATATGAAACCACTATGTTATTGTGCATTGTCTAATGTTTATATTTTATACGAACACTATGTAATGCAATAATTTTCAAATAAATTTTTTATGTACTTACTAGTTTTATTTAATAAAATACAGGTTTCGTTAAAACGATAGATATATTCGTTAATAATACATTGTAATGCAAAAACATTTCTAACATACTACAAGCTATCAACATTATTAATAGTAATACATTTTAATTTCTTTATAAAATTATGCAAAGCGTTCTAAGTATATCTTATTTCTATGGTTCAAACTTAAAACTTTCACAAGCGTTTTATGTGTATCTTCAATTCTTCTTTGAAATCTACATCGATCTACAGCTACAAATTCCCAAAACTTAATTCTACTTTGCCGATATGCGAAACTCCATACTATCATATTGTGGATTTTATTTTTTGACATATCAAACTTCACTTGGCGAACCATTTTATGGCATTTATGCATGCACTATAAGGGGGCTTTGCAAAGTTAACGTCAACATCAACGCTTGGTAGCTATTCTTTATATTATATATAGCTGTAATCTCATCGTCTACCTTCAGGTCTACTCCAACCAAATCAGTGTACTTAATTTCTTTGTCGTTAATATAAAGTTTAACTTCCTTCACCGAGATTCTTACATTTGTAATGGTTCCCCTTATTGGACACTTATACACGCGTCTGTCGCCTTTAGCTTCATCTCCAAGAAAAACAAAATTGGCGTTCTCATCGGTCCTAAGAGCCAGTAATAATAAATTAGATTCGCTTCTTAATTCCGCCTCACCCATTTCTGCAAGAAAAATTTGAGGGTCATGATGACTATGCAAGTGTCTTCCAAATTTATCGATCGGCATCTCAACACCTTATAGAACTTTCACGTAATGATTGCCTGCTCTTCAACTGATCGTTATATATCAGGTTTTAATCTTTACCCACAAATATTTCAACTTCAGCAGTAAACTCCTCTAAATCAATATCGATTAGACTTTCCAGAAGGAGCTTTCCACATATTCGGTTCTCCAAAAATTTCCGACATAACTTGACCCCCTTCTGATATTTTTTTTCTAACTCCTCAAGCTCGCTGATAGTTCCGAATCGTTCAAACCCATACACGCTTTCGTGTCCAGCATCGAATGCCAAGTCTTGAAGCAAACTCTGAAGAAGTATAACTGCTGTGTGTAAATCTGTAGCCACAGGACGCGATGCTGCAGAGTATACCATCCACATTCTGACACCTTTTGTTAATTAATCTTATTTGCAAAGTTTTCAAATTCAACGTCACATGTAATTATTTGTTCACCAAATTTTAACATCTCCAACATACACACAACATTTTCAGACTTTATATTTAAATTCATCAATACGCTATGAATGTTGCTTTTTATGTCGCCAGACATACAGGCAACCCCTTTGATAACGCTTGTGTAAAACTTTTCAAACTCCAAACTTTTTAACAGACCCAATCGACAATCAATTAATGCTAGGAGTTCCCATAATTCCACAAGAGACTCCAATCCCAAATAAATTTCAGATGCACCCTGGTCCTGTATGATTATCACTTTTGTTTTTGCAACAGTTTGGAAGGAAATGGTTTTTGAAGGACTTATGCTCACTGGTTGAACTTCAAAATCTCTTGAAAAGAAATAGTTTGTTATCACCCCTTGATTCGCCAGGAACACTTTCCATTCTTCTTCATTGAAACTTATCCAGTCATTTTTACAACCATACAGTTGCACTACAGGCCAATGCGGTGTATAACTTGACAGACCAACCGCTACAAACTTGCTTCGCGATTTATTTAGAGGATAACTTCTGCAATGTATCAATATTGGATACGGTGCAGTTTGTTTAGCATTTACACAACTAACAATCTCCCCCGATTTCATTCGCACTTGGTTTTTCACCTTTTCGATACTTTGTAATAAATTATCCATCACTTTTACGAACTCGATCTTCTTTCGCGAACTAAACAAACTCAACTAAATATCGAAACAAGCATGCTCTTTATATTGCAATCAGTCAAGGTCGCACTTTGTAGTGGTGGTGGTGGAAAGGGGCACCCATAACCTTGACTTTCACGGCCATATTTCACGAAGGTTGCGTATTTTACTTTATATTTCGTGTAGAAGCTTTACAGCATCAGTTATCGTCTGAGTCTAAGTCTGAAAATCATGTCACTTTACAACTTTTCCGACGAAGATGTCTTCTTCCAACCCCCAAGGACCAGTCACTACCAACGGTTCCAGCAGTTTGTGGAAGAGGGGGGAAGCTCCTTCGAGGGTAAGAAAGTGTATGCGGTTGCCACGATCGAGTACGATCTAGATCTGCAAGGGGAACTGCTTGCCGAGTTTGCAAGACTAAAAACGTTGGAGGCACCCTTGACGAAACCCTTGGAGGAGTGGTACAGAAACAACGTGGTTCGGCAGGTGCTGAGCTTTACCTCACGATATAGGAACGGGGAACTGTTGTATATTAATTATTATTGGCAATAAATATTTATACTTTTTAATTTTAATTCTTTATTTTAAATGTTTAAATCCTCACAACCTTGAACCTATTTAGCCTTGAGTTGACTCCACCCATCCCCCACTCTTGTACCTGGGATTATATAACCTTGTTTGCAAATCCAAACTTCAGTTGCAAAGTGTCAAGTCTGTGAAGATGTGGTCTAACCCGAATTACCAGTCTTATGTTAAACGACTAAAAACATTCGACAATTGGCCTGGTGAGCTAACCCCAGAATCGCTTGCTGCTGCCGGTTTCTACCACATCCCCACTGGTGTTGACGATACGCAATGCTTCTGTTGTGGAATTAAAATATATTTATGGGAACCCGCTGACGACCCCCTGTCTGAACACCTTCGATGGTCAAAGCATTGCTCATTTGCGAATCTTATAAAATCCTTGAAAACTACAAAGGGGCTACTTGAAGAGACGAAGAAGGCTTTCGATGGTTTGGAAAGGCTAGTTAAGTTTGATGGTGTCGATGTTGCTGGAAATGGTGTAGAATCCGAAGACATTTATGATCGTCTATCGGCAAAGAAGCTACTACTACAATTTTTCCATTCTTTGTAGAGCTCGCGTGCAGTTAAAATACACATCACACATATTTATTTCCCCATTCGCAAGTTTGACATACTCGTATCAACATGGTGCGTGAAACGTTGACTCTTGAGTACGTATTAGATGAAACAGCAAGCCAAGGCAAATGTTTCAAGTATGTCAGTGAGAAACTCAAGCCGCTAGTTATTAGTAATATCGATGAGATGCAATATTTCTCACATCAGCATTATATAAAAATTAGTGGTAATGCAACATTTATTCGGAATAGTGTAGAAAAGGTTATTATTCCCGTTACCGAAGTAAATTATCATACAAATTTGCGTGAGTGGTACGAACACAACATATATAACATTTGTGTTCCGACGGATCACTTGACTAGTTTATATCTGGAGGTTACTGGAGATTTTAAAACTACAGACTTTCATGGTGTCAACAACTGCAAGAAGATCCGCTTGATTTAAATTAAAATTATATATTGTATATGTGCAAATATTATGTAATGTAAAAACTATAAAATTTATTCTTTTAATTTTGTGTACAAGAGTACAGCTTTTCTTTATATATTGGTGAATTAATTACAATATGTATATTTAATTAATAAATATATTTGAAATCTATTTGGTGTTTTCTTTTGGAGCGACTAAGCTGGTGGACGGCGTGGCCGTCGGGTAAAGGAGGAGAATGGTCTTGAGATTAGAAGGGGCTAGTGAGGTTATGCTGCGACCGTGACCTTGAACATGAACTCAAGGTCAGGAGTGGGGGGATGCTCCAGTCCAGACGGGGCGCAAATATCAGCCGTCCGCAGGACAAGCCGGCCGCAGGCCGAAAAATTTTTTTGACATTGACCTTGAACTCAAGGCCAGGGGTGGGGGTAGGAGTGGGGGTGTCCTTGACCTTGAACTCAAGGCCAGGAGTGGGGGGTGGATCCAGAACTGTCCAAAATAACCTACTCAAAGATCAACCTTAAGTGATGAGCGAAAAAGATTTCCACAAGCAGCCAAGGGTAAATCTCAAGCGCTGGGCGACGGACATGTCCACAAGTAACTAAGGATATACTTTAAGTGCTTGGCAAGGAAAGTGCCAAAGAGCAACTAAGGATGTATCTTAAACACTGACCGACAGGAATTCTCAAGCGCTAGGCGACCACAATGCCCTCGAAGAACCAAGGAAACATCTCAAGCGGTGGGCAGGGAAATTCCTATAAGCAGCCAAGGCTAAATTTTAAGCACTGAAGGACAAGACTTTCCACGAGCAACCAAGGTTATACTTCACGTGCTGGCCAAAGAAAGTGACAACGAGCAACCAAGAATGTACCTTAAACGCTGACCGACAGGAATTCCAACAATCAGGAAAAGTTAAACCGCAAGCTCTGGGCGAAGAAGATACCCACGAACAGTCCAAAGTAAACCTCACGCGCTGGGCGACAACAATGCCCACGAAGAACCAAGGAAACATCTCAAGCGGTGGGCAGGGAAATATCTACGAGCATCCAAGGCTAAACTTCAAGCACTGGACGACAAGTCTGCCCACGAGCAAGCAAAGGTATACTTTAAGTGCTGTCTAAAGGAAGTGCCAACGAGCAACCAAGGATGTACGTTAAACGCTGACCAAGAGGAATTTCAACGATCAGGAAAAGATAAACCGCAAGCGCTGGCCGAAGGAGATTACCCACGAGCAGTTCAAAGTAAACCTCAAGCGCTGGGCGACAACAATGCCCACAGAGAACCAAGGAAACATGTCAAGCGGTAGGCAGGGGAATTCCTATGAGCAGCCATGGCTAAACCTCAAGCACTAGACAAAGGAAATGTATACGTGTGGCAAAAAACAAACAGCAAGTGCTGATTGAAGTAAATCCCCAGAAGCAACCAAGGAAAGATATAAAACGTTGGGCGAGATGAATTCCTACAAGCAGGCAAGGAGATTCCTTAAACGCCGAACGATCAAAATGCCGACGAGCAGCTGGGGATAAACTGTTACGTAAACTTTATAATGGTCTTCTGAAGGTAACAATAATAAGAATCACTTGGCTGCTTAAACAACTAGGGTGGGTCTCGATGATAAAATTGACCCATAAAAAAAGTTGGTAATAAATTTTTAAATGGGCGCCAAGATATTTATAATAACCTAGCAATGACCCAATTCCTACAACTTCATCGGATTTGTATAAAGTTATTAATTTCATCAGACACAGCTCTATACTAAACAGCAAAAATAACAAATAGCCTTAAAAGGTTTACCAAATACGCCAATAGATTGTATAGATCACCAATAGAGAGAAAAAATATTCCACAAAATCAACTCGCACAACATAAAACTCTGTAGCCAAATGAATATAAGAAATTTACTGCTAAATAAAAGTAATCAAAATTAACTGAAAAATTAAAGAATGTATAAGTTATATAACGTACAATTGTAAAATAATAATGTCAAAAATTCAGCGTAAGAACAATAGTTACGTTATATTGTATCATCAAATATATGCAAGCAAAATGTTATTAAAAACCAAATAATTAATAAATTTTTTTTTATTAAAACAAGACAGCAACTAAACAGGAAACTACTAGCAAAGCTTAAAAATGTATCATGAACTGACTAATAACAAAACCCGTCGATTAAATAAACCAATGTTTTGTAAGAGCTAACACAAAATCACTTAAATTAGCAAACGACTTTGTATACGACTATAATAAATATCAAATCATTTGTAAGTCTTGTAACTGTCCAAAGAAAAAAATATTTCAAACCTTTAAATAGATAAGTATAAATTACAAAGTTTGAATAAATCACTGAATTGTTTTGATAACAGTTTTGTATTAATGTAAGAATTATGTAAGTTAATAATATTATGCATCTGATGCAACAAACTAATTGTAGGGTACCAACTGTTAAATTTACTGATACCAAATAAATGGCATTTCATAAGCAAAAATCGGTTTTAATTTACAATTGACTTAAAAATGCTTGAAGTTAACTAACACAGTGTGAATAATTATAGTGATTCTAATAATGCAAATCGCAATATAACATACTCATACCGATTTTGCAGCCGAAATTTGTAAAATAAAACAAAAATAGATGGGGGGGGGCAGGGGAGGTCGTGATAGGAATACTGCGGATCAGAAAGTTCTTTTCTGAGCGCGTTTATATTGAAGTGGAACACCGCTCCCCTCCATTTTTTAATGCAAACGCCTGCTTTTATGATATTTTTGGGTTTTCTATCCATTAAAATTTCAAAATTGATTTTTCAAGTGCCTTTGGTTGTATTTTTCCAATCACTCAATTAAACTGTTCAGGTAAACGACCAAAAGGAAACCTTCTAGTGTTGTTTTTTCAATGGAAAGTCGTTTCTATTGTCATTTAACCTGCTCATAACGATTTTGAAGCCGAAATTCACAAATTTGTAAAAAAACAAAAAATCGATCACGGTGGGCAGTGGAGGGGGGGGGGGTGATAGAACGATCGCGTTTGCGCAGATCGGCTATTTGACATGCGTTGACTACGAATTATAGGTTCTTTTACGAGCACGTTTATTTTGAAATAGAACACCTCTCCCCTCACCCCCTTTTTGGGCGACCAACCTCATTTTGTTGTGGTGTGTTATTCTATTGCAGTTAGCAATCTTTGAGCCAAATTTGGTTTTTTTTCGGTAAGGCGTGTGAACTGTAAAGTGTATACAGACACACCGACAGACACCAGACACCTCTGCAGCGTCCGCTTTATGGGTCTTCTAAGGCCTAAAACCTGCTGTTAGTCAAAATGTTTACGTTAAAAAGGTGCCATAAAAGTGCCTTTCTTTTAGGCATAGCTCATATATCAGCCAGTAAACCCAAAACGAAAAAAATTCTGCATTTGATTCAAATCTAACCTGACGATCACAAT
Source organism: Ctenicera cuprea (assembly GCA_958336395.1). Classification (NCBI taxonomy): domain Eukaryota; kingdom Metazoa; phylum Arthropoda; class Insecta; order Coleoptera; family Elateridae; genus Ctenicera; species Ctenicera cuprea. Next base: position 63,327,344 of record OY284487.1, read on the forward strand.
ACCTTTCTCTACAGCTAGAAAAGTAAAAAAACTGGAGAGAAATCTATACTACAAGACAAACAGAAAAAAAGTTATTACGAAAAGCTCAGCCTACTACCGTGGAGCATCCACGGTAGTAGTTTTTGGTAAGGCAACTAATAAGTGTAACAAGGAAGGAAATACGGGCGACAGGGATGAAAAATAGTGGGCCAATTGAATGACAGATCATAGACAATTCGAAAAATATCCACGGATACGTAAATCCCCACATAGTTCGCCTACCATCTACCTCTATGGTGTGTTGTTTTTCTACCCATTCTGGCATTTCCAGAAAAATTGTGACAACCTAAGCTTCCACAAAAAATTTTGGTGTAGAAAACGCTTTTCATTTTAAGCATTGGTTGCAATTTTCTGCTAAGCTTGAACATTAGTTAATGTTAAAATTATTTGAGGAATCATAAACAAATTTTTACTAAATAAGGAAAGCAAGTTACTTCAGGTAACGGTCCGAAAATTTGAAATTTTTCTATTTCTTGCTCTTTGCTTAGCTATTTTCAAGAAATATTTTAGGTTTTTTGCTGGTTCTACCTATCTTGAATAATTTTTTGAAACTTTTTTTATAAGTATCTATTTTTTTCTGTAACCTTTTGTTTTTCTAATGGATACTATTCCATAAACAAGTTGTGCTTATATAAAAATTAATTTTTACTACTCTAAGTCATTTTTACCACAACTGATAATAATAAACTCAAGCTACTACTCATAATGGGCTGGGCATCTAGTAAATAACGATGAATGTAAGTTAGTTTACTTCTTATTTGTGCCACCTAGACTTTCGTATAAATGTTCTATCAAAATGTCTCGGCGTATTACAGAAAATATGTATTCAATGAAAAAAAAACTAAAAGCACAAGTCAGCAAAAACTCCACAACTTTTGTTTAATATTTCTATTCATAAAATAGATATGTAAATAGCACAAGGTACAGAGGCAAAGGGACGTACTGATTTCTATCTAACATTCTCAATTTGGGAGAAGTTTCCTCTTCAATATTAAACTCCATGGGTTCTCGTTCCTGGGATCAACTCTGCTGCTCTGTCACTCAGGAACTGGAACCGAGCCGCAATCTTTGTTATCCAGGCTAATGCCGTTTGACAATGGCGTAATCCCTTAATCCTATACCCTATGGCCGCCGTCTACTCTATACCTATAGATTTTCTTTATAAATCCACTGTTATAATAATAGCACGCTTTTCCGTTTTAATACAACTCTTGGTATTTTTCTAACGGAAACTTTCCGCCTTTATTAATAACACTTAACGTTTCAAGAGCGTTTCTTTCGACACATGAAAAATGTACCTTTGGGCGTTTTCAGGGCCGGCATATAAATTTACTACGTACTTGCATAATCCACCTGCAGGATTCCGCACATGCACGTTATAATATAATATGTAGCGTTGACTTATTAGTATTCTGGCAGTGTGATGCATGACCACATTTTATAGAGTGACCCGCCCCGGTGGTTAATTACTGTTGTTAATAAATCTCCATTTCGCGCCTACAGCTACTCCTGTTACACAAAGCTTTTGAGCACAGTGCCTACAGCACGTTTTCCCATTTTTAATAATATTACTTCGTATTTGTGGGACGCGTGTATAAACTGTCAGTGTGTGATAACTGACCTAAATAAATGGGATTTATAACCAACTTTGGAATTTTTGCCTGCGAGCTAAAAGCAACGTAACGAATTTTACTCAAAAACTCATAACAGACTATTAGATTTGCCACAGAATTATATAAAATGAGAATAACGCGTTTTTCCTTAAAAATAGCTTGTTAATAATTTATTGCTAACTTACAAAACAAAACGAAACCAAGCCGCAATATACCTAAATTTGCGATTGAAGAATTTAGACTTCATTTAAGTCAGCTGAAGTCTGAAAGGCTTTTTGTGGAGCTTGCTTGGTACTTAAATTTTTTAGTATTATAATAAGTGTTCGTTCGTGCAAGTGCAGCAGCTTATTAGCAGTCCGCAAAGGTTAGTTTTTAGTGGCTTATTTCACATTTTCTTTCCGAATTTTTGTGATTTGTGCTAAATTATGCCTATACTTAAAGTTTGTTGTGTTTGTTCTGGCAATTTTACCCCGAAAAAGAGCTGAAATGCGATTTTTGTCTATTGCTTCTACCCACAACCGAGATTGCTTGCCTGCAGTCGGAAGATAGGCTCTGCAAGAAGTGTGCCGATAAAGGTATTTACAAAGAACTATCTATTGTGGTTATTATACAAGATTAAGTAATAAATACAAACAACTACAGAAAGGTCGTCATAAACGATTCTAATACGCAATCCAACAAATTTAGAAATAGACAACCGAAATCAGAAACCATTTAGCACAGAACATAAAGAGGCTCATACTTAGATAATACAGACTACCTGCAGAAACACAACCAGATATGCAACATTATTTACCAAAAGTTGAGCAAAAAATACAAACTACTTAACAAATACACGCCGTACTACAAATAAAACTCCAGGCAGTGTTGGAAAATGATGCTTTTAGCCTACACTGAGATAGAGGTATTATCACCGATAGGCAGGTAAAAAATTACAGGGCTGACTGACATTGTCCTAGTGGATAATGGATAAAAAAACCAATCATGTGTTTCTGGCGGATATCGCTGTACCCAATCACTACAACTTGCAGGAATTACTCGAAAAGGGCGAAGTATGCAAAGCTGACTATAGAAATACACCAAATGTGGCATGTGAATAAGGTAGAAACAATACCTATCATAGTATCATGTACAGATTTAATACCAAAAACGATGCAGGAACTGAATCTCCATACAAACACCTACATTGATATCCAAAAGGCAGCAATCTTAACTACTTGCCACCTAGTTAAAAAAACGTTTCCAAAATTAGACGAGATGGTGTGTGCTTTGGTCTGCAGCACCCGGCACATTCCCAATACCGAGAATACTCGAGCAATTTAAAATAATATTAGTAATCAGCTTAATATTTCACTTTTATGAAAATTGAACTGTCTGGGATCCTGTGAAAGAATAGACCCAGGGAATCCCCTGCCACTCGTAAGAGGCGACTATCTGGGGCACGTGTCCCATTATATCCTTTTTCTTAATACTTCTATCTCTTCCTAAATGTCCCTAGCAGTCGTTTCCTTAACCTGGCAATAGGTCTAAAACGCAACTACTTCCAACGTGGAGAGAAATAATATATAGCCGCTGTTTGGGGAGCCCTAGAACACGTCTAGAATCGGCGCTGGACGTGACAGCATGCGGGACACCAACCCTGTGGTGTTGAGAAGGCCAACCCACAAGACTTAACAAGCTATAGCCCCAACTACTAACGAAATGAAAATACACAAGGTGTAGATCACCCACTGCCACCTTTACATGCTGGCTTGCAACGTCCTGATAGAGAAGCTGCTGATAGGGAAGGCAAAACTAAACGCATTAGATAGACTAAATTAGGATATAATAAGAGGCTATTACATGTACTAATATTTCCGATAGCAACTTACGCGGCTGAAACGTGGACGATCAAGAAATCAGACAAGAAAAGAATCGATGCCTTTGAAATGTGGGCCTATAGACGGATCTTACGCATACCCTGGACGGCCTACCGAACAAACAAATCCATTTTGGAAGAACTCCAGATCGAACAACGACTAAGCACAACCATAGCCCAGTCATACTGACGATATTTCGGACACATTAACAGACGCACCAATGATATGGAAACATTAGTAGTCCAAGGCAGAATGGAGGGATCCAGACCGAGAGGCAGATCGTCCATGCGATGGAAGGACCAACTCAAGGCACTGACAGGCCAAACACTACACGAACCCATCCACTCGGCCCAGGATAGAGCGTCCTGGAAAGAAACTATCAAGTCTATAAAGTAGCCAGATCATAATGTCACCATGCCCCTTCGAGGAGCTCAAGGAATGAGGAGGAGGAAGAGCCTTCTATTTCGTGAACAGCTGCCGCGATGGCCCACTTCCAGGATGGAGAAGCAAGCTCCATACAGAATTTGAAAGAATGCATCCTGAACTTAACCTTAATGAACAAAACATTGCCGACCAAGAGAACGTTATCATTAAAAAAGAATATTTGACCCCTAGAGAAATCGAAATCAGAAGACAGATAGGCAATGTAATTACCGCAGAACGACAACAGGCTGAAATAACCCAAGAACAGCCAACAAACACCGGTAACCTGGTCGTAGTTGAACAGCCTATACCACTCATACAGGTCGAAAAAACAAAATGGCTGACCAAATTCATGAACAGACAAGCAAAAAACTTTTAAGCACTATTCGTTTCCATGAATTAACTAACCCCTAATTAAAACCATACTTACTACCTCCATTAATTTATACACCTAAAACAAACAATATTATACATAACGTCAACAGAAAGCTGCAGGAATATTTATCTGAAACCGACAGTATATAACTACGATGCACGCAGCTGCAGTTACCGTACTAGAGTTAAATGACCAACAAATTATCAGATATCCAGAAAACAGAAAGAAAAACCACCAGAGCAAGCAGCTTGGCAAAAACCTTTAACGAAGCAAATTGGTAAACTTCGTGCGCAGGCTGACATTATAGCTGAGTTTTTGAGGGGACACGATGAAACAAAATTAATCGTAGAGTAACAAATATTGCCGACTCACTACATATAAACATGAATGCAGCTGATTCACACGAGCGCCTGAACGAACACCAAGACGCACTAAGGCAAAAAGCAAAAGCAAAAAACACGCCTAAGACGCTATAATAAAGCAACAAAACAAAAAAAGCAAAACAAGTTGTTTCAAACGAAGCAAAGAAATTTCTATGATCTTATCTCCAACGGAAACATGCTCCAAGACACTTTAAATATAGATGAAGATAGATTTGCAACATTCTGAAGGTCTATATAAGACAACTCGTTGCAAGCAGATATCAACGCACCTTGGCTTAAACAAATCACCAACACACCAATATTGAACCAACAAACATTTACTACAAAACAGATGAAGAAGGTTCTAATAAAAGGAAACAATTAGAAAGCTTCTGGACTGGATTAAATACAAAACTTTTAGCTAAAGTTAGTTAAAACAGCTAATGAACCTCTGTCTATGGCCGAAGTAAGCATTAAAAAATCATATTTCAGGGTGATACTTTAAGTTCCACCCGATTCGGGTTAACGTGCATTGTCTTCATGTCTGATGAAGTGAGCGGTAATGCTGCTAGTGTTAGCTATAGCATTTTACGTAGAAGGTTTTTCCAACTACCAATAACCTAATACGAGAACCTTTACAAATCCGACTTTTTACATCAACATTAATGTGATCATTGTTGTCTTAAACCCCAAGTGCAACACCGAGGAAGGCCTAATTTTAAATTCCAAACCGCAAACTTTAAAATCAGTAAAAGCGAATCTCACTGCTAGTGTCCGAAGACAGGGTTTGCACCTTATCGTGTACAACTACAGCAAGGAGATCTTCTACGTTGTGAAGTTATTGTAGATGGATTTGTAATGGGTCAACTTTTCAGACTAAGGCTTTCTTAGTAAATTTCTTTTGCTATAGCCGCTAAGTGCACTTGTAGCATTGCATAAAGTGATTTGTCTAAAAGTGTTGCTCGATTGGCTGGTGTTGGCGCCTGATCGCCAGGGTCGACTCTTTGTTCCGGTCACGTAGGTAGAAGCCAGAACGGCCAAGTGACCTAACGGTACCCCTAGGACGCCGAGGAAAGCGTGAGAAAGCGTCGTTGTGATTGAAGGTAGTTGGAAGATGATCGCAAGCGGTCGAAGGGTGAAGACCAAGCGGACCACTACAGTTGGTGGTGTTGACTGTGCAAATTAAGATTAAAAAAGCGCCGTTGTTAGTAAAAGTGATTTTAGTGCGTGAATACTACGCCGCGAGATCCACACTAGAGTCGATATAGCGAAGATCTGGAATCCACCATTTAGTCAGCGCAGCGATTAGATTCCTTCTCGCCACTCTCAGACACCCACGGTGGAAATACCACCGAAAGCGCCCACGACACACGCCGCGGTTTTGTCCTCCACGACCAGCAAAGCTAAGTAGAATATAAGTTAGCATTAAGATTGTGTATACTGTTTTCTTATTTTGTATCTAGAATAGTTAGCTAGGTAGGGCCGATAGGGTTAATTGTGTGTGTCTTAAATTTAAATGTTTAGCAATAAAATGCTTGTTAAAGTGCATTTAGTGAGTACTATTTCATGAGAGTTAATAGAGAGCGAGAAGTTTACGGGCTAGGAAAGTGACCCAATACCCGTTACCTGAATTGCCCTGAACTTGTGAAACTGAACTAGCTGAGGTGCATTACAAACCCAAATTCAACATCAGGTTAAAAAACAGTTCTATTACAGATTTTGAGAAAAGTTGAGAAGTAGTCGAATTTTTTAAATTGTTTTTCCTTCGCCGACAAAGCGGTATTTTTATGAGATGGAGTTTACAATATCTACAATACTTACTAAACGGCTAGTCAAATTCAAGCACGGAAAAATTCAAAAATAATATGCGATTTTGATATAATGCCCAACCAAGATATAAGAAATCAATGTGACCTAACGGATGTCATAAAATTTATGAAAAAGGAGAAGAAAAGAGTGGGAAAACCACGTTAGCGGAGCACACAACGAAAGGCTAAAGAAATGGCCAGAGATTTAAAACCCACAGGAAAAGGAGACTCAGGTAGACCGAAGAAGAGGTGTGCAGAAAGTTGGTTGTCGTCATCGATGGACACACCATAAGGTATTCAAAATAAATCGTGAAAAAAAAAAAACAGAGGTAACACGTACTATAAAAGAAGAAGAAGAAAAAGATAAACTTATAAAAATAAAAGTGATTCAGTTTCTATTACAAATTAAAATATCTGCATGACTGTATAGACAATTTAATGGTCTGTAAGAACCAATATACAGTGCTATTTAGGAAAAAAATGGCTTTGATTTTGTTGTAATTGGAAGTACTGGCGTGTTGATTATAATACAAAGTTAAAGGTTTCCAAGTACCATACACGCTTGCAAAAGCTAATTTTCTTAAATCAAAAAATCATTAAAATATTTGCTTTGGACATCTAGGCTGGATCACCCTGTATAATATCCTAATTGTTTATTGTGCTAAAAATACTTTTAATAACGACACAAACATTAAATTCAGCAAACATCAACAAGTTGAATTTACTCGTGCAAAAACAAAAAATGCCGAACCATATTTTTTTTTAAATTCATGAATTCAGTGAAGCTAATGAAATCAACAAACTCGAAAACAAAAAGCCCTCGACAATAGAATTAATCCCGACCTTTGAGTATTCATGTAATCAGAAAATGCGTGGCGTATTCTGTGGATGCGGCCTGCCGTGATATTTTAATTACTGGGAATATAACGACTCGCTAGCTTTGTTTTCTTTCCGGAACACGTCTCCTAATCTCCACCGGCCACCGCGTATTCCGGACCAATTCTTTCACCGCATATTAAATCATATTATACGCAAATTTATATGTGAAAAATGCAAGATTATGCTCGTCGGATTATCTTCTCGGTGTATTTATTTAATTTGCAAATTTGTTTGCACTTTTTTGCCGACGATTTGATTATTATGCCGTGAAATGTGTAAATGAAAAGCTTGTGTGTTGGTTTCGGCGATGTTTATAGGAAACCCCTAAATTTAATTTTCAGGAGTAAACTGGGTTTTGTTTTAGCGGACCATTGAAAGCTTAGTGTATGTATCAACTTAAAATATGATTTAGATGTCTATTTCTGTTTCTTCTACTAAGTCAAATAAACTTTTTTAAATAGAAAACTCTTGAGTATTTATTCGCAACGATGTTTTTTGAAAGGAACATTGTTTTCAGGTAACCTTAATTCTGAAGAAATGTTCGGGAAATATCTATAAATTTTGCCAAAAAAACGTTTAACTGATCTTCAGACTGGCATGGCGGGACGACCAAGTACCTTCACTTAGGTGAGAGACGCAAACAAAAACACCTTCTGCCGGGTTGGCGTTGTAACGGTCACTTTGGTGGTTTCAACTTGGTACGTCCACCTCTCTTCGGAGAGGTTTAAGGTTTACCCTAATTGGGGCCATGGAGGTGAGTGAGTTCACGAGGGGAAGTGTTGCTAGCCCTTAGCATGGGTACCTAACACCTTGGCGGCACCGCGTTCCCTGTAACGAGATGCCTGCTGAGTGACCGTGGCTATAAATTTGCCTGCATCTCAGTCGCTACGTCGAGGTGACCCCTGGAGTTATAAAGTTGCCTAGGCGACATACTGGGTGGTTGGAGGCCAACTGATTTAGGCAAATGAAGATGAGCTCTAGGAAGGAGTGGCCCATCTGCTGGCATTAGGGACTTGGATCCTAGGGTTGAGGTGCACGCCCACTATCAAAGGGTCAACCCAGGGGGTTCGTGCTTATGCACAGCCGACGCTGTTAAGGGACCTGTCACTTTCAGACCGGCTACCGACTAATTTTGGCGGTGTGTAGTCGACCAGTACTAAAGATCTATTCTCTGTATAACAGTTCAGAATAGCTCTCAATATCGATTTTTTCTTATTCCGTTTAGCGCTTGAAGTATATTCCTTGCTGATATTGGGCACCCCTTCCCCCACAGCGTTCGGTGTTAAACCTTGACTCCTCGTAGGGATCAATCCGCCTAGCGCTTGATGTTGCTATTTCACTGCATGTGAGTATTTCCCTCACGCAGAGCGCTTGTAGGCATCCCTTCCGCCTTTTGACTGCTTGTGGTTATTTTCGTCGCCCAGTGCTTGAAATCTATACTTGGAGGATCGTAGGTACCAAACTCGACCAGTTTTGTGGTTTATGCTTGGCAAGTTGTGGGGATCCCTTCAGCCCAGCGCGTGCTTAAAACTGCTTATTCGTGCTTGTGGATTTGTCAATTACGACGCCGCGCCGGTGCGTTTAAAGGCTGTACATGTAGCTGTTCGTGGAAACCAGCATGTGCAAGTGCTTGAGGTTTAACCTTGGTTGTTTGTGAGCGTTCTGTCTGCTCAGCACTTAAGGTTTCCTTTTTGACTGTTCGTGGGTATATCCGTTTTGCAGCGCTTGAAATCTATGCTTGGCTGCTCATAGGTACCAATCTCACCCAATTTTTGAAATTTATCTTTAGCTGTTTCTAGGCATCCCTTTAGCCGAGCGCTTAAAGCTGCTCTTTGACTGCTTGCAAATATTTTCATTGACGCGCTTTTGAGGCCTATCCTTGGCTGTTCATGGGCACCAACATGGCCAAGTGCTTGAAGTTTAAGCTTGGCTGCTTGTGATCTTCGTTTCTGATCAGCACTTGAGGTTACTTTTTGAATGTTCGTGTGTATTTCCGTTGCTCAGCGCTTGAAAGCTAAGCGTGGCTGCTCGTATGCGCAAATATTGCCCAGTTTTTGTGGTTTATTTTTGTCTGTCATACCCAAAACCGACCATCAAATTTTAGTGCCGTCTGAGAGTTATAAGCGATAAATGCCGCCGGGAACATATAATGAAGTAAACGTGTTGAGGTTTATTGAGGTTAATTTTAACATACCTTCTGGTAAAAATGAAAATCAGAAGTTACTTTCGCTTTGTATTTTCTACGCTGTACCGTGCATGTTATAAATTTAAAAAAAAGAGTTGTTGTTTTGTATTAAATGCAATTTAATAGCAATGAAAAAATCGGCTTTAACAATCCTATTTCACTTTTCACTTACACTTTCATTAACTTGCTTCACTGTCGATGTAAATATCACACTCGCACATATGCGAGCCAATATTAAACGAGGCTGCGCAAGTCAGGATCGGCTGTACGTCCAAGCCTCTAGACGCTAGTACCAAATTATGTGGATCGATGATAGGGGTCAGTGGGAAGGGTGATAGAGATATTGCGCCTGCGCAGATCGGTCTTTGACATGTGTAGAGTACCAATCTAAAGTTCTTTTTTGAACGCGTCTGTATTGAGGTAGAGCACCTCCCCCCCCTTAATTTGTTAATGCAGTCGCTCGCTTTTATGACATTTTGTGTTTTCCAGTGTTAATCAATGTTTATCCATTAAAATCTCAAAATCAATTTTTCACGTTCTATAGACCTTTGGCTGATTATATTTTTGCATTTATTCAATTAAACTGTAGGTAAACGACCAATAGGAAACCTCTCAGAAGTCTAATTTATCTAATTTTCAAGCAAAACTAACTCTTTGCCATGCAACAAGTTTTTGTAAGTTTTTTCCAGTTTATTTTTAATTCACTCGCGAGGTAACTGTAAAATTTAAATTGTTTGTGGTATAATTATCGATTTAAAAGTTAAACACTTAAAATAAACAAAATGCACTACAGTATAACGAGAACTTTCAGACTGATGGACATGACTGAAATTGCTTAATTTTGTTCCGCTCACGAATGCTTTTAGGTAATTCGCATTTTCAACGAAACTGCAACAAATAATGTTACTGCTAGTAAAAAATAAAAGTAAATGTTGAAACAGTGAATTCTCAAATTAATCACCGTCTGTTTTAAAATAAAGGAAAAGAAAATTTTAAAACCTCAAGTTTTGAGTTTAATTACCAACATTCAAAGTTCCCTTTTTACTTAAAACTTTGATACATTTACGAATTAATACAATCAAGCATAACAATAATTCATTTTAATTGTAAGCAAATGAAAATCTCAAAATTCCCTACAAGACAATCATCAAACCGTCTCGCGTCAATCGTTTCAAGTCTCAGCTTTCTTTCGCAGACTTGTTTTTGTACTACTCGGGCTAAAATGGTAGTTCTGGAACTTATTAGACGATTACTAAGTGACGCAGCTTTAGGGAAACTTGACCCTCGAAACTTAGGCATTTGAGTTTCGCGAGTTCATGGCGTGATTAATACGGACGTGTTTTTAATAAAGTGTGTTTCCGAAAGAGTGTGAAATATTATCCCTGAGTTAATTAAATGTGAGCACGTCTTCTCTCAAGTGTGTTTATGAAATATTTGGGCACTACCAGTTTTCTTTCTTATATTTATTATAAGTAACCTGGTGAAATGCTCATGTTAGGTTTAACGATGTCATATCCCTACGTGCTAGGTATGACGAAGTATAGAAATTTCATGCATAGGAACAACAGAACGTGATGACTTGGTCTTGGTTGTCTATGTCTGCAATAACTTCATTTATTATTCTAGAACTTTTAATAAAGGCGAATTTAAAAGGTTCGATTTGCTCATTCATTTAAGGTAAAGCTTTTAAATGTTTGTGAATTTCAAATGCTTCCAGTATACAGGATGTATCAAATTGCGTGTTAACTATGGGGATTTCGCTTATTTGAAGAGATACGACGATGGGTAAATTAGAGAAAAGTTGTAGAATTTTATACCCATTAATAATCTAAAAAGAAATTGGGGCTATGTCGCTTAGTTTCTGAAAGAACTAGAAAACACTGAAATTTTGGATTTTTTGTTTTTGGTGATAACTAATTTGTATTTATATTACATATTTCTAGTTAAAGCAATATTAAGACACTTTTTCATGCTGCAATTTTCATTATGAAATTCTTATTTTCTGTAATAAAATGCTCAAAACGTAAACAAAATGCAAAGTATGACACATCGTTGAAATCAGAATTAAAAACTCTATTTAAATATAAAAAAATTTTAAATGCCGACCATAAGAAAAAAAATGTTGACAATCGAAAATGAGCAATGGTAACAGTTATACCAAATCTGATCAAAAGTTTGGATTCAGCATAAAAAAATGTCCTAATAATGCGTAAACTCGAAATATGTAATATAAATGACAAATGAGTTATAGCCGAAAACACAAAATCCAAAATTTCAGTATTTTTTTGGTTTATTCAGAAACTAAGCAAAATAGCTGCAGTTTCTTTTCAGATTATTAACGGGCATAAAATTCTACAACTTTTCTCTAATTTAACCATCGTCGTATCTCTTCAAATAAGCGAGATAGTTAACACGCAATTTGATACATCCTGTATATAATTTACGTTTATTATCACAAAAATGTAAACATTTTATAGTGTTATTGGATGTCATTGGATGTTCTAGTAGGTGTTTGTATTTGTAACAACCTACGTGTTTTTTATACCTAAGATCAAAATTTTTAATTGTCTGGCCTATATAAACCGAATTACAATGTGTGCAGTTTAATTTGTGAATGCCTGATTTTAATAAATTGTCTGTTTTTTCTTTAGCATTACACTAAGTGTTTTTAGTTGTTTTAAAAATACTTTATATTTATGTGTGTTGTTTATAATTATAGCAATTTTCTCCCATTTATCGTCAAAATACGGAATTGAGGTGTATTTAATCGTATCATATAAACAATTTGGATGCATTTTTGAAATGGGTAATTTATAATCTTTGTCTTTAAATAATATATCAGTGCGTTTGGTATTGTTTATTAATTAAAATTGATGCATTATAATCAATTTTATCTAAAAGAAGCTTTTAAGCACTGTATATCATAAATCTGTAAGCTAATAACATCTAGGCTTCCGGGTTGGAGCCGCGTCATCGGTGCATGAACTGCCGACGTTTCGTCCTCGGTTGCACGGGACATGTTGCTGTGGTCACTTTGGGATCTGGAACACAACTGTTGTGTTCCAGATCCCAAAGTGACCACAGCCCTGAAGATGTCCCGTGCAACCGAGGACGAAACGTCGGCAGTTCATGCACCGATGACGCGGTTCCAACCCGCAAGCCTAGATGTTATTAACTACGGCCGCGGAAGCCTGCAACTTCGATTACTGTAAGCTAATAATTTATTTTGGACGAATCTAGTGGGCATTTACGTATGTATGGATAATTATTAATTAAATTAAAAAATCGCGTATCCAATATAAATTTAAAAATGTACATAGATATCGAAATCTCCGCTTGTCCCTACAATTACCTCCTTTTTTTATCGCACCTATCTTTTTAGTCAATAGGGGCAATCTGCATATATATATATATATATCATAAGCGCAAATCAAATAGCAATATAGTAACATTTGCATGTTGTCCTACTTGTATATGATATTAGATACACAAATGCCATTTAATGACAGGTATTGGTCAATGCTCTCATAAATGCGGTTTCATTAAACTTCAATTATGTCGCACTGATCGAACGTATTACATTCATATGAAACTGTGAAAGCCTGTTGTAAATTTCAAGCACGAGTCATCATCATCAATTAATAATGTATTGCAATAGTAAAACACTTTATTTTGAGTTTTTATTTAACAGCTTTCCTCTCCCTGCCATTCTCTGTTTTTTTGTCTTCCTCCCCCTTAATTTTTCTGTCCCGTCCTCACTTTTACTTTGTGTCATTGTGTCTTCTATAGTTTTTTTCAAAAATGTTCTCTTAAGATTTCAACATCTCTCTTTCCATATTTTTGTCTATCACTGTTTTGCCATTCTCGCTCTCTATTTTTCTGTCTCCCTCCCTCACTCGTATTTAATTTTAAGTTACATTACTATTAATACCGTTCTATGTTATCAAATAAGGTTATGCATTACTTCTCATCACCCACTGTCTCTCTCAATGTTACATTTTGCTTTAATTACAATTAAGACATAATTAAATACCGAGCTATACACAAAAATCCAGTGGAGCAGCCAGCAGGCCTTGACCATCGTGCGTTACCTGCTAGATACATTCGAAAAATTGCAGTTATGATTCTTAACGCTGACAATTTATTATACGTTTTAAGAATACAACTACGGCTCAAGAGACAGGTTGTAATAGAGTTGCAAAGATTTGGTTGTGAGATGTTTCCTTTAATTGTTATTCGTAGAATTATTCTTTAGCTGTTTTCAGAATTTTATGTGTAAATATTTATCTACCTTGGCCTATTGTTAAGATTGCCCTGCTGAAAAATACCTTTGATTTATCTAAAACTCAAGTTTGTATTAAAACCGGATTAGGAGGGATAGTTAGGTTTTAGAGGTTTGAATGAGAAATTCTAATGTTTCTGACGGTAAAGTGCGGTTTAGAAAAAATGGCTTGGAGAGGGAACTACTCCTACTTAGAGAATGCACAAGAATTCAAAGAGAAGTAGTTAACAAATCAGTTTTGACATAAACTTGAAGAATTACTGAACTGGCAATAATAATATTTTAACAGCCCAAAATAAGTTGGTTGCAAGCGACTACACCAGGGCTTGACGAAGCCCTCAAGTACCGCCAGCTTCTACTCAGACAAAGCAGCAGTCCGAAAGGTCAACCACTAAAACGCAAGCCTCTGGCCCGGTCTCTATGCTGTAGATGCACGCAGAAGCGCATTTTGTATATGCATACAGAGAACTACCTGGCGGTCTTTGATTCTAGCTTAGCTGATTTAGGCACCAATCTCCTGAGGTTCATAGCTTTGCTGCAATAAATTTGTTCGTCGTCGTTAAGTGCGTTTGGTGCTCGCATTTGCAGATAACAAACAGACCTGACTGATGAGTCCTTACGAGGACGAAACGAGTTCTAAGCTGTTTCTATTTGTTGTAACGGGTCAATTTTCTCTTTACCGGATGGTTTCATAGAAGTTGAACTATTCTGGATAGCTCAGAAGCCAGGTTTCGATGAAAATAAACAGGTAACTGTAGATTAAGAATTATATACAAAATATTTTACCGTATCAGTACAATCTTTAGGGAATCTAATTATATTTAATGTAATAAAATAGTTATGTTGTTTATAATAGTGATTTACAACAGCGAAGCAAAATACTATTCTTTCAAAATGGCACGCCACTGTAATGCTTAGCTGAAGGTTCCACTTACAGTGTCCACAGTCTCGATCAGAATTTCGGAAAGATACCGGAATTTTTAATGTTTCTCAATTTTTATTATGTGTAACGCAAGATGATTAGCACGCTAAATAACTTTGTTCATGGTGGAAATCATTTACTTGGTGATTAAATAACAAAGCAGAATTCGTCATATTATAAGTTCTTGTTCGCAGTTTGTGGTTGTGCTGGAGTTTAATGTTCGTAGAAATATTTGTTTGTTTACACCAGGTAAATAATTAAATTGTATTCTTTAATTGACTAAGATTTGTGTTAGCAGCAACTTATGCGGCGTTGATATTTTTGCATAAACAGAACTCCGAACATTATTTGATGAAAATAATTTTTATCCAGTTTGAACTAGTTTAATAAATTTTCCGACGTGATTAATTAATTTATTGAATCATTCTGCTGAAATTTATCGGTAATTTTAAGACTTAACGGCTTCATCGTTAAAGTACGATTTGTACGTCGATAATTTTGGGAACTAATCGGCTCAGTACAATTGGGACGTTCCGCATCCAATTCTCAATAAAATAAAATGAAAATTCTGGAAATTAGTCGGTTTAGTGAAATTGAAAGGGTGTACCTCCAATTGTTACAAAAATAAAATAAACATTTTGCGCAACAGTTGGTTCATTTAAATTGGAACGTTGCCCTGTTCGTCTTACTAAAATAAAATAAAAGTTCTGGAAAATAGTCAGTTTTTAAATTGGACGGTTTCCGATACAGTTGTTACTAAAATAAAATAATTGGTTTTGTATAGGACAGGTAAATAATAAGAATCAGGCTTGTGGCTACTGGAAGAAGTGTCGCTTTCTGGGCAAACACCCTGGTTTTATATTCGCGAAACTTGGTGGGAGAAGAGCTTGAAGCGCAACTCTTTGAAGGAGGAGGCTACGGCGCGGACATTCGGCGAGTTGGTGTCACTCCTAGCGCTACCCGCGCGTCTTTATAAAGTTAATACAACAAAATATATCTTTATGATATTTAAAATTGTTGTACCCCAAGTAACTTGTTATAGTGTAAATGCGAGCATTTTTCGTTTTCTAGTGAAATTTATTTACGTAGAACTTTGTGTCGAGTTTAAATTTAATCTGTTTTTTTAATGTTGTTCTATGTTCATATTTTAATAATGTTTGGAGTTGGATGTTAAATGTTAATAAAATATAATTTTGCCTGTCAGATAAATACTGCCCAAAATGGTACTACCCTTACATCTGTATTTTAGATGAAAAAAACCTTGCAAATCAATACGGCCCTATCCTATAACATTAAGGGTGGGTTAAAAAGTGTCACACATTCGGAAGATTCTCAGTTAGAGAACAAAAATACATAGGCAAATATATAAAGCACGATTAACTCTTAAAAGCCAGGACTTGAAATCTACAAACTGCTAACATTACCCGGGCGCAACATAATATTGAAATAAATTGTGTTAATCAGATGAAGGCTGGTATTATTCGGAAATTACGTTCCAAAACTGTTGAAACCAATTTAATATTTAAGTTGTTTAATAAATATCAAGCCGTATTTACTGTCCACTTTAGTAGCTTCGTTATAGAAAACTGACAGGACATTTTAAATATGTCCTGAGAAAATTTCGCATAAAATCGTTTGTTGGCGCCACCACAAATTTCCAAACCTTACCGCTTTCCCATCGCGAATACTTTTCATAAAATAGGAAAGGTCGCCTATTAATAGAGAGATTTGGTGAAATCAGTCTCTGCCAGTTCATTTTAAAAATCCTTATCCTGTGAGGTGCAAGCCATATCCGGCTACGCGGCTCAGTAGGCGGTGAACAGGCATTTGTCATCTCTCAGCATACTATGCTGTCACCAATCAGCATTTTACGAGCGTCACAGCACACTGGAGTACCATAAACCGATTCCGGGATCTCCATGGATCCTTCACACCGGAACATGCAAAGAGACGATTCCTTCGGATTTGTTTGTGGCTACAGGAAGCCGTTTAAGATCACGATACGCCTCCACGTTGCTGCTGAGGCAGTATTTGTTGGACTTTCGGAGCTTTCGCGTTTTGAACAGAAATAATCGTAATGGATGTTTTTTACGGTTTCATCACTTGAAAATAAGGGCGCCTTAGGCTAAATAAACAGGTCTTCGGTCAGACGTAAAGGTCACGCTATGTTTTTAAAGAAGAATTTTACACGAGGAGCTTTTATAAAGATTGTCAGTTTCTTGGGAAATCAAAAGAAAATTAAATTGCGATAGAATGAAATTATCGGGAAATTTACATTTAACTTTAATACAAGTCAATATTATTTATAATATTAGGCGCTGCAACATAAAATAACATTAAAAGCTTTAAAAAGCTTAAAACAAACTAGTGGTTACCTCAAAATAAATTAATTTAAAATAATGTGTTTTAAAGAGCCGTAATGTAAAATTTAATTTCCCAAATTACTGTCTACAAGCCAATGAACATAAAAACCTCAAGGAAATGCAATGAAGTTTCATGACGACATTTTACGATATAAAGCTACTTAACCAACAAAGTAGATTACTCTGTAAAGTGCATAAAAACTTACATAATAACCCACTTAGCTTACATACGCCATTAAGTAATAATGAATTGCACAAGGTACAATTCGTTTATTTTTTTGTCTAGTTTGAAGTTTTTATCGCCACTAAATATATTTGTAACATTCAAAGTGCAGTGTTTGTTTCGGCAACAATAAACCGTTGTTCACAACTGCTTCCGGAATAAGATAGTGTAAATTTTACTATGTTCGCGTTTTAAAATTTTTACTGCAGTGCTAGCAAAATAAGCTATAAAATTATTAATTTAATTTACAAAACTCAATCTCGTTTTATTTGGCTAGTTTATTACTATAGGAAAACCGTGTTGGGACTATATTTCGACACTATAAGTTGCCCTGCAATAAATTTTGAACTACACAAGTTCGAATTGAATATCAAATGATGTTACCCGAATGGATTCAAAAATAAAATACATAGTAGGGTTTCTGAATTTTTCCTCAAAAGTAGGATGGTGGAAATCGACTTACTTGCAATTTTAAAATACAACAAACGCATAATTTAACAATAATAAATTAATATTCATTCTCCGACATAGGCGCCGACTACGTAGGGGCGATGGGGACGAAAGCGCCCGTATTAACACCCTTGATATAAATATCTGGAAAAGAACGTAATTTTTTCCTAACTTACTAATTGTAAATAGTTTCGAATTTTCAAAAATTGTTTTAATTTTTCTCAATAGCGGTGGATTTAGCGACTTTTAATAAGAATACCATTGTTGTGTACTTTTCTAGGGAGAAGAAGGTTTTTAAGTAAAAAGTTAAAATATTTCGAGTGTTTAAACCATTCGTGAGGAGGTTCGTTTACCACCTCTCATATCTGCTCCCATTGTGATTTGCTCTGCTCGACCAAGGATGTTTGATCGCAGCCGATTGAGCGCTGTGGTTTTGGCGCAAGGGTATTTAAGAGCGGAGACGTTTCGACTCGGGGCCGTTTTGGCGCAGGTTCAATTTGGAGCAATACAGAAAATTATTTAATTTTGTTTTATCTTTAATTAATTAACATTTTAATAGCCGCTCAATTATTTATTAATATTTAACAGGCGATTTACAATTTTTACATACATAATTAGCAAAATTAGCGACTTATCTAACACAAAAATATTTTTTTTTTCTAAAAAAAATCAACGAAATAACTACTAAAAGCCAAATTGGAATAATTGCACTGGAACATCACAAAGCTACAACTTTTTAAAATCCAATGAAAACAAGAAATAACGTAACTACCAAATTTCAATTTAATAGGAATGTTATGTCCTCCCCTTTAACATTTAACAATTGGTTAATGAAGTTGGATAATTCAAGGAATTTAATGCAAAAACTGAATTTTCTGTAAAATAAACTACTACAGATTAATCTCGCGCCCAAACGTCTCTGCGTCGAAACGGCTCGCCTAAAAACGTCCCTGCGCCCATACATCCCTGCGTCCAAACGTCCTTGCGCCAAAACGGAGGCGCCTAAACGGCCGCGGTTTTCTTGCTTTTTAGCTACAAAAACCATCTAATTTTTTTTAACTGAACAGTTTATAATAAAAGCATAAGATAAAACAAATACAATAATATTAAATTTTAAAACACTATCAACAACGTCGGAGTTACCAAATATAACTAACTTAACTATCTGTGAGAATAAATAAAACGATTCAGATAAAAGAGCCTATAATGTGTGTCACTGTAAACAAACACACAAATAAAGTAATATAAACAATAAATGTAACTAAAAAACTTAATAAAAATAATTCTAAGCTTACTAAAACACTCTAGTACTTTTTGAAAACTGGCTACCAGGTACTTCAATTATTTAGCATTCAGCATATCACAAGTATTAACATGAAAAACAAGCAAGCAAATGTACATTACTACGTTAGCAAAAGCATGACCAAAATACATTACTTACAGGTTAGATAATTGCCCCCTGGAAATCTCACGTAACCTCTAACTCTATGAGTGTGTCACCTTCGTTGAACTGGCTCGAACTAAAAACCTGTAAAATAACTAACCTTTTGTTACCCCGATCAATGGAGATAAAACCAAGTCATTGTGTGTACCAGTAGGTAACCCACCCTCACCGAAAGTACGTGAAAGTCACAAGGATTCTAACAGGAATGCAAAAATTTTTTATCACCCGGTATATACGGTTCGGGAATTACTGTTTGACACCCTCTGCGAGTGGCGGTAGCTCAGAAGTTAGGCGCTTAGCCTCTAACGTTAAAGGTCTGGGATTTGATTCCCTGCCGAAGCCATGCAGCAATAAAGATCTATGCCGCAACCCGCTACTCATATTTCCCAATCCGGTGTAGGCAGCCGTAAAGTCTTAATGCCTGAAACCTACTCTGGTATTAAATTGTTTAGATTGACGTTGAACTATAGGTACTCCACCATAGCGCTAAGGAAAGCACCTGGCAGAGAAGAGTGCCGGAGCCCAGCAGTGAAACGTAAAAGCTGATTACGACGCCTACAACGACCCTTTCAATTAACCATAACTAGTCAAGATTAAATAAAACTACAAATAATTTTTAGTTTTACAAAACATAACCTCTTTTTGTCGAACACAAATCTGGAAGCAAACTTAACAAAACTTTTCGAATTTTCTCCGAGGTTTATATAAAATTTAAATTTGAAATAAGTATCTCGAGAACTCTAAATATGTGTTTAATTTTCAAGAACATTATTCCGAACGAACTATAATTTCTCAATTATTCAAGTTTGCAATAAATTTATCACGTGCGGGTGGAAAAGTTTAACATTTGGTTTGAATACAAATTTAAAGTTTCTGACGGGATTTCAGTGAAATATTACAAACGAACTACGATCACTCAATTACTTCAGTTTACAATAAATTAATCAAGGACGGGCGGTAAAGTTTAGCTTTCGGTTTGAATAAAAATACTGAGCAACTTTGGTTTCTCCAATGTTCAAGTTTGTAATACACCGGAGCAGGAAAGTTAATTTTTTTTAAGTTCAGGTGTAGATTTAAGCTTCTTTCTCACAATAGGGGGCGTATTAAAGGATAATTGGCCTGAAGAGGAAACTACTCCCACTTAAGAAATGAGCTTGAGCTCGGAATACTTTCGAGGGACAAAGGTTCAATTTTACCAAAAATCATTTTAACGCTCAAAATAAATTAGAACGTGTGCTCAGGAACTAAATTTATTATTAAATGACAAATTCTAACTTTACGTCGATCACATATGGATTAAGTTTTGCCAAATATTAAAACTTTGCAGCTATCCAGACTAAAAGGGTACATACAGAAAGAAAGCAGGTTACCTGCTTACTGGTAACCGGCGCTGATCGGTGCCGATAATGTGACAATGTTGTTAGACGTGGCCGAACAGAAAAGAAGCAGGTTGTAACTAGTTCGTACTTGCAGTCAGCGCCGACAATTTTACCGGAATGAACTTTCAATTATCGGCAAGTAGGTTTCGGATAAAGATCGTATGAATTTGTTCGAATATGAATATCGATGTGTTAATTGCCGCAGTTTTTAGAAAATCTGCTATATGGGACAAACGAGTAAAGTCCCATAGTAATAGAAATATAGTGGAAAAGTGCTGGCAAAACATTAGCAAGGAAATGGGTGTAGATGGTAAGTAATAAGACTTTTATAAAAAAAACTGTACTTATGTATGTACCTTTTTATTTTTAAAAAGGGATTGTCAATTAGAAATTGCTCATCTGAGGAGGAAGATGACATCTTCACTTGATACTAGCTGCTAAAGAACTGGCAGGTACCCGTTTTTATTCTGTGCGGACACCAGCGAAATAGGCGCTGACTTATCGGCGCCGGTTACCAGTAAGCAGGTAACCTGCTTTCTTTCTGTATGTACCCTAAGGCTGGCAACCGGAGTCGGATTTCTGAATACTACAATTTTTAGTATGGTTTTAGTGGATATAAATAGGGCGTAAACAAAAATCCATCTGTGGATTAACATGAAATTTTTTTTATTTCTCTAGTTTTTATTTCGTGAAAGTAGATTAGTGTTTCTTCGGAACGTTCGAATCTAAGCGAACATTGCATAATTAAAGTTACAATCTGTTTCGTTTTTATTTATATGAACGGAAATTTTTAATTGCACTTGTATTCTTATAGGTGTTAAAGGTGTAAAGAAGAACGATTAGTCATAACTTGCATACCTATCTGATCGAGCAAGTGGGTTATTCTGATTTTAAAATAATTGCTGGGGATATAACGTTATATAAAATGCTTTTGAGGGATGAAAAATTAAGGTTTTAGTCCATTGCTTTCATTTGAATTTAAATTTAATGAGAATCTGTGGAAGTCTAAATTCTACAAAATATACTTCTGTCTGTATTTTTACATAAAATTAGTTTGTAAAATAAAGTAAAGCAACATTTATCAAATAAAATATTGTGCCATTATTTGAAATGACAATGCCCTAGATGAACATAATCTCAGATCTCTACACGCAGACTCTCCCAGTATTAATCGAGCTAATAATTTGCAGACCATCAGTGTTTACTAAATCCATATTTAATCAATATCTATAGAAATCTGTATACATGTCCTCCAGCATCATTAATAATCACAAAATGGAAGGCCGCCCCTCGTGTCCTATTATCAAAAGCAGGGCTGCGATGTTCTAGTGATGATCCATCACCCCGCGGGAGAGAGACAATCATTCGCTAACAATTAGAGAATGTGATTTTAATCTGCGGTTTTATCACATTAATTTATGTGATGTACATCAACTACCGACACGCGCATTGATTTTACGTCAATTTATAATAATTCGTGTGTCGGAGACCTCGAGCCAGAATTCTGATAACATAATAGCTCTTTTACATGAATTATTTTTACCATAAATTCGCGGTATCCCATAATCGATGATTTGACACGAAACCATAAATATTCACGATGCCGATAAATATACATTCGTCGGTTAAATGTTAAAATGAAGGGGTAGACTTTAATTAGCTGGCATTTAAGTTTTGTGTCCGTTTTGTTATTCATAAGAAGCTTCAAATCGTTTCTGAATTAACAATTCTGTACTAGATTTAGCGGAATTTGTTGCCAGAAAATATTTCGCAAGCCGAGCACGTGTTGTTGTCTATCTGTGGGCGCTGTTCAAGAATAGCTAATATAAAACACAAACAAACTACCCCGTAAGCTTTGAAATATTAAATGAATAAGCTGGTTTGGCCTTAATCTTCCGGTTTATCTGTAAAGTATTTGGATTCGTTTTTTTTATTTATTTATAAAATTGAAAGTTTTCTTTTCTCAAAGTATTTTAATTATCATCAACTCTTTCAACGGAGCCAGAAGCAAATATCTGTTTAAGACTTAAAAAATGTAAACAGAGATCTAAATTAAAAGAGATACAAAATGAGAGCGTGTTTTAAGCTTTAACTGTAAGAAATAATTAATTGTGTCATGATTGCATTAGTT
Organism: Ctenicera cuprea; assembly: GCA_958336395.1. Taxonomy (NCBI): domain Eukaryota; kingdom Metazoa; phylum Arthropoda; class Insecta; order Coleoptera; family Elateridae; genus Ctenicera; species Ctenicera cuprea. The sequence continues at coordinate 63,350,082 of OY284487.1, forward strand.
CAAAGGGTTTATTTGAGTACTGTAATTGCAGAAAAGCACATAAAATACTTCACTACAAACACTACGATGCTGTTTCAGTAAAGTAAAGAAATATAATGTTTTTCAGAATAAAGTAATTGTAAAACAGAAGCTTGAATTGAACTCTTTAATTTTTTTCTATCTGTGTTAATTGCTAACTCCTTAGTTTGAAAGAAGGCTTTGACAATTACCAAAACAACTCAAGTGTACGATCAGTGCGTCCTTCCCGTGCTCATATGTGGAACAGAATCAACAAAGCATGGAAAAATCGATATTGGGAATTAAGCTACGAGATAAGAAAAAAATACGTGGATACGGGAAAGAACCAAGGTAAAAGACATGGGACAAGCCATAACAAAACAAAAATTGTAATAAACTAGACACGTAGCGAGAATGAAAGGGTACAAATGGACAAAAAACTAATACAGTGGAGACCTTGGACGTGAAAAAGACTAGAAAGACGCCCACAACAAAAGTAGATAGATAATGTAAAAAGAGTGGCTGGAACAACATGGCTACCGAGATTAGCGTCTAGTCGGTTAGATTTACAACTGTTCCTACTTTTTATTGGTGCATTTCTATTTTTTTTTTTTTTTTTTTTTTTTAGAGAAAGTATATTTCTTTTTGCAATCTGTTATACAACAATAAGCAAAGTTTAGGTTAGTAAGTAATTTGAATGACATGAAACAATGACATGAAGATTGTAACCCTGCGGTTACAATACATAAGTTACTTAAAAATAAGGTTTGTATAAAAATAACTTAATTAATAACTTAATTTAATTAGTCAAATCTATGTGGTAGGTCTAGCGGTTTGTATCTATGCAACCTTTGAATATTTGCACTATTGTCTAGTAGGTTCAGAGCCAACTCGTTAGAATGATGTTCTAGGTTGCTTAAGTATTTTTCACTGTGTTTCCTTATCGCGTCTTTCACTGTGTCAACTTTTAAGTCACGTAAGATGTCTGCGTTTCTTACAAAGTATGGCGCATCACACATAGCACGTAGCACTTTACACTGAAATCTTTCTAACATTTGGATGTTGGAGTTGGCTGCCGCACCCCATAGCTGGATGCCATAGGTCCAGATGGCTTTGAAGACTGTGTTGTATACGAGGAGCTTGTTGGTTAGCGATAGTTTTGACTTTCTTCCAAGGAGCCAGTAGTGTTGGCGAAATTTCATACCAAGCTGCTTCCGCTTTTTCCAGATGTGGGACTTCCAGGTTAAACCCTTGTCGAGGTGCAGGCCTAGGTATTTGACCTCTGTCAGTTGAGTTAGTGGAATATTGTTTACAAGGACTGCTGGAGATGTACCTTTGCATTTTGTAAATGTTATGTGAACGGACTTTTCTTCATTTAATTTAACTCGCCATTTTTTGGTCCATTGTATTACTTCTTCTAGGCTCTGTTGTAGGAGATTTACGGCAACAACCGGATCACTATGTTTCACCATGATTACCTTGTCATCAGCATAAGTAGCATATAGTGAGTGTGGATTTGTTGGCAAGTCTGCTGTGAAAATGAGGTACAAGAGGGGGCCAAGTACACTGCCCTGTGGCACGCCTGATTTGATTTTGTGTAGCTCTGTTTGGTCTTGTCTGAATTTTACCTGGAAGTATCGTTCCTCTAGGTAGGATTTGAGGATAATATAGAAAGGGTGTGGCAAGAATGCTTTGAGTTTATACAGTAGGCCTGTGTGCCAAACTTTGTCGAAGGCCTGACTGTCATCAAGAAAGGCAGCTGTGCAGTATTGTTTTTCTTCGAAGGTCTGATTTATTGCGTCTACAATTCTATGGACCTGCTGGACGGTAGAATGGTTAGCACGAAAGCCGAACTGATGTTCTGGGATGATGTTGTGTTCTTCGAGGATCGGAGTTAGTCTTCTGGCCAATAATTTTTCCAGTAGTTTACTTAATACGGCTAATAGACTAATTGGCCTATAGGAACCAACTTCGTTAGGAGGCTTACCGCGTTTGGCAATTAATATTACCTGCGCTACCTTCCATTGTTCTGGGAAGTAACACAGCCTTAAGACAGCATTATACAACATGGTTAGCATTACTATGCCCTTGCGCGGTAATTCTTTGATTAATTTCCCTGTTATTAAATCATATCCCGGGGCTTTCTTCGGGTTTAGGTGGTATTTAATCAGTCCCTTGACTTCTCTAACTGTGAATAGTTCCATGGGCAGAGCGAGTTGGTATGGAATATCCAGGAAATCCTGTATTTCCATTTCCTCATCAACGCTTATTTGGGATGGTAAAGGTTGGAAGACATTTACTAGATGTTGAGCAAACAGATCGGCTTTCTCTAGGTTAGATCGCGCCCATAAACCATTTGTTTTCCTGAGGGGGGGAATTGGTTGATTTTGATTTTGTATTCTTTTCGTCGCCTTCCAGAGGGAATAATTGGTGTCTTCTGTTGGGTTTAGGTTTGTGAGGAATTCTTGGAAGCTATCGTTTTTTGCAGTTTTTATGAGTGCTTTCAATTCTGATGAAGCTTGATTATATTTTCTTTTATCTGATGGATACCTGGAGTTTTGCCAGATTTTTCTCAGTCTCCTTTTTTCTGCAATTTTCTTCTTAATTGCGATAGGACAGTGCGCTTGTTGTTGTTTGAGTGGGATTGCAGGAGTTGCTTCCAGGGCTGCTTCTTGAATAATTCTGGTGAAATTGTAGACTGCTGATTCTAGTTCTTCATCAGATTGAAGAGAAATTTGCATGTCTAGCTGGTTGTGGATAATATTTCTGTAGTAGTTCCAATCAGTCCGATTATTAAATAATTTTGGTGTTCTTTCCTGTTCTATAATTGTGGTGCTCACCGTTACGATAATGGGGGTGTGATCTGACGTTAGGTCCAGGCATGACACTATTTTAAGGTATCCTGCAGCTAAACCTTTGGTTAGAAAGAAATCTAGTAGGTCTGGTAATTTAGTTGGGTCAGAGGGCCAGTACGTAGGTTCATAGGTTGATAGATGACCTAGATTGAGCTCTTGTGCTACTTGGTATAGCGCAATACCTCTGCCAGGTGCCGAAATACGGGAGCCCCATAATGTGTGCTTCGCATTATAATCTCCCCCTGCTAAGAATCTATTTCCTAAGGATCTAAAGTATTGCGTGAAACCTAGCTTATTTGTAGCGTAATTTGGGGGGCAGTATACTGCAGATATAACGAGTGGTCCATGCCAGTCTTCTATTTCAATACTGGTTGCCTGTAGAAAATTCTCTTGGAATGCGGGTTAAACATGGTGTTTAATGTGTTGCTTTATTAATATGGCAGTACCTCCTCTCGCTCTTCTATCTGCATCCGGATGATTTGTAAGGTATAGCTGGTAATTGTAAATTTTGAAGTAGGAACTACTGCAGAAGTGAGTTTCAGAAACGAGCAGAATATCTATTTCATTATGTGTGAGAAACGCTTCAACTTCATTTTTATGGTTTGGAAGGCCGTTGGCATTCCACTGTGCTATTTTAAGGATTTGGGCCATTTTTATTGCTTAATTCTTCTCTGAGAAGTCTGATTTGTGTAGTTAGTTCATTGATGGTCTGTTGTTGTGCCTGGATTGTTTGTTGTAGTGAGATTATTATTGGTGTTAGGTCGCTTACTTGTTGGTTATATATGTTGTTGAATGGTTGAGGTGGGGTGTTAATGCGTAACTCATTCTTTTGTTTTTTTGCTTGATCTGGATATAATGGGATTGTCAGGGGTTTTGCCTGAGTCATGGAGTGAGGTAAGTTTTGTTGTTGTTGGTGGAGTGCTGGCTGCTGCAGCTGTATCTGTTTTTGTTGTTGTTGTTGTATCTGTAGCTTTTGTTGTTGCTGGGCTTGAAGACGTATAGCATAGCTAGAATTAGCTTGATTTGGGTATCTCCTTTTCAGAATTTCTAGGTACACCTTACATCCTTTATAATTCGCGGGATGTTGACCTTGGCACAACACACATTTAGGGGGTTTGCCATCGCTGCGGTTTTTTGTGCATGTCTGGTAGTCATGTAGCTCAGCACACTTAACACAACGCGGCGGTCTGGTGCATCTATTTCGTGTGTGGCCATAACATTGGCAGTTTTTGCATTGCGGTATGTGAGTTTTCTGTCTTGGTTCTTCAAAGACTACTATTGCATTTCCTATGCTTTTTATTTTAAAAATGTCATTGTTGTTTGTTTTACGTTTAATGTCGATAAAGAACAGGTTCTTCCTTTGTTTAGTCTCCCTGTTCATTACGTTCATAACATGTAGTACTTCATGGCCTTCATTAGCCAGGGCTTCCTTTATAGTAGTTTCTTCTGTCGAGTGGTGTAAGTTCTTTAAAACAACTCTGAATTTCTTTTCTTCTTCCAAGCTATATGTGTGTCTAGCTACTTTATTAGTATCTAGAACATCTCTGATCTTTTTATAATCTGCTACATTATTTATTTGCAACTTTAGCTTATTACCCTGTAGAAGTTGATAGCAGTAGTTGGCTTTGGGGATGTTATCTTCTACTAATTTGATGAGTGGATTTATGGCTTGAACGTAATGTAGTATAAATGGTGGAATTTGTGTTTTGTTCTTGTTGTTAGGATTATTACTGTTGGTAGGATTTTTACTGTTTGTGTCAGCAAGGTTTACTAGTGGTTGAAATTTATTTGACGTTGGGATACTTAGGTTTGACTGTTTAATTTTTTGTGCAGTAGTTAAGCTAGCATTTGCAGCTTTTCGTTTCTTGCTATGCCTAACTTCTTGGAAGTCGTTCAGTTTTATTACTTGGACATCGCTTGCAGTTGACATGTTGTCATCACTATGGATATTTTCATCAGGATTTTTTAATGATTGGCTATAGTCCATTTGTACAATCGGTATTTCAAGGTGCCTATCCGAATAACCAGGAGTGGGTACCGAATTATACGTTTGCATTTGTGTTGGCGGCAGTGGAGGAATATCTGCATTGGATTGATAGTAGCTAGCATGTGGTTGGTTTTGCATTTTCGCTTGAGTATGCAGCATATTGCTATTTGTTATTGCTGGCATCATAAACATTTGCATCTGTGGTGTGGTATGTTGTTGCGAGTTTACTGTTTGCTGTTGATAACCTTGTAGCTGCCATGGTTGCATCTGGGTGTACATAGGATCTTGCGAATTGTATTGTGTTTGATACACTTGTTGCTGTTCAGTTATGATGCCTTGTGGAAATATACAGTTTTGTTGCGAAGAAGGTTGCATGGTCGTAAATTGTGATTGTTGCGGTTGTACGTTAGGGTTAAAAAGCGGAGTATTGTAGTAGAAAGAACTCCGATTATTTACAGCATAACCATCACTGTTCCCTTGCATTATGTAATATTTTAAAAACTGATGAAACTTACTTAAGAATTATAGTGGATTTAAACTTGACCTCTGCAGATAACGTCGTGTGCGATTGTTTGAATGATAACGGAGCGATTTGCGAACAGGTCTTTGCACTTGTAAAGTAAAATGCGAACTGCATTTCTATTGCGCACGCATTCCATTCGCACTTTTTTAGCGATAACCGCCAAGTTCGTAGTGGCACAGATGGATATGCGGGTGTGTTCGGGTGTACTGCTTTTTTACTGCATAAGTAGTTGTGGGGTCGAGCCTCGGTTGGGACCAAATTTTTTTTTATTTTATAGTTTTTTTTTAACAGTGTTGTTGCGTTTTGCTGTTTACGCGAGGTTTAGGTTAAGAGCAGTTATATTTTTAAAGAAAAAATACGAAGACAAATTTGCATTCACTCACTGATTGACGGCATACTAACTGCGCAAGTCCAACCGTGTAGGAGTTGCGCAAGTCAGGATCGATTGTAATCTAAAAGACTAGACGCTAGTGCTACAGAGTACAGACTGCCCAGAACAAGAAAGAATGGTAAAACGGAAGGGAGGCCTATGTCCAATGGTGAACGAATAGAGGCGGAATAAAAAAGTAAGAAAAATACTTAAATCCTTAACCTTGGTTGTCTCCCATACCGCAACTGCGCTTCTGGTGGTCAGCTGTCACTTGACTTGAAATTGCGTTGATCTAATTTACAGATTTTTATTTGTTGCAGTTAAAATGCTTACTAATTATTGCAGAATGTTTATTAAACACATTATACGTGAATTGTTTTTATGGCCTGTTGGTACAAGCAAAGAATCAGGTTAGTACCTAAATGTTACTTCTTATGGTTAATATGAATCTTCAAACTGGAATAAGTGTTCATATGCGGGATAAACGTGTTACGTAACTTTTGTATTGGTTATCTGAAGGTAACAATAACAAGCGTCACTCGGCTGCTTAAGCGTAAAATTGGATCTAAAATAATTGATAATAATTTTTAAACTGGATACCAAGATCTTTTTGATAACCTAGCAATGAGCCAGTTTCTACATCACTGGATCTATATGAAGTTATTGATTTTGCAAACACAACACCAAAAGAAACAACAACAATAACTAATAGCATTAAGAGATTTATTTAATAAGCCAATAGATTTTATAAGAAACAAATAGAGTAATCAAATATTCCATAAAATCAAATAGCACAACATAAAACTTTTGCAGCCAAATCAAATCAATACAAGATTATTGCTGAATAAATGTAATCAAAATAAATTAGATAATTCAAGATTATATAACGTAGAAATGTAAAAAAAATAATATCGATAATTTAACGTAAGAATAATAGCTACGTTTATTTAGTTTGTTGCGTTAGATCTAAAATTATTAATTTACATAATTTTTACATTAATACAAAGCTGTTATCGAAACATCTCAATGATTTATTCAAAATTTGTAATTTATTTTCATTTGAATTAATTATGTGGCTTTTAATTACATTTTGTTTGCATGTATTTGGGGATACAATTTAACTGTATAAACTAGTCAATGGAGTAAACGGTACCAACTGTCATATTTACTTAAATAACAAATAAAATGACATTTCGTAAACATCGGTTTTAACTTATAAATGCCTTAAACTGCTTGAATTTAGCTAACACAGTGTGAAGAATAGCGGATTGCAATAATGCAAATTGTAAATAATTCAAATTAATTAAATAAGTAAATTAATTAAATAAGTCCACGATTCCATAACCTTAAATTTTCTAAGTAACAGATCTTTACAGCAAATAAATATTACAAATTGACTATATTCATGAAAAAGTGGCTACAGGTAACCAGCAAATATAAAGAAGTCAAATATATTGTTACGCTTGGTACGTAACTGATGACAATATTTTAATTCTCATCCTTCAGGATCGAAGTATAGTATTGAAACCCAATATTATATATTTATAAATATTTATTTGAATATCCCTATAACTATTCTACAGTATTACTACTGCTAACTTATCTAAACTAACTTAATAAATTAAAACTTACATATATGATATAAGGCGTGCTGACACCATCTTGCAGTTGATTCTTAACAGACCCCCACAAAAATTGGTCATACCCCTTCCAAGGTCCCAGTGTCCTCCCACTTAATTCTATGAAATTATTACATGCCAACCTTTGATTGGCTTTTTACATTTTATTGGTATCAGCACGACCTCAATATTTTGTAATAACCCTTAGCAAACTTATTTCATATTTCTTAATTTTGTATGACAAAGTCGACACGCAGAAATGCAGTTTTGACATCAATACTTGCAACATGATTATAGGCGCAATTATTGAAGTCAGCAAGACCTAAATATTAATGGAATTTTTTTAACAATTCTTTGAATATTTAATTTTAAGTGTTTAATTATTTAATAATTTTGAATATTTAATTTTGCTTCGTAACAATATACAATAAAGATTAAATTTCTGGCCATAACGAAGCTCGTTTTATTTAACGGAAAATCAACATATTTACCAAAGCAGGTAAGATAATGTCCAAGTATCTTCAAATTCTGGCTTTTAGCTACATCCTTCTTATAGATTTATAGAGCCTCCCCTGGTTATCAAAACATATCTAGAACATTTAATATTTTATGTACCAGATTTTATTTTTTAAGTACTATATTGGTAACGGACCCCAAGATAAATTCCACCAAAACAGGTGATTAAGTATATAATTAGGTACATACCATGAAACGTGCACAGACCATGTACAAAAGTGTACAAAGGTATACAAACGTGTACAAACGTGTACAAACGGCAGAGCTACAATAATAAAAAAAACTACAATATCAAAAATAACTAAAAAAATTACCTTCGGTGTTATTGCCCTGCTAATTAGATGAATGAAAGCTTCCAACAATATCTCGTCTTATCAATGTAAGGCATTTTTACTAATTATTCTATCGGGTTAGATGATTTTTTTTAAATTTTCAGATATTCTCCAAACTTCAACAATCTAACTGAACACTTCAAGAAACGAAATGAACGTGGAAGTAAACGCTGATTACTGAAAACTTTCCAAGTACCTTTTACAATCAAGGTTTTTACAAACCAAGCAACTCAAAAACAACAAAATAGAAAGCGAGAAACAACACCAGCAAATCAAAAATTACAAAACTGAACAATCAAAATAATGAAAGATGTACAACGGGTTATCTAACCACCAGGAGCAAAATTAACTAAAAATTGAACTGTAACAAATATTCTTTTTCTTAAGGCCTCTTTTTCATCGCTGAATGTTGGCAACAATTCCGAGTAAATCTTCTCTATCGTTTGCTGCTCTAATTAAACGCTTCGCGCCGGTGATGTAAAAGGATGCATCATGCGGTACGGTTCGCTACAGTCGGTGATGCAGCCGTATGCATAATGACGTTTTGGTAGTGTATACGGTGTTGTCTTCGTTTTTAATCAATTAGAAGGCATTTTTCCTAAATCCGAATGGCATTTGAGTAAAATAGGCAGAGAAACATTGGCGGTGGGCTATGCCTTTTCCATTTTGTTGTTGAATAACCGCGTAATGTGCTCAATTCAATTTGACACTGGCGCCCTAATGCCTATACGAACATACAAGGCTCCTGCGCATGTGCCGACGCGAATTAGTGACGGAGTAGGTATCCATCTATACCTGTTCATTCCCTAATGTTTTTAAGCCAGGGAACAGCTTCTTCGTCCCAGTCCTGTTTTCTTCTCTCTTGACTTTCATGATAAGTTGTATTAGGCGGTATTTCCCGTTGCGGTAAACGTGACGAAGATATACAGTCTTCCGTTTTTCAATATTTCTCACTAATTCTCTGTCTCTTTGATAAAATTCACCTAATAATTATTGTGATTTTTCCAATTTAAACCTATTATTTTAGGAATAAAACTCAACAAACCAGCCATAATTTACATAATTTTATATTTAGGGTAAATTTGTTACTTATAACAATGAAGATGAAATATTTTATACCACCTAAAGATCTACATGGGTTCCCGGAAGGTACTGAAATGGAATAATTCCCAGGGAATCAAAAGAATATTAACATACCATACCTGGTTTCGACACAATTTGGCTTTATCTGAACATGTACGATTATGTATATGAATTTTTTGGAATCGTCTAACCGACTTGTGTTGTAGTCGCGTCATGATTCCCCTAGCTGGACTGATTGTTGTTTAAGGCAACTCACAATCCCCCTGACTGGCCTTGTTAATTTTCCAGTTGAGTCACAGATACCACTGGCTTAACTGGTTGGTATGGTAAACGTCTCACAATTAAGATTTGAATGCTTTTGGGATGCCCTTTTACATCTTTTACCAAAACCTTCTAAAAGGTTTTCGTAGATTCGGGTGGCTGGAACGGTTGGAGCTCTTGGGTGAGAAAAATTGCACGCCGTACCGCTGTTGGACTCGTACTAATGGCGACACCAACGCCTTAAATTGAAATTAAATACTCGCTGATCTTAAATCGCTTCTCTTTATGCTTAATAATATTTATTTATTTATTCTGGTTCTTTACAAGTTGATCCTAAGACTAGTGAAAACTTCTCTATCCCTAATTCAATGCAACTATTGGCCTGCAAAAGGAGGAGTACTAACCAGTAGAAGAAGTTCGAAGCCGGATCGGATATAATTTAATTTAATTAAGTTCAAGCCGCGACAGATCTGATAAGCAAGCATTACATTAAAGCCGGTTTGGATAACGATCTACAAACTCAATTTTTAAAAAATTGCCGAAGATTCTTAAATTATACATACAAGTTCACGTGTCATATAAAAAAACCAACAACTTAACTCGTCTAGACAGACAATAAGGCTCACTACGATAAACATGCACGTCGTAACATCTGCTTTACTTGAACGTGACTTGAACTGAAGCAGTCTTTGCGCATGCATATTATGCAGGATTTAGAATATTTGATCGAGTATAAAGTCAGGTAAAATACTAGAACATAGCTTCGTATTCAATGGGATACAGCTTCATTTCGAATTCAATAAAGCGTTGCATCGAATTAAGGTTTGTATAGCATCGGATAGGATATAGCACTGAATTAGGTCAGATGTTTCTAAATCGGTTAAGTAAAAGCGGTTTTACATTGTCCAATCCGTTTACGATTTTGATCCTACACCATAGCCGCTCGGATCGGGCCGGAAATGAACTAGGATTTTATACTACATCCATCTGCCATTCGATAATCATCTGCATACACAGGCCGGAAGCAAAACTAGACATTTTTTAGTCTAATCAGACAAGTATAAATACGTGCCATATTAGTGATGGCCATAATTCACCAAAATCAAATAATTGTCATTCGAACGAAGTTGATAATCGAATGATTTATTCGAACGTTCTTATGCGGCAAACTCAGTAATATGAAATTTTACAGTCAAAACATTTTTATCTTGTTGTTATTGTGCGGCTAAGCTAAACATGTCGCCAAGGGGTCTTTCTGTAGTTGCATTCCGAAAATTCTATTTCCATTAGTGTATGCGCCTCATAATTTCATAATAGAATACCACGACTAGTCACGTTATCTTATCGTGTATATTTGCATTGGGCATTTGCAGTAGGCTACTGTACAAGGTATCGCTTCAACACCGGCTTCCGAAATTAACCGAACAGAAAATTAAAAGTCGCAAAATCATTTGAATGGTTTTCGGTAACCACTCGAGATATAATCAAATGGTTCGATTATTTTCATTCGAAATATCCCACCACCATGCCATACGTACGTATCTATTCTAGATGTACCGGTATCGCATGTCGGCGTCGTATTGGAGTAAAATCGGGCAGCGTGAAAACCCCTTCATAAGTAATTGTATACCCGATAGGATCGGATCTAGAATAAAAAATATCGAATTGAGCTCGGGTACGATTTTTATAAAAAAATCTCACTTTTACTAACCTGTAGCAAGGACCAGTAGTCATAGAAAGTGCTTATTATAACTTTTTTCACGCGCCCAATCATAAACAAGAATAACAAGTGGAATGATAGCAAAGGTTATCTTGATAACTCTGAATGTAGTTATGATGATTTGAGCAATTAAAAATTGTTTTGCACACAAGGAATGGTTGGGTATTTAATTTTTCTAATTTTAATTCTTATCAGAACAACTATGCAGGGTTTTCCACCTAAAACTCCTTAACCTTATACCTTTCTTATTTCAGGAGATCCGGTTTTTAAGACTTCAATAGAATTACACTTTTGAGGAAGGTTTTTCCTCAGGGTGACTGCACTTTTGAGGAAGACTTTTTCCCCGGTTAGTCGTCACGTTATCTCGTACCTAGTTAAAGTTGTGGGTAACTGCAGTGAAGATGACGGTTTCTAGAGGTCTAAATAGTTTCACCTACCAAAACTATTCGTGGTCATAAAATGTTGAAAAGCAAAACAAATATAGCGTTAAAACATATAATGTTAACAATAAATCAACGCGTTATTTACGAGAACAACTTACAAGCAAAACAAACTATATACAAAAGAAAAATGCAAAAGCAATATAGGGCAAGCAAAATACGGAAACGGTACAGTAACAGATAAAATATGGTAGCACGCAAGTTACGGTAGCAAACGCTAGCGACAGCAACTTAGATACAGTAGTCCACGGCAGCAACTAAAATACAGTAGTCTACTGTAGCAAACGGTAGCAGATAACTAACCAAGTAACAATGAGACGTTCTGGTTTAAAAGTTAAGAGCACGCCGCCGTGGCACCTTTTTGTTTTTGGCGCTAGAGGCGCTAGTCATTCTACATTTGAATTTAATTACTGATGGTTCTATTAAACATAAACAGGTAGCGTCACATACGTTCTGTTGATGTGCATATATTTTTCTTTGCAGGACTGTACTAGCAGAATTATTGATTTCTCGCATAAAATTAATTCTCAGCATTACTTGCTCGTGGGTTTGTGTGCAACTAATCTCTTATTTATGTGCGAAATTTGTTAAAAGTTTTAAATTAACGGGCCAAATGACTATCGCCGTAGCGCCATCCGTGCTGATTCCTATGAACTTTTGTTCAAAAACATGGCTGACGTTACTCACATCGAATTTTTAAATTTACTCAGCTGGCGCATAGTTTAAATAATTGACAAAAATTTTAAATTGATGTATGATAGATTTTTATTCATTTGGCACATAGCGTAGAATATAAACATGGGTATCAATAAATACAAATACAAATACATGAATAAATATTGCAAGAAAATAATTAAATGTAATATCACGTCGCATAAACTTGCATAAATAACAGAACAACAATAACATAAATACAATACAACAAAAATGTCTTATAATACATCACACTTTATCACATCTTATCAAATTTATATCACAACTTGATTGACAATATATTATATTCAATTGGTACTTGGTACATAAATTAATTTTTTTTTCTTAATTTGTTAAAAATTCCCCTACTGAATAAAGATTTAGATAACAGCATCGTTTTTAATTTACGCTTAAAGATGTTCTCATTTGTGATAATTTTTAGTTCATTTTCTAATTTGTTGTAGAGTTTCACAGAATTACTTAAAAATGACGTGAAGTGAACATTGTTATTTGAATGCTGTGTTCTTAAGTAATTGCTGCGAGTATTGTATTCGTGAACTTCATGATTACTATTGAAAAGTGACTTATTTTTAAAAACAAATACAATATTTTCGTAAATAAACAGACTTACCGCCGACATTATTCCAACTTGTACATAGATCTGTCTGCATGAATCGCGCTTACCAATATTAGTAAGAATGCGAATAACTTTTTTTGAGTTTTTAATATTTCGGGTAGATATTGTGAATTCCCCCAGAATAAAATTGCATATCGTAGTATTGATTCAAAATAGGCAAAATAAATTGTCCTTAGTGTTGAGGTGCTGCAGACTGATTGCAATCTTCGAATGGCAAATATTGCTCTATTTAATTTTAATTTAAGTATTTTATAGTGTGTTTGCCATTTTAAATTTTCATCTATATAAACGCCCAAAAGTTTACATTTATCCACGAATTTGATCTTTTTGTTCTGAAAAGTTATGCTGTTCATATCAATTTTTTTGCAAACATTAAAAAGAATTATATTTGTTTTCTCAACATTTACTAATAATTTATTGTTATTAAACCAAGTTGTAGCTTGTTGCATAGTAAGAATTAATTTGGACTCTAATTCCTTCGGACTCTCTGCAGAGACAACAATACTTGTATCATCTGCGTACATAGTTACTAGACCGTCTATGTTGTATGGTAGATCATTTACAAAAATTACGAACAACAGAGGTCCCAAAATGGAGCCTTGCGGAACTCCACATGTAACAGAGCATGTGTTTGACGTATACTCGACACATTTTCCATTAGAATAACTGCTGATCTGCACAAATTGTTTTCTGTTTGTTAAGTATGATTTCAGTAATTGCAAAGGAACGCCGCGTATTCCGTAATGTTCTAATTTATTTAACAAAATATTGTGATTAACAAGGTCGAAAGCCTTAGACAAATCACAATTAATACTAGCTGTTAATTTATTAGTATTTATATTTTTATATGTAGCTGATAAAATGTTTTGTAAAGCAGTAATTGTTGACTTTTTCTGTTGATATCCGTGTTGTTCTGAACAAAAGTAATTATTTTGTGTAACATAGTCTACAACTCTATCTTTTATGGATAATTCAAATAATTTAGAAAATGCTGGAAGTATAGAAATTGGTCTAAAATTTGAAATGTCTATATTATCTTTAGTTTTTTAGAGAGGAATGACTTTAGCAGTTTTTAACTGCTCAGGAAAAACACCGGTTTCGAAACAGCAGTTAATTATGTAAGAAATAGGTTTGTGTATATGATCTGCGACTGATTTGATAATTTTGACGGGTACATTATCAATTCCTAAAGAGTTAGAATTTTTTAATTTTGCAATTAATGATTTTATCTCACTACCAGTAGTAGGAGCTAAGAATAATGATGACGGGTTGTTTAAGTATTTTAATTTAATGTTGTTTTGTGAGCTACTAGGAATGCTTTTTTGCCCTATAAATTTGCGTATATTTCAAATAATATGACTTAAGAACAGTATTTTGGAACATTTTGTTTATTATATGAAGTTCTCGTTTAGTTTTACTAGAAGTTTTAATGCCCAATGTAACCCAGCTTTTATTATTTTCTCTATAGATTACTTTGACAACCGGAAAAGCTTTGTCAAAAGCATGATCAAAAATTGAATAGAATTTGGTCATTTTTTTATTAACATCAATGTCGTTATTGTAAATTGGTTGCCAGTTGGCTTGTCCAATTAAACCAATAAACGTATTTACGTTTTTGCAATTAAATTTTCGTTCTTGTTTAACAGTCAACCCGTATAACCACACAATACAGAACCTATATCGAACCTGTATTTAAATCTTTAGTCGATACAGGCTTTCTGTACTCTATGGATAGCGCGACGATAGAGATTACATATCGAATGGGTATAGTTGTCTTTACTAACTCTGTATATAAGATGTAAACTCCTGTACAGACAACATATAGTTAAAGTACAGATGCAGTTAAGATTGCGTATAGAGCACATGAAGGTACTGTATTTTTTTAGCTAATTTCATTTACACTAATGTATTTATTGATAGATTTTTAATTTTAAAAATGCGCTGCATACTTTACCTTAGCGGGGAATCGAACTGGCCATCTTTGGTTTGTGAGTCGGTCTCCTTGCACCCTGAGCTAATCTCGCCTCTTATAAGATTCGACCGCTAAATGTTTTAAGAGTATTACAGAAGGTTATGATGGACAATATGATACAAATGTACTACCAAGAATTACAGTTAGGGTTAAACCGTTTTTTTTGCAGTAAAATTTATAGTGACGTTGCATAATATCTCGTTAAGGGCGTATAGTATGCTTGGATAAAACGTGATTAACAGGGACTACGTAGAAAACGCATTGGACGCTTAATAATAAAGTTAGACATTTTTGTGGGCTCTTGAAATTTTTAAAGTTAAATGTGTTTCAT
Organism: Ctenicera cuprea; assembly: GCA_958336395.1. Lineage (NCBI taxonomy): Eukaryota > Metazoa > Arthropoda > Insecta > Coleoptera > Elateridae > Ctenicera > Ctenicera cuprea. The sequence continues at coordinate 63,365,418 of OY284487.1, forward strand.
GTTTCTCATTTTCTAATTTTGTTTTTTACATTAATTTTAATGTAGAGTAAAATCATTTTATAAATAGTTGGTAAAGTGTATCGTTTGTAGCTTTGCTAAGTTTTTAATAAACTGATGCCGAAACAAAAAAAAAAGACAACTACGTAGTGTGCATACAAGCGAAGTGGAAAAAAGCAGATATCAACGACGTTAGATTATATATAGTATTAAAATTTCAAGAAACACGTGAAAACAGACTATTTTGATAAAGTATTAAGAAAAATAAACAGTGAAGAATTATAGGGGATAAAATATAAAACAGTTTTAGTAGGTTCAGACATTTCGAGAATCTTACTTCGAAATAATTGATGTCTTTGTATTATTTTACCACCAACTATTTTAAAGTACATTATTTCTGAATTTCTCGCCATTGCTGAGGTCAGAATTGTAATGTCAAGAAAAAAATATCACGTAATATGTCCATGTTGATGTCGGTTCGTACTTTGTACTGCTGGCGCTGGTATAAGCTTTAAATATCTTTTTGGTGAGTAGACTTTCCAAACAGGTCTGTTTATAAACCCCCATAAAGGTTTACAGCTAATCTTAAGCCATGCATTGTTTAACGTCCGGCTTGGTTTTAAGTTTTACCGTTAAGAAAGTTTCTTTGCAATTGAGTCATTCTTATTGTGTTTCGCTGGAAAACTTTTAGCCGATGAAATATATTTATTTACAAATTTTTTCCAATTACATGTTCAAAAACACTTTACTTCTAGTGCTTTAGGTGATTTTTTTGGCCTTGGGGGGGGGGTAATTACCCCTACTACCCCACCCCCCGTAAATCCGCGGTTGGACGTTATAAGTACAGCAAAACTGAGAAAATGCTCTCTGCTGTAGGCACATCAAAAGGTATAGTATTGGTTATAGGTGTAATAACAGTTTATGATGAAGGTTATCATTTTATTTACTTGTGGTTTATAGATATTGTGGTAAATGATCCCCCTATCGAAAATAACTCCACATTGGAGACAGCAGCCTTGGTTAATGATTATATCATAAATTATTATTATAATTGTAGGAAGCACACAAATCTCCAAGGTTCCATCAAATTCGTAAACTTTAAATTCTTGATCTTGTTGATGCGCCATTTTTAACGTTTTTATACACAAGGCCAACAAATAAAGATAGTGTTTAGATTGACGCTATACACAGCGGTTTTAGGCTTAAGATAAAACTGTAAAGACAGGCAGTATATATTTAGCACAGATTCGATAAAGACAAAATCGGTAATTGCGCTACAGGTGCGATATAGCCTGCATGAAGATATTGTAGAGATTTGTTAAAGGTACAACTGTAAAGACAATCAGTATATATTTTCTACAGATCCGATAAAGATAAAATCCCTGCTTGAAGTACCGGTGCGGTATAGCATAGAATAAGATGTGATACAGATGTGATAAAGATAAAACTGTACTGGAAACAAGTATAGATATCATATAGATGCGGTAAATATTTAATCTATACAGTTAAGGTATAGGCTAAAGTACAGCTCCAATAGATATTACACCTGTATCACGTAATCTTTACCGCATCTTTAAATATCTCTATCGCCTAGGACATCTTTATAGATTTGGTTATACGGGAAAGATCCGTTCAATTTTTGATTGTTACTTTTTATTTGAATTATTTGCAAATCATGATCAGAAAAGTCAATAGGAATATTTATGGCTTTAATTTTATTTAAATTTAAATTTGTTAAAAAGTTATCTAAGCATGTCTTAGAGTTTTTTGTTACACGTGTTGGGACGTCTATTGTTCGTCGCAGATTGTAGGATTTAAGAACAGAAATAAAATCAGTTTTATTTTTCGACTCAACTAACAAATCAACGTTAAAGTCACCGCAGATGACAATATTTCTGTAACCGGAAAGTGAATTTATTAAGGAATCTAATTTGTTAATAAAAGTTGGAAAAACACCAGACGGTGATCTGTATACAGCAGCTATAGCAATGTTTGCATCTAGTAGATGAATTCCACAGCATTCAAAATCTTTTTCCGTGTCAAAACTGTTAATAAAGTCAAGAGTTTGAAATTTTAGATGTTTTTTAATACAAATCAAAGTACCCCCCCCCCCCCCCACATTGAAATACATTGCGCGAAAAGAAACTAACAATTTTAAATTGGCTAATATTAACACACTCAATCTGATAAGAAGTGAGCCAGTGTTCGTCAATACATATAATATCTACATTATGATTATCATTGAGAAATATTTCAAGATCCGGAATTTTTCTATTTAAACTTTGAATATTTATGTGGATGATTTTAACCGATTCGCCTAATTTTGTTCTAAAAAAGATTTATCTAGATTATCTGAAGATACCACACTGTACGTACATGGATGTGGAGGATGTTGAGGATGTAAAGGATGTTGAATGCAGCAAATCCCAAGATGAAGATCTGTGACAATGTTGTAAATTTTCACTTACGGAATGTGTAGATATTGCTGATATGACAGGGGTAATGTTTATACTTTCGTTGGTTTGATCTTGCTGCGTATCACACACGATCGTTATTAAATTATTATTGGGAGATATTTTATTCTTCAATAGGTTCATGATCTTAGTTATAACTTTATTTTTACCGTACCGATTTAAATGTAGTCCGCTGTAAGTGTAGTCGCTGCGTAATAGTTCTCTATTTATATCAAAAACACTTACTTGTGGCAATAGCATATGAATATTGTTCATGTGCTTTTTACACTGTATATTTAAATTAATTATGTCCTTGTTTAAACGCGGATAGTCATACCTTAGTGGAATTGTACTAATAATTACATTTGTATTGCTGCATTCCATTACGGCGTTGTCAATTTTTTCCATCAAAAACCTATTGTAATTATTATTATTAGTCCCGGCAAGAACAAAAACAAAATGAAATAAAGTATATTTGCGAGTGAGATTTCCTATGCAGCTAGTAACCTGTTCGAATGATGCATTTGGTTTAAATATAGTTTGTACTTTAAATTCCTGTTTGAAATTGCTGCTGAAAAAATTAACAAAATTTCTGCCGTGGCTATCTGCTAATATAAGCAGTTTATGTTTGTTGACAGATGTTGGCGGTGTAGGTTTGGAAATATTGTCTAAATTCTTTACAGTATTTAGAAGGTCGTATTTCTTGCCTATAATATGCTGACTCTTATCTGCACTGATATTTTCGTTTTGGGTTCGACACAAGGTTTTGTCCTTTACATTTTCCTTCAAATTTTTCACTTCTACAATTAAATCATTATTAGTTTTTAAGTACCTATTCTAACAGTATCTAGATGATCAGCGTAAATACAAATGAAGAATAGTGTTAAATTTATAGTTTTATGTTTGCTAAGAAAAGTTTTTTACCTTATTTGCATGTTTCACAAGAAAATAATTATCTGAGCATCTAAGTTACTTTATTAAGTAACATCTATTAACTTGTTTCATTTCGTTTTCTTTTTAATTAAGTCGCTGAGTACATATAAAAATGCCTATATGATGTCTATACTAGCGCCATCTGTGTCGTGTGCCTCGGCGCGGCGCGGTCTTAATGAACTTAAACGCAAAGGGGTAAGACAAGTATATAGCAAACAAACGGGATTGTGACGGATATAAGATAGAGAAAAGTACTGCCTCGCGGCTCACGTCCGCGACAGGCAGGAACCAAGAGAGAAGAAATGTGCCTCGTGTCAAACGGCCGCAACAGACTGATATAAAAAAGAGAAAAGGATTATCTGCCTTTTGGCTAACGTCTGCGACAGATTAGAAAGAAGCAAAGAAGAGATAAAAAGAGAATCTGGGCGTCAAACAACTGCGAGAAACTACAAAATAGAAAAAAAAAAAAAAGGGGTGACGGAATAACGGGTGATTAATACAATAAAGTGATTACAAAAATCACCAGAATGGCTCAAATATTACTTACTCAATATACTTCCTAGAATAGGTCATCTAGGCTGGTTGTCGCGATGTAGATCTAAGGTTGAGACTTGAAAAAGAACTGTTGAACTGTAACTGTTGAACGAAACTCTGAACAACATTATGTCTGCCCATCCTTGTGTAGTGCTGCAAACAAATGGGTATTTGTAAAACGTAATACATTTGCCACTTGCGGAGTAATCAACGTGCAAGCAGTTTGTCTTGTACTGCCACTGCTGTTGTGGTTAAACGTTGTTTATAAATATTGAGGAAATAGAAAAAGTCAAAGTGTCTATAAAGTATTGGAAAGCCAAAGCGAAGTGCTTCACTCATTTCTAATGTTCCAATACGAGTCGTAAAAGTGTTAAAGCTTCTTTACACAGTTTGATACCTTCGGTTATTTAAATAATAGCAAAAAAAAATTAGAATTGGTTTCTTTTAGCGTATATTTATACGGCGGAAGCTATTCAACTTTATAATAAAGCTTGAACAATTTTATTGTTCTTGCCGAAGAAATTATCGATTTAAAACGCTTGTGATACTATGCAAGGAAGGTACGTGAAAGTTTTTATATTAAAAAGCTTTTTTTAAGAACTTTTTCACTGGGTGTAATTTCAGATAACGTAAACAGACGTAGTGAACATAAAATTTATGATCCCATAAAAAAGTTTACGATTTTTCGATGGATCATACACCAAGTTGCATGTTACACGTTACCTACCGTAACCAAAACCTCGTATTTTCTCTGGTAAGCTTAGGTTTATCTGCTATTATTGTATGGATTTTACAAACCTGACTATAAAAACACCATGAAAATTTTTTCCGGGTAACAAAACTTTATTTTTGTTTTGTAGGTACATTCAGCGAGGTTAATTGTACAAGTTGAGCTTTCGCCCTGAAATGAACACGAGTATTTATATTCAACACAAAACACAAAATCTCTTTACAATAAAACCACGTTTTAATGTTCTATTTGTAAATAAATTTCTAAATTAATTTTTTCATTAAGTTTAAGCTTCATTTTTCATTATTTTCTACAAAGAAAAATCTCGTCATTATCGCCTTTCTTCAGCCCTAAAATTATTAGGTATTGGAAAAGCCATTTCAGATAGAATCTCAATTAAAATATAACGACGAAGAATTAAAGACTTTAACAGCATTGATGCAGCCCACAAGAAAAACCCTAAAAAAGCAGACATTTGACCCAAAAAAATTTACTCTACATCACTGACACTTTTGTTGTAGAATTGAAAATACTAAATTATTTTCAACGTTAATTGATTTATTAAATTTATATTAAATTGAAATGACTTTAAAATCTTTAGGATATTTTTAAAAAGAAAACTTAAAATTTTCTAGAAGTTTTTGTGTGAATTTTCTTGTCCACTGTAGGAAATAACATTTTCCCAACTAAGGCGGTGTTAATTGCGCTGGCCGGTCGGTATTTATCAAGATTCGCCTGCTTTTTACAATCTCTTCTCGACTACTTGTCTTAAGAAGGATCTACAGGAAATTGGCTTTAGACAGAGAAATATAAGTTTGTTTTAGTCAGATAACGTTCGGAGATTACGAGAGAAGTTTCAGGTCGACGACGGTGTGGGCGCCGAGATACAACATGTTGCGAGGAAACTTTTATATGTAAAAAATGTGCAACATCTTTCCTGCATCTAAATGTAAAATGAAAGAGGACCTGGTATCAATACTTATAAGAAAGTTTGAGCCGAAAGGTGAAACGGAAGCTGGTGCTGAATAACGACCGAAAATTTTATAATTTGTTAAGGGTAACTTTCCAGACAAATGATTCATTCACATCCTGTTTTAAAAAATTTCTTCGTCTTATCATTTTAGAAAGACTGTCAAAGAGAGGTTGGTAGCTGCTTTGTTTATTTAGTTTTCCTACTTTTACAAATGTTTTATAACATTTAATATTATATAAAAACAATTATAAAGAACGAAAGTTAAACAAATTATGAAAACAATATTACCATAAATTTTTAATTAATTACCACAAAAATTCACACTTAGGGTATCATCAGGGGTACGCTTCTTAACTCGGTATAGGTGGCCGCAGCTTATCGGGCAGGGTACTGACAGGTGTTTCGGAACATTTTCTGCCAACCGGGGTGGAAGAGAAATCGTGCCGACTTGGGATGATTTCCTTCAAAAGCTGACGGTCAATGCAGAAGCTGAACTTTGATGATGAAGATTAACAATGAATGGGCCAGAGGACATAAGCGTTCTCCTATACTTAAACCACTTGGACCTATTGTGCCTTTTAGATAATCTAGGTTTTGTTGAACAAGTTGGTCGCATCAGTAAAAGACGAGATCTTGTTCATTGATAATAATTCTTGAATTTTACTTAGATACAAAAGGGAGGTCTTCATACCTTTAGGTCGTGAATGTGGGGCACTGACAGAGTATGTGTTCGGAGCTTTCCTCCAGTACTTGACATCTCCTGCAATGTAAGCGATTGAAAGCATCGATAGCGTACAGGTGTTTCAGCAGGTGACCATGAACAATAAATAGGCCTGTTACTATTCTGATTTGTCTTCTGTTTAGACTCAGCTACATACCTCGTGCCTCAAAAACCACTTCTGGGATCATGAAGGAATCTTTAGCTTCAGCTACCTACTATCCAAAGCATTGTCTTTTAAATTTTTCCTAAGTCTGCTATGGCCAGGAAACCATAGAGTTTTTACAGATTTCTTAGCTGAGAGCTTAGAGACGGTGTAATAACTTTCTTGGGCCAGTCGTGACCCGATCTTAAAAGAGATCAAAGCTTTGATGGCCGATTGACTGTCGGAACAAATGTGGATAGGTCTGTTTTTATAATCTCTTTTGAGGTTTTTGTTTGTACAAGCCCATGTACCAAAGATCTCGGCCTGGAAGACAGTTGGATATCTTCCCAGGGCAAATTTAAGTTTTTTCCCATAAACTCTAGCACTTAATCCCTCTCTAGTCTGAAACCCATAGCATACAAGGTCACGGGGCTGAAGAAAGGATCTGCTTCTCAATAACAAATCTTCCCAGCTTGGAATGAGTATCGTATATTTTTTTTTCTTCAATTAGGTCATTGACCTGTTCGTTTTTGGCTAGCTTGGTTTCTGTGACGATGATGTCCAGCAGTCTCGCCAGCGTTCCGGTAGTCTTCCTGGCTGTCTCCTCCCGTGTGGTATTTGGGTCCTGCACACTTTTGTTAATGGCTGGTCATCCACTCGTTCTTGTCTTCTTTGGTTTCGTCCCCATCTTACTATATCTTCGGTTTTACATATTTCTCAAGTTTCGTAGTCCGAGTATTGTATGATTTGCTGAATAAGAAGTAGGAAACGATAATATCACTTTTAATCTGAAGGATAGAAGATTTGTGTTGGTTTTTATTCATAATAATAACATAAACTCTTGTCTGTGCATTCTAATACTGGAAAGCCTTTTTCTCAAAAATATCAATTTTCACTGATGCATTAAAACCAAGCATGAAATAGGAGACGACGACTTGGACCTATACTTAAGCATACCACTAGGCAAATTAACCACTACATCATAATGCCCGTTGCAATACAGATCTTGAACGTGAGGTCAAGAACAAGATCATGCAGATATCAAGAGATAGTAGCAAGGCGCTGTTGGTCCTGAGTAATTGCAAAATTAGGTCAGGTACGGTACTTTAGTACCACCAAACTTTTGAGCTGATTGAGAGAAATTTTGCTGAACTGGTTTGATTGACATGTAGATGACGGGATTAGGAATAATGAAGAAGGGGATGAGTTAAAGTAACTGGATTAGGTTTTTAGCAATTTTTTGGAGTTTAGAGCCGATTGTCTCTTTCTCGCCCGCGGTACTCAAAGCTCCGATGTATAGAAAAACTGTAAATAGTCAGATGGGTCAACATGCAAAGTTGTATCCAAGCTAGGAAAGCTATTGCTGCGCCCTTAAGTAAGATAACTAAATACTGCAAGCGACTGCTCCACAAAACTCTACAACTAATTGTTTGAATTTTGACATGACACCGTTGTTTAAGCACACATTGACAAACTGAGTTTGGTAGACAACTTTGACTGTCATGGCTGTGACCTTGATGACGAGACGGCATGGCAGAATATGTACTATGCCACTCTACCCTGCCCTTGAACTCACAAGAAAATCCATGTTGGGAGACTTCTAGCTGGACAGGGTTATCTTCATTACCACCCCACTGCCGACATTCTTAAGTTCATCTAAAAGTATTGAATAGCTTAAGTGTATGCGCAGGAAGGACAGCTGTTAGCGTGTGCTAGCACAATAGGGTCGGTCCCCAGCCTAAGTGCGTTGCAATATTTTACTCTTAACTTTCTAATCCAGAATCTAATTCACATTCCCAGCAAATATCGGAATGTTGGAATTTCAATTAAAAAATCATACTCAGGCGGTTTTTAAAAAGTGGGTTTAAGAATAGGTAATATAAGGTTGCTTCATTTCTACTTAATACAGGATAATATGAACAAAATAAGACCATTGAAAGACGTGATTGAAATTCTATAGGTAAAGATAAGGGTAAATCTGTAGTTAAACAGCTTAATTATTTGATAATAATAAATTTTGGTATATCTTCTTTTTTTTCTAGTATAAGCTAGCAAGTATTGACTTCATAAAAATTTAAGATATTAACAATTTAAAGAAAATTCATGTATTGGGGCTCAAGTAACCTACTAAACATTTTTTTAATGGCTGTCTGTAGATAGGTGGCTGGATGCATTCGTTAGCATTGGTCGACTAATCGTGAGGCAACTCTGGTATGTCCTACGTTTATTTTTGTAGGTTTTGATTGCGTTGTATCTTATTCAGTAAGCCGCCGCTCTGACCTCGCCTTTACTAAAAGGTGAAGAGGTGAAGAGGAACAGCTCAAATCAGCATCTTCGTGGTTGCTGTTGGGGTTATGCACACTACTCCTGTTATATCTAGACTCTGCAGCCGAGTGAGTGCTGTTCTTGTGATGGCCATTTCAATTTTAGGCTACCATACAAAAACTGCATATGTGATCAGGAGACGTACTTATAGCCGTGTAGAACCAATGTACGGTTTTAGGAACGACGGAGAAGCCCGTTTCTTGCCTTATTGCATGGCTTTCTTAGGCGAGTTTGTCATTTAAGATGACTTCTAGACATTTAACGTCGCACAACTGCTTGCAGTGGTTTGTTGAAGAGAACAGGCCCGTGAAAATCTGAGAACATTCTTCACCTTGTGAATAGAACCAGTTTAGTCTTTGATGATTTTACCGAAAGCTGGTTGTCATTACACACATTTTTGCACTATTGTAAGAGCCTGTTGAACTTTCTAGCAAATTTCTAGTGATAGGGATATCCAAGCCATCAGCGTATTCTTGTGTGTAAAACCTCTCCTTGTTAAAGCTCAGAAAGCAACCGTCGGCCACGAGGCACCATAGGACACTAGAGTCTAGCCCCTTGGCTTTTCAGCCGATCCTGAACTGCGCAATATCGTGTAATATTGGCTCGCATATGTGCGAGTGTGATATTTACATCGAGATTTGCATTGTTAAAGCCGATTTTTTCATTGCTAATAAATTGCATTCAATAGAAAACAACAAATCCTTCTTTTTAATTTATTACCAGACTTGCGTGTTAGTATGCCGTCAATCAGTGAGTGAATGGAAATTTGTCTTCGTATTTTTTCTTTAAAAATATAACTGCTCTTAACAAATAACCTCGCGTAAACAGTTAAACGCAACAACAGTGTTAAACTATAAAATAAAAAAAAATTTTTGGTCCCAACCGAGATTCGACCCCGCAACTACACCCGCATATCCATCTGTGCCACTACGATGTTGTGGTTTACACACATTTCAGCTGCATGCAGAGGAGGTGCGCAAGTCATGTGAGGTAGGATTAGCAGGAAGTCCAAGGGGCTAGACGCTAATCCATAAGACTGGCGAAAACACGCCGCCCTGCGGGCACTCGCAACTAGCATACACCCTGCGCCACGTCTGAGCATGATGTCTTATATGGTGGGTTCTATACCACGCTCGGATGCAGCATCGAACGCTCCGTCGATATCTAGAAAGATTCCTAGTTCGTATTTGACATGGTTTAGCGCCTACCTGACCTTGTGAACGATTTAATAAAGAACCGTACTAATAGATTTTCCTCTTTGGTAAACATGTTGATTCGGATGCAGTGGTGATAATACTAAAGGTTCGTCTCTAATGTAGCGTTCTAAAGGTATTTCCTGCACTTTTAGGACAAAGAATGTTAGACTGATATGATAGATCGAAATTACTGCAGTGGAAGTACGAATCTCGTATAGGTTTAGGAAGACATATTGTCTTTTCCGCTTTTCATGGTATATAAATATTTCCCGTGGCTATGCCGCAATGTAATATGTGATTCCAGGGCTATCTGTACAAGAGACGAAAAAATACCATCAGGTCTTTCTTTTATAAAAGGAGCAAACAGTGCGATTGCTTATTTTGCACGGTTAACCGTTACGAGTTCTAAGACTAACTTCCGGTCGACAGAACATGGTCGGCACTTGAGGAGCTTTAGTGGTCAGCGTATTAATACCAATATCTTTCTAGAGTCGGAGAATTGAGTTTTCTATAAAAGTTTTAGTGTCTCCTTATTGGTGATGGTATAATCGCCAGTGAGAAGCTGTAAATCCGGCTTCCAAGACTGTTTGCAAGATCTTTGCATAGCCTTGCAGTTCCTGTTTTTTTTAACCCCGTGCAGTAAGTCTTCTAGGTTTTTCGCTTAGCATGCTTAATGACGTTATTATGTTTTAGTTGGAATTGCTTATGGCATTCCCAGTCAACAGATTTAACGGCACGTAGATGGCAGTTTTCTTCATATGACGAAATTATAGCTGTCAGCGGAGAATCTACAGACAGTTTAATTTTGCTTACACACTTGGGTTGTTTTATAATTCCATGTGGTACTCGAAAGAACCTTTCTATACGAGGCCCAGTTGGTAAACTTGGGGTTTCTATACGTCTCCACGGTCAGTTGGCTCAATTTAAGACTGACGCATATACACCTGTGTGGTCAGAGAATAAGGGCTTCGACGATACGTGCCAGTCTGCGAGGAGCTTACTGGTATGACTTGTTTTGAATCGTAACTTTGCGTTCAATCAGAAAGCGGGGCTCTAGAAGGAGCTTGTTTGCCTTGGACCGAAAGGTAATGTTCGATTTTGAGACAGAATTTCAAGCGTTGATTTTTTGACAGTTATGTTATGCTTGGTTTGACCTTAAAAACCACATACCTTTTTTTCAAGTTGCCATCGCTAAGTAATATAAACAAACATTTGGTTTATTAACAGACGATACGAATGTAATATTTAATGATACAAAAGTCGGCGTTGCTTAGTTACGATACAAACAAAAATTTATAGACGGGGGCAATTAAATATTTAACAAATAGCAACCTATAATACAATCAAACAAAATAGAAGAAAGACATTGCCACTTGCTGCAAAGTTGTGAACCAAAGTAGCAATAATATTTGCACCCCTTCAAAAACAGGATGTTTCAACTTAAAAATTGTACCTAAGGCAATGCTTTTCTAGAAATATTTTAATTGTACATTTAATCAGAACAATATTCTACATGCACAATAGAATGTATGTAGGAAGGCACCATATTTGAATCTCTCCATTAATCACGTGGCTTTATCCAGAGGGTTGGTTCTGCTCATATTTCACCGTGATAGACAAGAGCGATAGCGTAAATGTAATTACACAGCATTTAGATTTAATGCGCCTTTTAATATTTACATCCAGGCTTCACACCGTAAGCGCAAATTTGAATTTCCAGAAACCAACTAATTAATTCGTAATTATAAACTTAAACCATTCATATTGGATTTCGTAAAAAAGCAAACAAGAATGTGTACTCGATACAATGTGCCAGCTCGTTGTGTTCTTTTTTGAGTGTATTCGTCCATGAAAGCGAGTGGTGTAATTATTGTTCTACAAGCTGAACTTGCTAATACAGATTACTTCTATTTTCATATAGACACTCCAATTATTCAGAAATTACTTAAAACTCTACTAGGAGGATTGAGGAAGACGACTTGAATTCCTAAGTTTCCTGTTTGCTGAATCTCTATAAACAGAAATATTATCTTAAGTACAAGCGTATTTTAAATCAGATATCGCTTTTTATAACTAAAAATGTTGCTGTTACCCTTATATGTCTACGATAAACAATAATTAAGAAAAATCGACAAAAATGGCGACATAGAAAGGGTAACGTATCGCTTTCTTATTGTAGATGGAATTATATTGTTACCTAATTTTCAAATGACTAAGTAATTTTAAAGCGTTTTTATTACGTAATTAAATACTATATAAAATAAATCATGTTGAAGCGTCATTTTGTCATTTTGACAGCAGGGCAGGCTGAGAACCAGCCCGGGATCCGTGTCGAGATCGAGCAGGGGATTGATCGGTCCTAGTGATGCGGTCGGGATGATGCAGGGCTCTTTAAACAGCGAGGTATGTAGAGATCAACAGGATGCTGGCCGGTCTTAGTAGTTCTGTCGCGTTGCTGCGGTGCTCTAGAAGGCGCTTGCAGAGCTAGTTTACCTTGGACCGAAAGCTTGCGCTCGATCCGGAATTCGTGTTCTAGAAGGAACTAGCTGTGTTGGTTTATTTCGGACCTGAAGCTATTACTCGATCCTGAAGCAGATTCTTAAGCTTCGGAAATTAAGACTCTAATTATAAACGTGGGCAACATATCTGAAAAAAATATTATATGCTAAATTTTTGAACAAACGCGCAAAGCTCCATTTGATATTGTAAAGAAGCTTTTTAACATACTTCCCCGCACTATTAGTATAACGCTGGCGGCTGAAAAAGTCGCTTAAAAAGTGAGCCTGCGGGCACTCGGAGATAAAAAGCTGCAACCTTGCAAAAAATGTTCTTTCTGCCTTAAGAATTTGCAAGTTATCACAAAATCGTCCTGTGCGTTAAACAAAATTTTTGGGTTAGAGGTACAGCCGGAAATATGAATATTACAAATACCTGTGGCAAAAATACAAAAGGTTTTCTGTGACTTTTCTATTTTAAAAAAATATATTATATTTGTGAAACTACACGGCTCTTACAGAGCTACAATTTTTAAAATGTGATTTTTTCGTTGCTTACTTACACATTATTCTAATTATTTTTAAGCATTTTGCCGTTTATACTGTCATATCTGACAAAGTATTGCGGGTACAAAATAAAGTATTGGTGATAAATTGCAGCTTGATCCGTGCTGATTTCGATGATGTAACTTACATAGTTTTGCAAAGTGTAGTAATCACACAAATAATATAAGTAAAGAGAGTTGCAAATAACTCGAATCTACAGCATAGCTGCTACCGCATGTATGAGTCACGAGTTCTCGATGCTTTTCATCCGTTCATTCCGCGCCAACACTTTAGTGGGATACTAGTTGGCATCATGCAGCAGGCAAGCGACATGTTTCTATTCAGGTTTTAAATATGAGTGTTAGCAAGTACATCGGTTGCACAAAAAGGCAGATGAAGAAAGCAAAAGTCTCATCGAAGCTGCTAAAATTCCAAATGTACTAACTTACTAACACTATTTTTGATGGTCACTCTAGGAGCGATCTGCACTAAAATTGTCTTTTAAAAGGGTGAAAAAATTCGCTTTTACTTTTAAAATAATATGAAACGGTGGCGTTATACGTGTGCGTTCGGCCAATGCTCAGATTAAACTCCCATGTTACGAGACAACGAATTATATGAGCTAAAAATTCAATTACTTTCACTGCCGGTTTTACCGGAAATTACATCAATTTTCTAATTTTTACTACAACGCTTTTTGCATATTCCAATTAAGATGAAATTCTGAGTCTATTTATGCCAATTAAGTGAAGTTTGACATAAAAAAATACATTTTTTAAATTTGTTACAATCAATACACATACGCCCAATAAAATAAAATTTAAACCCTAGAAAACACACCAGTTGAAATATTACTTTTGAAAATTTGCAAAAAGGAAATGGAAAGATGGTGACCCATACGCCTTTTTAAATATAGAATTTTTCAAGAACTTTGATAATACCCATAACCCGTGTTTTTCTTTGGAATTGGAATATTTGTTTCTTTTTTCATCCTGAAACCGGAAGTAACAGTCGTTATATTTTTAGCCCGCATACAATACGATTTTGCTCTAGAGCTAGATTCCCAACGGCAGTAGGTTCGAATCCTCTGCACGTTGGAAATTTTTCTAAAAAAATTAAACTAGAGTTGTGCTCATACACAGCCACTTGAATCTTGAAAAAAATAATGTGTTTTTATGGTCTCCAAAACACGTAAAAATTTCATTTGTTTATCATACATAAAGGAAAACAAGGGGATACGCCATGTTCTATTAACACCCGGCAAATAACTTTTATATAGAGTTGAAAAAAATTTATAATCTATCCGTAGGTAATCCAATACTTTGAATTTCGATATATTTATTGATTTTTTACCGATAGCCCCAAGGGGCCCCATCGCCTTGCAACCATTGGCGGTATGATACCTAAGCCCCTGAACATAATTCGCATTATCTTTGCTTATAAGTTTAGTTTTAAATAATGTATATTATTTGTATAATTTCGCCTCTTCTATATATTACTTATTTTTTGTGCATGCATCGTTATTTTCTATGTTGAGCACAGATGCCTGTACCTATATTTAGTTGTAACAAGTTTTCAACCCGAGGTGGCGCTGGTCATCATTAACACTATTTATGACATTACACATGTGTCTTACTGTACTTGAAACATTAATATTTTAAGACATGTATCCTTGAATCTCAGAGTTGAATGGGGGCTCATTCAATACATTAGCCCTAGGGCGCCTTCTACCTTTAATTCGCCTTTGAGTTTAATCAAGGATGTAGGAAAATGCTGAAAACTGAGAGAAACAGAAAATATTCAAACAAACAAACTGGGTGCAAAAAATCACGATTTTTACAAATAAATCAAAAAAATCGATATTTTTAAAATTTCAATCAAGAATTTTTTTGATATAAATCACATTTTTGGTGTCTTATAACCTGTGTTTATTATTATAAAACAGTACATGTTTTTAAGTTTTCCGTCCACATCTGTGCATTTGTAATACGTGTAAGACTAATAATATGTTTAAATATACCTAAATAAAGAAAAAGTGAAAGACAAACGGGAATTTATTTTGTTCATCTGTACGTTACAGAAATTAGTTTTAGGCTGAAAACTTCTGCCATGTGTTTATGTTTCGTTATTTTAACAATAAGTGTAATGTTGTATTTGACGGCTAATTTTATGCTATGAGCATGAACCATGTAATGCTTAGAATTGACTATTTATTTTATGTTTAATTTGTTTTATTTTTAATAAAAAATTATGCATTTGCGTTTGATACTATTTTTGTAATTGCTTGTTCACATATTTAGTTTTTCTATAATAAACATTCGAAAAATTAACGTTTTTGATTTAAATCATTGATTAAAATAAAAAAAATCGCAACGGTTTAAATCGCGGTTTAAATCTTGATTTAAATCTTCGCACTCTGCAAACACAGGTACTCAATTACTTAATTAATAATTTATTATTATAATTTATCCAACACTTAAATCACTTTTTAAAATAGATAACGATAAGTAAGTATTCTTTAAATAACATCTACTTACATAATAAAATAGATATTGAGGTAACTACTTCGCTTAAAATTAAATTTGAATTTACTCTGAATGTTACCTAACAGCGTAAATTAATATTGTGGAAACGGCTTTAGATAAAGCTCTGTTGGTTAGTTCCAGTGTATAATTTATACTATTACTAGATAGTTAGTCTAACTAGCAAAAGCGATATTGGGAATTTCACAATTAATCTACATGACCGCTCACTATCACGTCCAAACCATGAATCAAAATCCTGAGGCAAATGTAGGGAATATTGGAATATTATTGCCTAAATTAGAGTTACTTCTGTGTGAATATTTTATACCTTATCAAACAAATGTTCTGAATTTTTAATACTAGACAAAGGTATGTAAACAATAATATCAATCTTTATCTTTTTTTTAAAGAAAATATAAGTATTTGATACAGATACCGACATCTTTTCAAATAGCGATACAGTTAACTGAGGGGTATATTATATGAATCTAAATACAATTGAAGCATCCTCTATGAATTAAATATGTGAGATCAAATATCCTACAAACAGAAAATTGTACTATACTGCAGTTATTGGTTGCATTCAAAAATTAAATTTTATTTCCAGAATAGTGATCGAACTTTAGCTATTAGCCGCTAGAGGGCAACGCACTAAACTCTTGAAAACGTTCAATAAACGTTGTTTGTATTTCTTGAAATCTTAATTCGTATTAAAAAAACTAAAAATGTAATAATGCTGCAAAGAGATTTATAGAAATTAAAATTTATAATACTATAAAAACTAAAGTCATCAACAAAAAAATGTTTTCGACCGTGACAGGACTCGAACCTGCAATCTTCGGATCCGAAGTCCGACGCCTTATCCATTAGGCCACACGGTCAACGTGGCAATGTTGGCTGTTCTCGATATTTCAGTTAATAATGTCATACTAGTCGACATTGAAATATGGTAAAAAAAATAGTATTTTTATTTTAATTTTGCTTAAAAAATACATAACATTTGCTTTCCCTACATTTTCATTTCACTGAGCATTTCTACGTTAGAATGACAAAAAATAAATGTTATAAAAATAGGGCATGATTACAGCCTACAAAGGAAATCGTATTTTTATACACAGGGTGTATCAGATAACGTTATTATCCTTAAAATCCAGCAAAACCAGTAATACCTTTTTGTCTTTAGTATGTTAGGTTTCAGGGATGTTCTTAGTCGGAGACACTAATTTCCTTTCTGTTTTTTTGAAAAAAAAACGTTACCATTATTTCACATGGTTAAGGAATCAAGGACAAGACCTTCATACTTTTGGAGTTTCTTTGGGTTGTGTCTAATTTGCTGACTGCGAAAGAAAGCTGGTGACTAGGATTTTAGAGTAAAGCTGGAACTTTCATATTTTATATTTATATACACCTAACAACCCCCTATACTCCCATAAAATATCTTTGCCCCTTACCTTCGTATTAAGGGTAGTTTACTTATGGCCACCAAATTTTAAAGTTGCTGGCAGTATTTAGAATAGAGCTAGAGTATTTATCTTGCATAGTAATATTCATATGTTAAGACCCCAAGCTCCCATAAAATGTCTTTGCCCTCATCCTACTTTTAAGGGTAGAGTTTATATCTTGTAGAGTAGAGCATCTCCTATGCTTTTTGAGCTGCACTTGGAGGTTCGAAAATTATGCTTTAATAAATATGATTTATTTCAGTTTTAGATATAGTTAGTTTTAGCGGCTGGGCGCAATTTAGAGTTGTTAAAGGAATGATTTTTAGAAATGTTAAATTTTAGCGGTTGGTGGTGAAAATAAGAATGGTTTGCGGGTATTGCTTAAACAAAGAAGATGATTTGCCCTATTTTCAGAAATTTGTAGTTTTTTGGGGTTGGGGTGAAAATGAGAGTGGTTTAGGAGTGTTGCTTTAGTAAAGGGGAAAATTTTTCCTATTTCTAGAAACGTTTAGTTTTTAGAAGTAGGGGTTTAGGGGTTCTTTGAAAAGGAGATGGTGTTTCCTATTTTTAGGGGTTGGGAGTGCAACTTATGTTGGTTTGAGGTGGTGCATTAATAAAAGGGCTGATTTACCTCATTTAAATATCTGTAACTCATATGAGTTAGTGGTGTTACTAGTAAAGGGATAGAGTCGAAATGCGTAAATTTTTTAAAAACGAAAAATTGATGCTTTTGTTAACGGTTGCTGTAGTTGTTACAACTATTTGGCTTGGATTCTCATTTTCAGTTAATCTACAATGCTGAAATTTGTGTTTTTTGCAATTTTTTAATTTTTGCATCCCATTATTTTCTATGTTTTAATAATTTTTGGGTAGTCCTAATCTATACATTAAATCCCGTTTCCTTCCACCTGTCACAACTTTTAGTGGTGAAGGGTCCCCGCTATTAAAAGCAACATCTTTGCGCGTCTCTTATACAATGTGTTCCAAGACATAGCCAAACATAGGCAGATAACATGGGGAAACTAAAAATCTTGTACAATATCTCTCTGAAATGCACAGCTGTAATTAATTAACTTACGATTGCATTACACAGTTTCGACTTATACCTCCGAAATTACAGTCTCTCCGAATGCGTATGTTAGTAGCCTAGTTGGCAAGCAGGTATTGCACTCTCGCGACACATCAACGGTACAGAAATTGCAGCGGTTTCAATCCCGCTCACCGCCAATTGTTTAAAAATTTTTTGAATTTTATTATTCTTTTATAACTTAATATTATTTTGTACTGTTTGCCGTTGAAAAATGTTTTTAGTTTCCCTAAATTATATATTTAACTAAATATTCATTTAGTCATCTTTGAATAAAGATATTCTCAGCTGCATAGCGGAAGGCTGCGAACACCGGTCAAACGCTATTCAAAGTTACACAACGATCCGCCTGGTCACACCTTGAATAGGTGACCGGGATAAATCTACAAACATGCAGCTGGCGGAGGTTCGGATTCCTCCTTAAACTGTAGGTCCCGCTGGCGCATGATACAGAAATGTAAATATGACGCCGGTGTTCAGGTGCGGGATTGCCTTCAGGTTTTCCCGCAAATAACTGATACGACTTTACTTTAATAAAGATATTTGATTAGTAAAAACTTAAAATAACAATTTTTGTAATTTAACTATTTCTTTAAACAAAAAACAGTACAAATAGTATATTATATACCAAGGGACTGAAGTGCTTCATTTAATCCCGAGTGTGAACGTTCGCAGCTCCGCTACGCTACGCTCAGGCAATAATCACACGAAGTGTGTGTATAACACTAATTCCGCTATAGTTGTTACATAGCTTTTTATCTCTCTTTTTTTATTTTTTAAATTAAAGTAATGAATAATTGGTGCCATTCCTGCGAAATGTCGTTTTCTTCCTCTATCGTATTGAATATCTTTTTTGAGTATAGTAGAATTTTCTTTCCTTCATATTGAAGAAGTTCCATTCTTATGTTTCCCGATCCTTGTGCTTTATTTCTCTCTGCTTTTCGTATGTCTTCTTCTGTGATTTCTGCTGTTGTTTCTGCGTCTTTTGTGTTCTTATATTTATTTCTGGGTTCTTGTAATAAATTAGAGTAGCACGTTATCCACTGCTTTGAAGTTATAAATTGTATTATTCCTCTGGTATTGTTATTATTCCTATTTTTTGATGACTCATCACCATATGATGGTTACTGGCACATGTTGGTTGCGGTATACTCTTTTTTCCTCATTATTATCAGGTCTATAATTGATTTTAGGTTTCGCATTGGGTCTACCCATGTGTATTTGTGGATATCTTTGGGCTGGAAGAAAGTGTTTGCTACAATGAATTCGTGTTCTATGCCGAAACTTATTAGTCTACTCCCATTGTCGTTGGTCACCTCTTCTTCAAAACTTCCCACTACGTCTTCATAATTCTTTCCCACTCTACTTTTGAGATCTATTATTATGATGATTTCCTTCTGATTTGGCATGTCTTCCATAATATCTCCTAGTTTGCCAAAACAAGCATTTTTGTTTAATTGAAGGCGTTGTCATTTATCTCATATATTCCCCAAAATTAAGGTGGGTTGCCCGTATACACTGTGTCTATAAAGTAACCCCCAGCTAACTTTTGAACGACTTAATATTTTATTTTATTTATTGGCGGCTGGGCGCCATTATAACTTTTTTTTAAATAGAAAGGAGGGTCGAGTGACACCTCGTTTGAAAGGTCTTTTACTTCTGCGTCTGATACTAGAGTTTCAAAAAAATATTCAGCCATAACAAACTGACAAATGTTTGAAGATAAAGAAGTCTGTTTAAAATAATTAGAATTAAAGCAAAAATACATTAAATTAAGGGTTCGAAATGCTTACCATTCACTTCTTGGCACATAAACAGTCGGTTATGAAATTCCCGTCTTACATTTTCATAAGTTTCTGGAGCGATATTTCTGCAAACTTCTGTAATGCGTTGCTCCAGTTTTTCAATTGTTTCTGGGTGGGTTCTGTACACCTTCGATTTCAGATATCCCCATAGAAAAAAATCTAAGGAAGTTAAATCTGGGAAGCAAGCCGGCTATTCTACAGCCCTCCGCCTACCAATCCATCTTCCAGGAAAATGTCCGTTGAGAAAGTCAGAAACAGGCCTATGATAATGAGGCGGCGCGGCGCACCGTCTTGTTGGAACATAACGTTTCCAATAATATTTCCAGCAACCTGAGATATTTCAGGGAAAAATTTGTACTGCAAATGAGAAAGTGGACTACTACTGGATAAAAAAATCAAAACAATTTTGAATTGAGTGAGTCCATTTGTTTGTTACTTTATAGACAAACGGTATATATTTGTCAGCTCTGACTATTCTTTCAATATTTTGTTCAAACGAGGTAATGTGCTTCTTCCACTTTTTCCTCATCAATATGGAAGCTCCACTTTTAGCCTGCTGGTGTTTCGGCCTAATTCCTCCTCATCTATACCTGCCTTTTTGGTCTCACTGAAGACTATTACATCTATTTTTAGTTTTTCTATTTCTGCGATTACTTTATTTTGCTTAGTACGTAAAACCTGATTGTTCCAAATTCCTATAGTTATTGTTCTTCCTTTTCTCCAATCCATGGGACTAACTGTCTGGACAGTGTGAGTTTCTGAGCTTCGTGTTCTACTCACCTGGGGTATTACAGTTTTACAATTCACTGGCATATTTAAAAAACAAAATAATAAAAAACATAAACACTTAATTTCGGTATTTTTTCTAATACTAATGCTAATGTTCAGAATAACAACCACGAAAAGAAGAAATAAATATGATGAATTCATGAAACAAGATTCAAATTTATATCAACAGAAAAAGAAATTAAATGAGAGATAAAAATACAAAGCAGCAATAGTAACAACAGAAATTATAATCAAACACACGTTAAACACATAAAATGACCTTCCTCAAAGTCACAGCATGTTGTAAACAATTTCTACTGATTCAGCATACATAAGTGGTTCTTTTGCAAGCCTCCACAAATAAATACTTACCTAATTACTTCAAGAAATTCTAAGAAGTTATGCCTGTCTTATCTTCCAGAAGACATAAAAGGCTGCTATAAAACCATAAACAGCTACTTGCTCCATTAGACGAAAATGTATTCTGCTTACGGAATTTATAGGAACGTTATTGGAATTTTAATACACCTAATCTAATAATCTCTTACTCACAAAAATCAATTAATATTCATATCTTGCGCTTCCTTTTTAAACAGTCTAATTAACAGGCACTTTGCTTACTACTCTAATCTTCGTAGTATTGTTTTTAACATCGTCAATATTTTTAATTCAAGGATCTCATTTTTATTCCTATAAGACAATGCAGTTAGTAGCCTCCATACAAATGGTGAGTTCGTATCTGACACAGCTCTTCGATACTTTGGTGTAAAGTTGCGTGTTAGTTTGTTCTCCAATATTTCTCGTTTAATGTTAAAAAATTTAAAGGTTTTTTGTGGCTGAATTATTAAAATGGATGCAAAACGTTACATGCCAGTTTATGCAGTTTTCACAATAATACTTGCTGTCGTGGTTGTATTTTCATCTGCAGTACTACGTAAGTATAGCTTTTGATGATATCTTAAGAAATTTTATTTAATTGTTTTATTTAATAGTATTAGGATTAAATGTATACAAAACAATTTTGTCAGCATTCCCAAAAAATTGTGAGAGTTTGTTTGCTTTAGTTAAAATGTATTTCAAGTTAGATCCATAGAAATAGAAAATAATGATTGGATTAATTTACTGTCACTAAAAATGTTCATTCGTCATTTGCATATTTTCAATTTTATAATTTTGTAAAGACACCTGACTTGAATTTAAAACACATTAAAATGTTGTTTTAGCTGCATACAAATGTTCCGAAATAACCTAGAAATAAATGATGAAACAACTGATTGAATACATAAATATCTAAATACATCTTTACTTTTATTTTTCAAAGCGTACAGCAAACTCTTATAAAATCAGGATTATGTTTCTAGTGACAATATGACTTCAGTTTAGGAAAATGATTTATAAAACACATTAAAAAGGAACAACAAATCAGTGCTGATAAAAGGTGTTCCGCCGCACGATGTTTTTTTGTCGCTTGATTTTTGCCAGCAATCAAAGTATGTTGCGGTTTGGTACGTTTGAATAGAAGAAGAAAAACTGCGCGTTCGTATCGTTGAATAGTTGCATAACTTTTTTCTTTCAAATCGCACTATATACCTACCTCAGTCTCCCAGCAAGAAGCCGCAAGTACTAGAATGGGTCGTTTTAATGATCGTGAGACTGTTTATGACAAGCCAAGAAGGTTCAGATGCAACAAAAATCATTCCTGCTGTTTTGAGACGTATTGGAATTGTGAGCTGAGTCTGCATACAATTTCAATAGTTTTCACGCTTTCGTTGACGAGAAACTGAATATACAATGCTTTGCGGTAGTTTACACAGTTACACAGTTAACGGTTTCTACAGCGTGTATTAGTGTTTCCTGTTTAAAGTAGAATACGTGCAAAAATGTGCACAACAAATAATTGCATAAATCACTAAAATCGCTAAGTCATGTATGAATTACCTTCAATCTTGTCTTGTCTCGCCTCGAGGCAAATCCGGCACTGCTGAACAAAGTAGTTATTTCAGTTCAATCAAATGTAGAAGCATTCAACCTTCATCTGAGGAATAAGTTAGAATATAGCCAGTATAAACCATTTTCGATAATTATTTTGTGACGCTCTTCCTATGTTACGGGTGGCATTGTATGTCAACCTCGTTGAATGCTCGGGCGCCAGATTTTATAAGGGACTTCACTGGGCGAGGTCTTTTCTTTAGTAAAATTGCGGTTTGTGGTGAAGGTTTTGCCCCACTATGACTTCACTTTTTGGTGAAAACTGGTCCCTAGTTTGACTTTACTTTTATGTGCAGGTTCTTCCCTAGTTTCTCTTCATTGTTTGCAGAAGGCTTTTCCACAGTTGCTCTGCACCGTTTCTTCGTACATAATTGAAGGGAGGAAAGAGTGAAGCTGACGGTTACAGGCTATTTACAGCATAATATTCATTACACTAAAGCGCGAAGTATTAAAAGCCAAGTAAAACATGCTACATTTAAAAGTATATACGGTAGCAATACAGTAGCCATACGGTAGCAATATGGTAGCAATACGGTAGCAATGCGGTAGCAATGTGGTAGCAACACGGTAGCAGGTAAAATACGGAAGTAATTCTCAAACAGTAGCAAGCGGTAGCAGATAAAATACGGTAGCAAATAAAATACGGTAGCAAACAAAATACGGTAGCAATCAACTAAGCAACAGTGAGACGTTCTGTGTAGACGGTATTGAATTTAATTTAGCAATAAGCAAGACAGGTGTAGCGGTCAAACGGGAATATGACGGATATAGGAAAGCAAGAGTAAGACGAATCAACAAGAAATGATTCGTGTCGGGTCTCTGCGACAGATTTTAGAAGTAAAGAGAATGAGCATGTAGGAAAGAGAGAGAAAAGAGAAATAGAAAAAAGAGAAAGAGAGAAGAAATGGAGTAGTAGGTAATTAACAAAATAATAAAGTGAATGCAAAAATCATCAAAATTTCTCTAGTATTATACACTCAGTATATTTCCTAGGATCGGTTACATCGGCTCCTTTTTTGTGTGTGATTGTAGGCTTGAAGTTGAGAAAATGAACTGTGCTTACTACGGTCTGAATTTTGCTAAATGAAGTTTGTTATAGTAGTCTACTGTTTTATTCTTTGGTTTTCCGGTGTCTGGGTCGTATACCGATTTTATTTAGTTTGTATTTCTTAGACGTTCTGAGTTTAAGCAAGGGTTGCGAAGGATCACCATATGATTTTGAAGGATCTATCGTAACTAAAAGGCTAGAACACTATGATACCTAATACATTGGAAAACATAAAAAGAAAAAAAAATATGAAAAAGTTATCTTCTAAAACTACATGAGAAAATTTTATGGAATTTAATTTGAATAAAATTCTAGTGGCACAACTAGAATGTGGGAAAGCGTAATTTTTCTTCAAATATATGAATACGTAGCTCCCAATTAGATTATACAAGGCGATTCGTTTAATTGTCACCCACAAGTTTGATATTCTCAACAGTTTAGAAAATAGCAGAAAGACAGTTAAAACTAAAAATGACTCACCCTGTATATTAAAATTTTTAGGAATTTTGGTAGCAGCACCATGTGGTGTTTACCCATGTCGTTGTCTCGTTTTACGCCAATAAAATTGTACTATTTTAGCGGATTACATCTACGTCTGTCGAGCGAACGATCCGAACATTGCAACATGCATCAACAATTCCGTAAACCACATCCGACCACAACTTAAATCCGGAATTCCAGATTTGGATGTACCGCCATTAGAACCGCTGCCAATAGGCGAAATAAATTTAAAAAGAGGACCTGCAGCTGCTGCCATAGACTGCAATATAACCAATTTGAAAGTTTGGGGACCTGCCAGTTTTGTCGTCACCGAATTGAAGTATGTGCGCTCTAATTTTTTTGACTTAATTATGAAAATTTTAAAATGTTTCAAAATCTTCAACAACTCCAAAAAAATTCAAATGTTTTGTTTGAAATCTGAAAATTTGAAACTTTTGGAAAATTGTAAAATTTTTTGATTTTTAGTATTTCACAACAATTATGTTTTAATTTTGATAAATAATTAATTACAGGCCAAACATACCAAAGAACAAATTCAATTTCAAAATTTGGTTGCCTCATTTATATTTCAAAGGTGATTACGTGCTGGACATGAAAATTCTTTTAATTAACGTGCATGGAAAAGGACCAATAGAAGGAAACTTCAGTAAGTATTAAATTTTCGATAATGTAAACAAAATATTGTTTATCTTTTTTTAGCTGATTATCGTAGTGATATAGTGATGAAGGGCCGAAAGATCATAAAAAATAATCAAGAGCACCTCAAATTTGATAAAATTCGAATACGATTATCCATTGGAAAAACTAAACTATATTTGGGAAATTTATTTGACAATGATCCAGTTTTGCGTCAGATTTCAGGCGATATCATTAATGATAACACTGATCTTTTTCTAAATGAAATTAAGCCGGCTTTGGAAAATTCGTTGGCGGAAAAATTTACGGAAATTGCTAATAAAATTACGTTGAAATTTACGTATAACGAATTATTTCCATAGATAGCTGATTAATAATTTTTGTATTAAATTAATATTAATTGTGACTTTTTTTAGTTTTAATTAATTAGATTTACATTTAACAAACAATATACATGTGGTTATAATTTTACTAAAAACACAGTTATGTCATGAGTGAAAGAGTGAAGGAAAATAATGGGCGGGCCAAGTGGGTTTCACGTATCCATAAGTACTTTTAAATTTGTTTAAAAGCATTCACTTATTTAAATTTAAAACTATCTATGGATAGTCCGTTCCTGTTTGCAATTATTGGCTGCATGTTTTATCCTTCTCGCACTAATTACTTACCTATGTTTCGAATTAACTAGTAAATTAAAAAAAATATTTCTTGGGCAAATAAGAAACTAGACCTTCCTCTAGTAAGCCCGTTGTTTACTTTCCTATTCTCTGATTTAAACTTTTTTATTAGTATAAGAATTTTGAACTTATTGAATTTTAGAAACCTTACATAATTTTCCAAATTTTCAATTGAGAAATTTTCCAAAAATCTCTTTAAATGTTTTGAGAAAATTAGAAGTTTGTATATTTTTTATAACTTTAGCAATGAACAATATTATGAAGTTTTTTTCTTTTCAAAGTTTTTACAAGCCGAAAATTTTTTTTAACTGATTTTTCCTACTATTTTGTACACTTCAACATCATAATTTGAAACTTTAAATTAGAAAATTTCGAAATAATCAAAAATATTCTAACCCTAATTGAAAAAATTTGGAAGTTTTTGGACATTAAATACATCCAAATTTTAAAAATTTAACTGGAAATTTGAAAAATAATTATTTTAAAATTTTGGAAAATATTGGAAATTTTTAAAATGCCGAAAACTCTAATAAACCTAAAAAATATTGTAAGACTCAAAATTTTAAAGTATTAGCACAAATTTTTTGAAATTTTAAATATGTCGTTATTGAGAAAATATCAAAAGTTTTGATAAAACCTGGAAATACCCGAAAATTAAAAAAATTTCGGATATTTAAAATGTATCAAAAACTTTCAGAAAACTGAAAGTTGAAAAAGTGAAAATATGAAAATTATTGAGATTTTTGAAAATTTCCAATAGTTTAATAGTTTTGAATTTTATGATAATTTAATGAAAATATTACAAATTGTATTTGCATTCGTAGAATAAGAACCTAATCATTTTTTAGTTTTTTGGCGGAGTTTGGTATAATTACCATCTGTTAAATTCTCTTAAACCTAAATGGGTTGTTGTACACTTAGGCGAATAGAGCTGAACAGGCACATAGACACACACAAGGCCTTAAAAGGTGCAGATTAGTAAAAAAAATAGACGGAAACGGTTTGCCATTACAGCACATTTCTTTTAGGCAAAACTCGTATTTTGGCAAGCAAGCCACAAGCGAAAAACTGAAAATTTTCAAAATATTGAATTTTTATAACTTTTGACTTTCTTTAAACTTTTTCTAAATTTTGCAAATTTTTAGATTTTGTAATTTTTTCGAAATTTCTAGAAATTATTAAATTTTCAAGATTTCAACTTTTTTAATTTAGTTAAACGGTTATTACTAAATTTTAAAATTGATTTTAGATTTCAACGAATAAATACTCTAATTAAAAAATGCAAAAATCAAAAATTTTCACAAATTCTCAATATTTTAAAACATTTTGCAAATGTAAGAATTTTTTAGAATTTCTATAAATTTTTCAGGTTTTACAGTCATGACGTAAAAGCAAGTGCATTTTAAAATTACCAACCATATGTTAGTTGAATGGGTCTTCCTTTTATGACAACAAAATGTACATTAATTTATATATCTGCTCATGACCATAACATCCTATTGACAAATAAAAAAATACATGAAAGCAAGTTGTTGAAAATGTCTGCTTTCTACAAACACATCTCATAGAAAAACATCCACTCATCTCAGTACATTAAAAATTATATCTTCAAATTTGAGGACAAATGCATCCAGGTAAAAATATTATTTGAAAGCAAAGTGCACTTATATTGCTTATATTAAATTCCATACACGGATAACAACAGCGAACTAAAGAGATTTAACATATATGAGCTAGGGAAGAGTCGCAGCTTTGTGATTGTGCGTTGAGCGTAGCCAATCCACGAAGGGAAGAAGATTTCCGCCACAATAATTGTTTTATGCGAGAACAATGGGGTGATATCTGAGTTCGCCCCACCTGGCTATGATCTTCCACTCAGGTGCTGCAAAGCAGAAGCAAAGCGTTGTAAACGTCAAATTCTGTCTCCGTTATATGATATTAAACTTATTCCATGCTAGGCATAAAGAATAGTGCACGATCAGAGAAATTCGTCATACGTTATGTTATAAACAAGTTTTGTAGCAATTTAATCATTTTTATATCTAATATCTACAGATATTTTCAATTTTTATCTAAATATTTTTCATGTAAACAAATTTAAGGTGGTTTCGCTAGCAATTATATCGTTTAAAATAACCATTATTGATTTAAGTACAAGTAAACATACTAGAAAATGGAAATACAAATATTTTTATTTTATAACGTCACAGAATCATTATTAATATTATTTGAAAAAATTTGAATACGGGGACCAAAACAGCGCAAACTTGGTCACCATACTCGCAGAACCTAAATCCTTGATAATGTACTTCATCGGGTACATGAAAAACGGCATAAAAACTTTCAATAACTAGGAAGTATTAACAAATTAATACTATTGTTTTAATTTTCTAGGAATGCACTATTTCCGCCCATTTTTTTTTATCCAATAATGCTACCGTGCTAAAGAACCTCCCCCCCCCCGACTTACTTAAATTCATACGTATGTACGTACCGTCTTTTTTTGATAGCTTGACATTTGTTAGCGGAAACAACGATATTGGAAGAAATTATAATAATTGTTTCTCTGATTTCAAAATTAAATATACAGGGTGTCCCACAATAAGAGTCCCTAAATTCTCCAATCACAAAACATCTAATAATGCAGAGTTTCATTTATATATGAGCTAACAAACTAAAACTTGTTTTTGAGATAGAGAGTGTTGAAGTTTTGCAAAATTAAATTGTTTTTTTTTAATATTTAAAAAAAAATTTATCAAGAATTTTTAAAATTAGACACAACGTTTGAGTTAGTCGACTTTCATTATTGGCAGTTCACATATTCGAAATATCTCAACCATTGGCGTAGATGTAGAGCTATCCGAATCCTACAAAAATCTGTAATGTCGACGACGCCACTGGATTTTCAGCTGATTTGATAACACCTTCCAGTTTACTGTTTTATTCGGAAAAACAAAGTACTTTTTTATTTTTCTCGTAGACCGCATCGTTTTCATAAAAAACTAGTCCAAGTCACATTATTCGAAAATAATCTTACAATCTTGTCATCTGAAATTTTCAACAATAAATCACGTTAACGAACGTTGTGCCAAATTTGAAGATTTTAAAAAAGTCTTTCTAGAAATATTCGAAAAAAAATGATTTTTTGTCGACTCTTTAACACTCGAAAACAAAGCGTTTGTCGACCGATGTTTATATAAAACTTTCGGCTAATTTTGGATGTTGTACCAGCTGGTGAATTTTGGGACCCTTATTGTGGGACACCCTATATCTAAATATTGCAATTTTGACATAAATTAATTTGTAGCCATATAATTTCTGGCTATGTTACTGACTAATACCACAGTGGTATTTAATTATGTAGGCCGTGGTGAATGTTTCATAGTGGATAATTTAAATTTACTATTTTATTTAATAGGAGAAGCTAGTACGTCATACTTCTAATATTAATATACTGGAAAAATGCATTCAATCGTATCACTCTACTTAGTGATAAACCTGATTTTAAGTCGTTTGCAATTTCCATTACTGAAATGAAACTTGTTTTTCCGCAGTAGTAACCACGCGAATGCTAGAACAGAAGTAATATAACGGAAGTGATAGAACGGAAGTGAAGTTGCTGCCTAGATGCAAACTGAAGCCATCAATGTTCAGTTGTATCATCATAGACACACCCCTTCAAACGAGTGTAGTGTATTTTGTTGCTTTGCTTATATAGGAAGCAAATGAACTCTCAAGAGAAAGATATGATTCATAATATATTTGTTTAAAGATTGAATTACTTTCAAATTGTATTTCCTTTCTACAAAAACAAAGAAAAATCATTTTCAATGAAAATATTGACATTTGAAACATTAATAACATTTGTATATGAAAATAAATTACACATTGATGAAATTCCCATGTAAATTCGAATAATCGGTTAATAAATATAATTCGATTAATCAAAAAATCGTTTAATCAAATAATCGATTTATTAAACAGTCGATTAATCAAACAGTCGACTAACAACCAATAGATAAATTAAATAATTGGTTAATCAAACGATCGACAGATGAAATAATCGATCAATCAAATAACCAGTTAATTAAGAATCGATTAATCAAATGATCAACTCGTCAAATATTTAATTATTCAAAAATGGAATAATCATTTAATGAATTAATCAAATACTCGATTAATAGTATAATGAAATTAATTATTAATCGATAGTTTTCACACAATAAGCAGCTCACGGCAGTAAATCGGTTAATAAACAATTTTATACAACCCTAGACACAACGTATACGTAAATTGATCTGGAAAAACAGTTTTTTGGAAATGATCCAAAACAAAAACCAAAAAATTCTTGATATTACTTCTTTGCAGTTCACGAACGTAAGATTCTGCTAGAGAAGACAAATGAAACTCTCTATATTTTCATAATGCCGTCTGCTGTAATTTATAGAACATTTTGTCGTTAAATTTGTTATTGCAATACCTTTAGAAACACATACTGCTATTATATACAAGGTGATTCATAACATGTGGGACGCACTATCAGAATGGATTGAGGATTACGTATTTAGTTTAGTATTTCTGCTAATTTTTGTTGTTCCGAAAGTGCTTATTTACGAAGTTACATCCTTCGGAAAACGCAACAGAGCCAATGTCAGGCAGGCGGCCATTACAACCTACCTCTTTAGTTTTACGTGGCGGCACCTAGCATGAGCCTTATCCGCCACATCCCTCTTCGGGCCGGTTTGAGATACGCTTAATCAGCGCCCCTGCTCAAGTTAACAACGGTTCAACGTGAGCGAGCTACCAGTATTGACATCAGGCTGCGAGCCCTAAGTCTCCAGTGGTCGGAGGAGATTACCTAAATCTCTACCGATTCTGCAGATTAGTACCTGAGCTGCAACGCAGCTCACCCGTCGAACCGCACTAAGACGGCCGTAGCCTTCATAGGCTTACAGGGGCAACAGTGTGAATTTTGAAACTTATGTTACTTACTTTCAGAGGATGTAACTCTGTAACGAAGCGTTTCCGGACCTTTATTTATAAAAACTCTTTTTTTTCGTAGTTTTGGTGTGTATAACGTAGTACCCCCACTATTTGTGGAAACTATTAGATATCTTGAGAAAACACTTCTACCTTCATGATAGCTTGATTTCTTACGAAAATTTAATTATCTCAAAAATTATTGGAATTAGTGACTTTTAACGAAGGCATATCGTTTTTGGATATCTTTCTATGGAGTATAAGAATTTAAAACCAAAAAGTAAATTATACATATAAAAAACTTATTTAAAACGAATAAGGAAAGACTATGGTACGGGAGTAATTATTCAAAATTTTAGTGTAGCTACTGCGAAATCTACCGACAAAAAAGTGAGGACGGTTCCATCTTTAGCAAGCTGTAACTCCGTAAAGAATCGTTGCCGGACCCATGCTTATAAAAACTATTTTTCATTTTTTTCAGATTTTGAAAGCATCCTCAAAGTGCGTCCCACATGTTTAAATTAAAATAAATTTTAAATTATTAATTTTGTTGAATAAATAACAACAATGATAACATTTAGTTTTTTTAGTTATTTTAATTAAAAATGTATAACAAACTTAAAAGACTTTTTTCATTTTTATATTTTTATATCAATAATGTTTCCTTCTGAAGTAATAAAGTATAAACTCTATCAATACATGCAATTAAATTTAAAAACACAATTTCTAAGTATTTAAACAAATATATTAATATAACTGGCCATAAGATTCTTTTTAAATTTTGTAAATTAAAGGAGACTAGCAAAACCCGCGAGCTTCACCCCACGGAATTTTTGTTAAATTATTAAAAAAGTAATAAATAAGTTTTGTCGAGATGTTACACCTGTACTTAATGTATTCAGCAGTATTGCATATACTCAAAGACACAAGGAGAATTTAATGTGCGTAACTGCTATCCGATCACCTTAATGTTTATTGTTGTTAGAAATTCTCCGCGACCGGATCCATATTCTTAACAATCACTGCATGCAAGCTGTTGAAATCAAGTGCTGTGCCAGCTAGTAGTGTAAAACTATCAATAATATTTTCGATACAGCGATAGAGAGCGCTACTATCGATAGTTTGCTTTGTCTATCGATGGCTTTGGTTTTCATTCTTGCTGTGAAATCTCATTATTGCCACAAAATAGTAGCACTATTTATCGCTGCTTGCGTTGTTTAGTATTCTATTGTTTGGTTTGGTTCCATTTTTCAAGTTTTTACGAGTTTATTGTGATACGCAATCCGCCACTAAATCGGTGTTTACCCAATTATGGGTTACTAATATCAGACAAAATATGGAAGCTTAAACCTAATTAGGTTTACTTGTTGTTTTTTTGCCAAAACAATTGGTTGTTAAATTACTTTTCTTTTGTTACCTTTACCTTTAAAAGAAAACAAAAAAAAGACACATATTTCGTTTTGTTCGTAAATAGAGCACATTTTATTATACCATCGGCGAAATTATGGACGTATCGATATTTTTTATAAACGACTATCAAAATATCGATAGTATCAAATGTCGCTGGTTTTAAACCACTAGCGCTAACCTTTTACGTAAACATCCGGGACTCGGCCTGCATGCCTCTTCCCACGAGTTTGTTTTTGAAAACAAACAGTATCAACCTAAATTTGCTTATCTATATTGAAAACTGTAGTGGTCTACTGTACAAACAAATATGAGCTTTATACCATGGATGCGTAAATATGTTGGTTTCAGTAGCGGGGGCCCTTCACTACTGAAAGTTAAGACAGGTGGAAGGAATCCGCATTTAATATATTGATAGGGCGTTACTATTATTCAGTTTCTTCTTAATTTGCTTATTGTACTGTGATTCCTAGTACCTTCTATTGCAATTTGTGTAGGAAATCGATAACAATTATTTTTCTTGGTAATTATAAGATAAATTACATGTTATCTACATTTAGAATTTTTTTCTGCAATCTTAATTGTGTTAAATTAAGATTCTCTCTTGCAACAGATCTATATTATAACAAAAAGTCTTAAGCATACGATTGCGATTTTTATAAACGGAAAAACATAATTTTCGATTTATAATTTACAGTTAGGATCTGATTATATCCAAAGCAACCCTTAGACTCGATACTGCAGTTAAGGTTGCCAATAAAATCCTCCAGCAACATACACAAGAGAAAATCAAAGTTCGCGTATTAAGTAACCCTAAATATGTCATAACAACAACAAACTTCAAAACCCACTAGGGAATCTTCTTATCACGCTTTACCAGACACATGACACTCTCACACCCCTAAGTAAAGAAAACTGCACCCGATAAACGAACAACAATATAGATGTTTTTGTAGGGCGAACTGCGTTTGATTTTTAATTACTGCGCTCTTAATTAAATTCTGTTTATTCGCAGTCGTTGCATCTGCAGTTAGGTTTTTTTTAGTTTTTTAATGATTGTGGGTTCAAACAATAATTTCTACATGTTTATGAAATTCAAGTATGCTATACGGAAATAAGAAATTAAAATGTGTATAGCTTGAGCTTCGTCAATATGAAAGTAATTTGTAAAATAATAGCACGTTCGTTAACAACACAACAAGTAATTTTCTTCTTTAGTATTTAATTCAGAAGCTAATATTAATATTTTGTTCTTGAAACTTAATTTAATATGTGTCATAAATAAATTTCAGGCATTCATAATTAAATATGTTACAGCATTATTGCACTTGCTCATCGTTCAACCGAAAGCCTTTTCAATCATTTCAATTTATTGCCTAATACGAGCGAGTAATATTTGCGCTTTTCAGAATGTCTTGCATTGCAGGTAGTATTCAGTAAAATCCACAACTAAGTTATTAACTAGTGTATGCAACAATGCAATTCTGTAATGAATATGGGGTATTCACAGTGCACCTGCGATACTCTAAATTGGTAATTAGCGGGTGAAGTCGGTGTGAAATCCGCCGCAGTTCTCACAGCTGAACGGACAATAATATAATCACGGGGAGAATGGGGCGACGGAGTCACGAAGCACACCAATATATTGTACTTTGTTAAAGAAAGTATTACTCATTCGTATCAATTGTAGCAACAGAATACTTTCGTGTGGTAAGTATAAAATATAGTTTTCTATAACCTCACATCAGTTATTTTCATGAAGCACCAACATTACAAATAAAACGTAATCCTTGTTTTTTCCCCAATAAATAGGGTCCGAATATACAGTTGTTAAAAAATTAAAAATAGGAAACTAAATTAGGCTGAAAAACTTACAAAACAAACGTATAAAAGGTAGGCGTTTAAAATAGTAAATTAAGCACCAAAAAAATTCTTTTAATAAATATTCTATTTTTGTTACCATTATATAATACGTTTTTTTAGAAAGTTGTTTTATTTTTATGTCAAATGTTTCAATTTTCAAGAAAAAAATTACAGTAATCAAAAAAAAATTGTTGGACGCACAAAAGACTTATTTGAATTGTGTCGAAGCCTGAGAAAATAATTTGCTAATTAAAAAAAAAATTTGTTGCCTAGAAGCAAAATGTGATACACCCACAACACGCACCTTATACAATAATATACTACTGGCGCCACCTATACGGGTCGCGCGAGCGAAAAAATACGTGCGTCACTCGGCTAAGCAGCAGCAGTCCGGCCAGACCACCGCAAGAGGGCAGCGCCGGCGTATATCGCTAACGAGTACGTTGGTGTAGACCAAGCATTAACTGTCAACGGCAAGCAAACAGACCGCCTTGTATTAGGATATCTTCTCTCAGAGAAATACCTGAACACGCTCGACTACGCTTGCAGCTTATTTTTTTATTGTGCTTTGTTTTTTATAGATATATTTTCAGCATTTTGTGTGTTCGTCGAACTCTAATCAATGTTTAAATATTTTATCCGTTTAAAATTTTTACTTGGGAGTTTGTTAGTAATTACGCTACTTTCACCTTCTAACAAATGTATTTTTTAGTTTACAAAAATAATATTTTTGAATTAATAACTTCTAGCTTTACTTCGTTGAAGTTTATTTTAATTTATTGCAAATTAAACAATTTTTAACTTAAGTGAGTTTCTTATTCTAGTTTATACGTATTTCGTCATGTTTTGCCTCTGAAAATGACAACATGTCGAAATACGTTTAAGGTTAAAATAAAACACCAGTTGAAGTTACCAATTACTTTATTTACAATAATTTTTTTTAAGTCTAAAAATATTGAAATCTGAAAGATATATTTTATGAACGCAAAATCTTCTATTCGTTTACACGAGGTGGTGCGATCGCGTTATTGTTTTTTGCTCATGACAAATCGACCAAGGGTAAAACCGAAATGTTAGCTACCTAATTCACGACTCGTATATGTGTATAAATGCCGCGTTTTGACTTTTGACAATCAGTTAGCCAAATTAATATAGAAATGAAATGTTTAATTGCATTGAGGTTAATTATTAGCTATAATATTCTTCCATTAATTTAAAAGAAAATGTGTAGGATCCAACCTACTTGTCTCACATCCCTTGGTGCGTGGCAAATTTGTCTGAGTAGACTGCTAACGCGATCGAGCTACCTCATATCAACGAATAGAAGATTTGATGTTCACGAAATATATTTTTCAGATTTTACTAAAATAATATTTCTAGAATTCAAAAAAATTATTTTAGTGAACTACTAAAACATCTTTGCTCGTTTGCGTTTGCCCTATTTTTATCAATAAATATAATTTTTCATTAATTATTTTCTACGTTGGTATAACAAATTGAATATTTATTATGTATTTATAAGATTTTTTTGTAGTAAGTTTTTTTTATTTCTTTAACAACTTTTTAAGAAAAAAACAATATTTAAAAAAGTTTCTGACACACAAAAATTTATTTTTAATTTGTGAAACTCGAAAAAATAATTTTGTTGTTTAAAAAACAAACTAATTTTGTTGCTCAGAAACAAAACTTTTTTACACTTTGCAAAATTTGTTTGAAGCCTAGAAATATTATTTAAGTGAAATTTAAAAAATATATTTTATGGTCATAAAAGCTACCATTCATTCACACGAGGTGGCGCGATCGCGTTATCATTTTAGTCAGTTGACAAATGAAACCAAAGTAAAAGCAAAATGTTAGCTTTAACTTCTGAAAACAATCAGTTAGCTAAATTAAGGTCGAAATATAATATTTAAATGCCTTGAGGTTAATCATTAGCTATAATTGTTTCTTTTATTTAAAAGGCAATTTCTACGATTTCACCTATTTGTCTCACATACCTTGGTGCATGGCAAATTTGTCTGAGTAAAATGCTAACGCGATCGCGTCAACTCAAGTCAACAAATAAAAGCTCGATTTCGATTTCACTAAAATAATATTACTAGACTTCAAAAGAATTAGCTTATTGAGAAAAAAGAACTGTTTATTTTCTACATTTGCAAAACAAGTTGAATAGTTTCTTAATTTTCTACGATGTCACATTCCTGTCGTTAGGTAAAAATTCTTGTAGTCAGAATAACTTCTCTTGACGTCGCATGATGTTTTTCTTGTTACGACGGTGCGAAAAGTCGCAGCACTAAAGCCTAATTGACCCATTGTACAAGTCGGCCAGTATTGAGGTTGCTACTAGTCTGTTGATTCAGATATTGTATGCACCGGAAGACTGAGGTGTCTGAGCCTTAGTTCCAATCGTTTGGTACAATGAGTAAGAAGATAGAGGGACGATTCATTTTTTTTTTCTAGAAAACCTGCAGTTGGGGTCTTCGCGTACGAGTTGTTTGGAATGTTTTGGTAAAGGTTCCCGAATAAGCAGCTAAGATACTTCGACTGGTCCAGTCTTGGATGGAAGGTCCAGCTGATTTTCAATTGGAAATGTGTTTAGTTCTCAGTCTCACTCCATGTGATAGTTCGAGGGCCGGTTCTGGACCGACGAAGTCTTTTTGTAAGCCTCTTCTAGCCAAAACATCGGTTTTACCGTTTCCACTAGTGGTACTGTGTCCAAGCACCCAAAGCAACTTGGTCCGATTATTTGATCCAACTTTGGCCTTACAACAGTCCTTGACTAGCATCTATTTGGTCAGGACAGAATCAAAAGCTTTGAGATTTGGCTGTACGTACAACGGTACATAAAATTATATAGCTGTGTTTGTTGGAGTAGCTTCTACGAAGGTTTTCCTAAACACGGGTTAAAATTTCAAAAATCTCCGTCTGAAACACTCTGGCAAACTGGCCAAGAGCGAAGTAAATAACCAAAAATTCCTACCGTTCTTTATCTGTCTGTAAACTAGATTAGATCCGGTGACTTATAAAGGTTCTTACTCTCGATTTAGTCTCTCTTGTTTGGTAACGGAAAAGGTATCATGCAGTTGCTTCGCGCATCGAGGAGCGCTTGTTTCTGTATGGTAAATGAAGGGACACGTGCACGTTCCAAGAACCCATCTACCTCAATCATATACATAAGCACAAGTTCTTGAAGTGTTTCCAAACCGCAATAAGTGCCTTGCGGATTGCTACCATGGCTCCTATACAAGCTAGTCTTGAGCTGAGCTTGGCGTAGTTTTATGCATGACCTTTGAACTGCGGGTTACCACACCAACAAAACATAGGTGACCATTGGTTTAATTGTGGCGGAGCAGATTTACTTAGTTGCTTTGGGATAAGTCCTCAGGCTTTTCCAAAGTTCCGTCTATAAACGCGAGGGTTGTAGTTGTTTTCTGTATTTATCTGTCGACATGTTTTCTCCAGGATAGTTTGTATTCCGGGTTACCATTAGATAATTGACTGCTCCAGATGTTTCCGTTTGATGAAACCCTAAGGGGTATGAATGGTGTGGTAAAGCAAAGACAAAGCTTCTCCCATTTAAATGTTAAACTTATCTGCTCGCGGTATAACCCACTTTCACATACGAGGCTCTGGCAACCGAAAATTGGCGGTAGAACCATAGCACACTAAAACATGAAGGAGGAAATGCCTTCATAGAAAAAAGCTGTTAAGCAGCTTAGAGTAAACAAGAAAGGAGAAAACACCATGCTCAAGCGACAAGTGTAGGATGTGATGATCATAATATCTTCAAAAGTGTAGGGTTCCGGAGGTAAAATACTTCCCCAGTCAGATCTAACGAAGTGGACTGATGGCGAAGGCAAAAATAGAATAAAGCTTGACCGTAGATACATGAAATATTAGACCACTTCTAAAGTGTGGAAAGCTAGAAAATATAAAACAAGAAATGAACATCAATAACTCAGATATCCTGTAACACTAAATGGCCACAAGACACAGATATATGTATAGAGCGGAGAGTACAGAATAATTAGTACAGCGGCAGATAACGGAAACTATGGAGTAGGCATTAATGAAAACAAATGTAGGTCAAAAATTCAAAGGGTACGTCCTCCACAGTGGGAGAAGTATTTTGGTAAAAGTTGCTACTGTGCCAAAAGACACATAATAATATGTGTTTATA
The DNA here is from genome assembly GCA_958336395.1 of Ctenicera cuprea. NCBI lineage: Eukaryota > Metazoa > Arthropoda > Insecta > Coleoptera > Elateridae > Ctenicera > Ctenicera cuprea. Next base: position 63,403,371 of record OY284487.1, read on the forward strand.
TGCCGACCATAGAACATAAAAAAGAAAAAACAGAAATATGGTACAAACAAATAAAAGAGCTGATTAAATATGTCAAAAGAGAGAAAAATTTAATAATCCTAGGGAACTGGAATGCAATAGTGGGAGAAAGTGCGGAAAGCAACGCCGTGGGTAGATACGACCTAGGCAGAAGAAACAGAAAAAAAAACGTCTGGTAGAATTTTGCGCACAACACAAGTTGGTAATAGCAAATACCGTATTTCAACACCATGTAAGGAGGCGGTGCACATGGAAAGAGACATAAAAAGACACAAGTCGAGACAATGGTAAACTATGGACCACCAGAGAAACTCTAGACTTAATGAACAACAGAAGATTACACAAAAATGATACAAGTGAGCAAGGACAACAAAGATACAGAGAAATAGAAGACAACGATGAGGAACAGACAATACCATTACAAAATCCGAATAAGACAGAGCAGTTAAAGATCTAAACAACGAAAAAGCCCTCAGAATTGTTCATATAGCAGCATAAATTATAAAAAATATAGGAAACTAAAATCACAAGATATTATATGTACTAATAGGCAAAATGTATGAAAATGGAATAGCCTAAAAGATTTTAAAAATAACATAATTATACCGATCCCGAAAAAAGGAATGGGTGCCAAGACTACAGAACAATAAGTCTTATATCGCACTCAGCAAAAAAAGTAAAATCGTACAGAAAAGAATAGAAACAAAGATGAAACAATATTTAACAGAAGAACACTTCGGGTTTAGAAAAAAAATCAAGCACTCGTCCGGGAGCAAATACTGATACTACGTTTACAGATAAAAAAGAATAAGAAAGGAAAAGATACATATCTGACGTGATAAAACAAGACAACAACAAACAACAGTATTTCTAGAAGGATAACAACTTCATGACGTCAAAGCTTTCTGCTATTTAAGAAGTACGATAACTAAGAACGGAAGAAGCAGCTCAAAGATCATAGGAAGAATCAGTCAAGATAGAAAAGCCTTTTCACAAGAAGAAATGTCTTTGTCTGCTAACATCAAACAAAATATGACTTAAAAACAGAAACGGAATTTTAAAGTTATAGGTCTGGAGTATAGCACTATATGGGTAAAACTTGGACAGTGTTTCAAAATGAGAGCAAAAATTAGACGCGTTTGAATTGTGGTGCTATCGACGAATGATGAAAATTAGTTGAGTAGATAGAATCAGTAACTAAGAAGTACTAGTAAAAATATAAGAACAAAGAACTCTGTGGAAGAACATAACTAAAATTAGAGACAGTTTAATTGGGCACATACTAAAACATGAAGAAATACTTAAAACAATCCTGGAAGAAATGGTAGAAGAAAAAAGTGCACCAGGACAACCAAGATTACAATATACGCCACAAATAATGCAAGATATAAACTACCAAACATACCTGAAAAGAATGGCCCAGGATAGAACATGAAAAACAGTGTTGCAACAAACCAATTAATAAAAAATTGAAGACTAAGAGAGAGAGAGAGAAAGAGAAAATCCACTTTTTTTCTTCGGGTAAAGATGACTAACTCGGACTTGGAGAATTTAACTCTCACGTCTTGAAAAGTATACCATCGTTATGTACAAACCGGTTTTCTCAACTTCTGCAAGCAGGCCGTCAAGCAAGAGGCATTACGGTAGATGTGGGAGAACTCCTCCTCAATGCAAACTTTTGACTGACGCTCTAACTGCTACTATTACTTCCCCCGCTACCAACATAGCTCTGACTCGCATAATAATGGTGTTGCCAATGCCATATCTGGTAGCAGCTGCACAAATAAAATAAAAATAGGTGTTTGCAAAGACTCTCTCGATGTCAAAGAGCGACACTGCTGGAACTTCCTTGTGGTGCACCGCTTTCTGGATTTTAAAAACAGTCAGATTAAGTGCTGTCTCCACAGATTTGCTTGGCTGATAAGCGTGATGCTACAGGTGCATAAGTGAAGTAACCAATGCACCCTTCTTTTCATACCTATAAAGTAGTTTTCCTGGGTCCGCTTCAGGAAAAAGGTCAAACTGATAGGTCTATAGGATTTGGCAGTATCGTATCCTAGATGTCCTGGCTTTGAAATAAAGACTACTTTTACGGTTTTCCAGAATACAGGAATGTACCCGAGAGACAAAGAGGTACGCATAAGGTAGTACGGCAGACGAATGAAGATCGCTACACATTCTTGTAGAAGTACCGGATACGCTCCATCCAACTCTGGATATTTAAAAGCCAAGCCTTGAGGTTTTCCAGTCCGCAGTCGTAACCACATCGCTAGAGCGTCAATGAGTTGGCTGTGTTACTAAACTAGATTTAGGAAAGTGGACTTTCATGAGATGCTTAAGGCATTCCTGAGTAAGTCTACCAGATGGAACCCTTATGGTCTCCAATCTGTCGTGACAATATTTTTGGAAAGGCTTACTTGTCTTATTTTGTTGTTTTGAAGTTTTGATATATCTTCACATTCCGAATATCAAAATCGGATATTATGGTACGCACTTACTAGACGTCTTCCGTATTTCCGTCGTGAAAATTTTCTTTAAGTCAATTTTTCTCTGTACTAAAACGGTAGGAACGTAAAGATGTTGGTGACAATGTAACGTAGCAGATATGGCTTCAGTTGGGCAACCTTCTACCGCTCTTCCTCCCACTTGACGTAAGCCCCGCCCCTTGGCCAATGAGACTGAAGTGCGGGAGGTTTGAAGAAACAGGACGAACTTAAAATTAGAATTTTTGAAAATTTGGAAAATTTAATTACTCTCTTCCAAGTAACTTTATCGAAAACCATTGGTATTTTTTGACATCGTTTCAAAATATTTATATCTTATCTCTGGATGTTTTCTTCAGCTGAACTTCTGTTTTTATTTATGATTTTTAACACTTTAACGTCACGAAAATTTCCTCTTTCTTTCACCGCATTTACATATACCTTACTTTTGGATTACAATTTTGAGTGATTTATACATTTTTTCGAACAGCAACGCACATACAGCACTCACTGAGGGATAATTTTGGTTTAGAATTTTAGAAAATTATTTGCAACTATTCAAAGAATGTTGTTAGGGAATAATACGTTGAAAGCTTTGGCTTGCAATTTTGAGCAAACTGTAGTCAAAAGTCTCTTTTAACGTATATAAAATTGTAAAGCAAAACAAAAATTTTGTTAAAAGTTGCTAATCGAGGTCATTAAAATTCATTCTCAATAACCTTTAAAAAATGTTCAACAATTGAGAAAATAAATAACACAGTTTCTACACAAAAGCAGTTAAAAGTAAGAGCTAATTTTGTTTTGTAATATTTGTAACAAATAGATGCAAATTGTAGAATAGCGTGAATATTTTTAACATTTCATTGTGGATGAAAATTCTATAGTCACAAGTTTACGCAATAAAGAGTTATTTATTTTATTCCATTTTTTTTATAACCGTTGATCTCATTCAGCTTTATTGAAATAACATTAATTATAAAATAATTTTTCACAGTATCCGACAGAAAATAACAACAATTTTATGTAGATATAATTATACCGAACAATAGAATATAGCAAACATTATCAATAAAACCTACCAATGACAAAAATAATTCATATGTTTGCCGCAATAAACATAATTTACAAGTTCACTCAAACAAAACATTTTATTTGAAATCGAAATAAAAGCACGACATTTTTTTCACCACAGTGACAACACACCTTTTACAATACAAATATACTGTCAATTGAATGAAGAGATTAAAATCAGTGTTTATACAGCGTTAAGCACAATACGCATCCTCTGAATGGGTCAGTTTAATTCAATATTCACTGGTGCAAACATCAAAAAGTAAAACAGATGTCCGCAGATTCGTCTCATATCAAAAGGCCTATGAATGCGTTTATGGTTTGGTCCAGAATTCGAAGAAAACATATTTCTAATAATTATCCTAGACTTCATAATTCGGAAATTTCTAAATTACTCGGAGCCGAGTGGAAGTTACTCTCGGAAGTGGAAAAAAGACCCTTTATTGATGAAGCGAAAAGGTTAAGAAGCCAACATATGCTGGACCATCCTGGATATAAATACAGACCGCGAAGGAAGCCTAAAGTAGATAAAGACGGCTCGAAAAATGGGGGACGGATGATGTATTCTGGAGTTGTACAATACGCTGATCCTATACAACAAGCTTTAAATCGTGCTTTTTATGGAAGTATACCTGTAGCAGGTGAGCTTAATTTAATAGCATTAATTGTAGCCTTCACAATATTTAAATCTGTGTGTTTATCCCCTTCGTTGGGTTACAAATTTTTTAAAAACTGTTTTTTTGTTTATGCGGTTTTATAACATGATACACAGGATGTTTCAAAAAAAGTGTCATAAATTTACCAGCACATTCCCGGGGGCCGTAAATCATAATATATCCTAAAGTGCTTCCCTGCAAAATTAACGCCCTTTAAAATGCTTTAAAAAAAATATTTTAAGCGTAAAATGGAAAAATTTGGTACCCTTTCTTAATTGCTAGAAGAATTAAGAGCATAATTTTCTTTTAAATGGTGTAATACTATGCCTTTTTAGATGAATTCAGTCGATGTTTTATTATAAATGCGCTCTAGCTAGCTCAATCTCGTATCTACAGGGCGATTCCGCTAACTGAATTCTGGGCAAATTTCCAGCGGATAACCACTTTTCTTACCTTTCTTATAACTTTGATGTAGTTTGAGACTACCTAATCAAATAAATAACTGCTAAATGCACTTTACAAATTTTACTACGAATTAAAAGTAAGGGAAGTATATAAATTTGTCACAAACAACAACAACAAAAACATCTATCTCCGTTACCTAGCTAAAGAAGTATGTACAAAATTAAATAAACGATATATACATTCTTAATACTAATACCTTATATACTACTTAGCTGTTGGGTGGTTTAGCGGTAGAGCGATGAGCTGCCGTAGCCGCGATATTAGCAGTAGATCTGGAGCGAGCGGTGGTATTTCCACCCGTGGATCGCGCTGGGTAGCGGATCTGGTTCGCCGGGCTAATCCGATTTGATTAGCGAGTTTCTTGGATTTGAAACTTCGATGACGGATTCTTTTTAACCTTCTTTGGGTGTTGATTAGTGACCGAAACACAATACGTCACAAACACATTTATTTATGTACATATCTCGCCTTTAAATCTTGGACGGGCTGTCATCTCCCTGGTACGTCGTGTGTACCCAATTCTTCCTTCTCTTCGGTCAACCTGGAAACACCGTTAGGCAGCTTGGACGTGGCGTGACAAAGAACTGTATTCCTAAATTTTAAGCCCATGCGCGTCAGCCAAAGTGTCCGCCTCTCTCAACCACTAAACCATTTACATAGCTGCCGCTTGTTAACCACATTTACACAAAGCAACCTTAGTACATTTAATAGTCAATAAAGTAAATTAGAAACAATTTCCAGCCTGAAATGTTGCCCCATTACAATGGTTAATCTGAGACTATCTAGACTTTAACCATGGAATACCATTTCTCGTTCGTTTGAGAGAAGTATCCTAAAGTTTTAATAGAAAAAATTTTAAAAATTTAAGTCTTTTAATTTTTTTGCCAAAAGCTACCGATTTCCAATCGAATTGCAAAATTTGCAGATCATCACTAAACCAAAAATCTGTCGGACAACCATCACAAGAACTTCCTTGCATACGTCAGTCCTTTTTATTTTCTACTCTCTGATTCAGTCTATTACAATATGGAAGTGATGTAAACTTGTTTGGGGAATTCGCCATAATGAGATTTTCCAGAAGCGTTTATTGGGAAAAACCATATTCCATTTACTATATTACATCTTCATGCGTGAAGCCGAAATAGGGTTGGAATTTTGGGATGCAGTACCGGTTTGTTTTCTTAGAAAGGGGGCGATTGTAGCCATTTTAAATTGTTTATTGCAGTAAAATGGTAATAAGATAAACTTAAGGTGTTGCTTTAATGAAATGAACAATTCTCGTCATTAATTAAACTTTTATTCATTGGAGGTTTGGGGTGTCGCTTTTTCCCTAATTTTTGTCATTTCTTTTGTGGGATCGGATAGTTAGAAAACTAACCCCAACTTCCGTTTTCGAGCAGGTCTATACCTAACCAAAGCGCTCCTTCCCACTCCAGAGAATGGCGGTATCTTAGAGGTTGAGCGCTTGGACTCCCCGCCGCAGTCAAAATGCAGCAATAATCTATGCTGCAACCCGCCACACAAATAGCTCGATTCGGTGTGTTGGCAGCCGTGGGGGTCTTAAACTTTTATATAAAAACTTTTTCTGGTAATTGTCGTTCGGATTCGACTTTAAACTGTAGATCCCCCGTACTTCATCTTATCGTTAAAGGAGAGTACGTGGCGGAGAAGCGTGCCGGAGCCCACTAGCGGGACGTACAGGCTGATTGTGCAATGTCTTCTCACCGCTCTTATTTTACGACGGAATTGTCAAACTTTTATGTGGTCTGGTAGTTTTGAATTGATATCTCAAAATCTTTTTTGTCATTTTCTATTCACATTTAGAATTTTACCGTTTGCTTGGCGATTAGAGAATTAAACTATGTTTCAGTAAGCGACCAAAAGGAAACCTCCCGAAGTTCTTTCTCAATGAGGGGTTATTGATATCACTATTTTATTCCTACATACCGAGTTCGAAGCCGTACTCTAAAATTTAAAAATATACCTTAATATTGCTGGTGGGGGTAAGGAATACTACGCTTGCGCATATTGGCTATTTGAAATTAGTTGAATACGAATACGTATTTAGGCGCGCCTATATTCAAGTAGAGCACTATCCGCCACCCTTTCCTTATTTATTGAAAAAGTCGTATTATTATATAATGATATTTAGTATTTTACGTTTATCCAGTTTCTTTTCCCAATTTAGTTGTTTTCTTGTAGATTACTCGATTCAACTGTTTAAGTATAAATAAATAGTGAACAAATTTTTGTTTCTATACTCTTTATGTCGGGAATTTAAAAACTACGAATATTTAAAAAAAATTGATAAGCCAGTAGCTACAAATTTTTTGTTTGCAGGCTCATAGAGTTAATAATGATTTACAATAGGGTTGGTGTCCTAGTTCCCTATTTTTTCTGTGGCCCTTTCTATGAGTTCTTGCAAATCGAACATTATGCCCCTTTATTTAACACCGAAGAACAAAAAATCAATTCCGTTTAAGTTAAATTGCTCATGAGTGATAGTAGAATAAGATTTACAACTTAGTTTTTAAGTGAAGATATATTTAGGGAATTCAATTTTGTTCCTCCCATCCAGCTTAGGCTAATGAATGTTTTGTATCGTAGCTGGTTTCTTGTTAATCCTAAGGAATGTTTTCACCTTTTATTAACAAGTTAGCAAAGACACCTACATATCAGCTACAAAAGTACAAATAATATTTACATGAGAAAGCAAAGTGATAATTTATCCAAGGGTACTTTGAAATGAATACTCTCTTTCTTCAAGACCTAAGTTAGTGTACAACTTGTAATCATTTTAAAGATCCTACAAAATAATTGTTGCATGTGAACTGTTTTGTTATATAAAAACTTTTACATCAAAATTTTAAAACAGTTTTAAAGCAACTTCATGTTGGCTTTAAATAGTCTGTGTGTCTATAAAAGGTGCTTTACTTAAATATAACCACGCTCAAAAAAGAATATTAGATTCGTATTCTACGCATACCTAACAGCCGATCTGTGCAAGCGCGATATTTTGAAATTTCCGAAATTTTCAATTTTCAGTCTTTTCAGAATTTTCAAAAGTTTGGAAATTTTCAGTTTTATTACTATTGACTTCTCGTAATCAGCCTTTACGTCCCACTGCTGGGCACCGGCACTCTTCTCTGCCACGTACGGTAAGGTGGAGTACGGGGGACCTACAGTTTAACGTCGAATCCGAACGACTAAATTCCAGAGAAGGATTCAGGCATTAAGACCCCACGGCTGCCTACACCGGATTGGGGAATGTGAGTGGCAGGTTGCGGCATAGATTTTTATTGCTGCATGGCTTCGGCGGGGAATCGAACCCTAGACCTTCAACTTTAGAGACTGAGCGCCCAACCTCTGAGCTACCGCCACTCGACTTCTAAATTTTTTAAAACTTTCGATATTTTTGCAATTTACGAAATTTATAGTTTTCAAAACTTTAAAAATTTCGGATTTTTTTTCAAGACTACACAGGCACGTAACTAAAGGTGGGCCAAGGTAGGCACAACCACTACCTCACCCGTCTAGGAACTAAAAAATAAAATCTTTTTCTTTCTCATAATAAGCAATTTGAAAAAACTCTAGTTTCAAATTGGGCGCTGTTACGATTTTTTTAAGTTTTACCTTTAACGCTTTGTAACTCAAAAACGAGTAGACAAATCGGGAAGGCATTTAAATAAAAATAATAAAAACTGCGAAGTTAAATATATTTTTAAAAATTTTGGAGATTTCAAACAAATATTGCTGAAACACTGGCAACACGATTTTTTCACCTAATTCCTTTGTGAGATCTTCCGCCAATTCTTGAAAATCGAAAATTCCTACTTCTCTACTGGAGACACTAGGGACGATACATTTCTATTTAAACTAAATTGCCTATGAGTGATAGTACAATAAGGTTTACAATTATATTTCAATGTTCCCTTTAACGCCCAATTTTTTAACTATTAATCTGCTGTATAATCTGTGATTTTTTTAACCCCAGCAGACGTTAGTCAATTGTTCTACCTTCCGGATTGGACAAGAAACGCATTATCACAGTCGCTAACGTTGATACAAACATTCTTACCAAACATATGATATGTAACAATTTTAAAGTACAGCGTCCTTTGTTATTTTTTTGTAATATACCTTTTTCGTAAAATTCACGATAATAAAGTCATTTCAAAGATGCTTCATTAAGTAAAATAAACTGTTATCGAAATACTTATTTTATTACGTTTTCAAAACAAAACCATAGTTTATTCCTAATTTTATTTTTACATGTGTCCGAATTTTTAAAATAAATATATCTTTTTTGCATTACAGAAAATTATGCTTCGTTTCCAACCATATCAACTCTACCAGAAAACAAACACGTCCATGGAATAAATCCAAAAATATTTCACATACCTTCGGCATCAATTCCTGATCCGCTGTCAGCAGCTACAAGTTTTCAGCAAACCAGACAAGAAGAATCGTCTACAAGGCAATATAACGAACTCAACGATAGTCAACAGGTTCCTCAAGAACTAGTTCAATTGCATTATGATAAAATTGTGCAACAGGAACAAGAAAAACTTTCGCTTCCTTCGTATACATCACTTGCCGGAAGCCTTCAACACAGGGCGTTAATAAGGGCTGCTTCTATTTATGCTTCGGCTTGCAATGAAATTGCAACCACGTCTGCGCCAATTTATTTTAAACCTATATAATATCGGAGAAATGTGGAAAAACTGGAAAAATTAAATTTTCCGCAAATGTTGTTCTAGAGGAAGAACGTTTAATTTGCAAACGAGTACAAAATGTAAAAGCCGAGCCTAGTGTCGATTATAATAACAATCAATTTACATAGGTAATAGGTGTATCGTTTACAGAATAGTTAATCTATGGTAGTTCCACCCTCGCAGTATCAATAGTTCGATTGTGTAAACCCAATATACATAATAGAGACAATGAAGGCAAACATGCAATTGTATGCATTGTTGCTCGCCATCCATACATAACAATGCTATAAAATGACAATTGATCCCGGAAATTATTCTCCTACAAAATATTATGTAACTATTCCTCGAACTGTGATAATTGACACAAAATATACCATAATTATTGTTATAACTTATCATATAATATATAATGATTGTTGAATACTAACTAAAAAATATAAATGCGGGTTTTATTTGCTTGTTCTTCCATTGAATAGGTTTAAAGGATAAACAGAGACCGGATAGATAAGCAAACACTTTTTTTCGGCTTTTCCAGATCGTTATTTTATATTCCATGCTTCTGGCATAAAAAAAGGTATTAATGATTTCAACAAAATTTTTGATTTCAAACTTTTAACGAAATTATGATGTTTGAGGCTCTAAAAGTTGGAAACAACAATTTTTGAAAAATGTCTGGCTGTAGGATGCGGTCGGTTTTATTGAACTGTGAAATCTATAATGAGTGCGACAAGAACAATATAGGCAACTAATGAAGGCAAGAAGGAAGGGAGATAACAAGCAGACCCAGTGGAGATTTATGTATTTATGGTATTTTTAAATTTAATTTAAAAAATTCAAAAATCCATTTGAAATTGAATACTGAAACGTATCCTTGAATATGTAAATCCCCACTTCGTCTGTACTTTAATTCCGCTTCTTGTCACACTCATTAGTTGCCTATGTCTCCTTTAAACTATTAACAATCTGTTTACAAATTCTTAGGGAGAATAAAATATATGTAAAATTCCTAAAGCAAACTAAACCACATAGTTTAACAAAACTATCAAAAAATGCATATTTCAAGAGGTAAATAATATAAAAAGGAATGGGATACCGTTACACTGGCTTATTCCTGAATCCGCTAAATTCTCTATGATGTCTTTTATGAATTTTTAAATTTTGAAATTATTCCTCGCTTAAACTAAATTGTTAACCAATAGCAATATAGCTGTAACATAAAATTATAGCCTTATTTTTAAGACGTAATAGACATTATACTTTCTGATAAACTTCAAATTTATCTTTTTCAGAAAAAATTATTTTTCTTACGTTTATTTTTTTAGAAGAAAGTTATACTACTACTTATTATCACTCATATTCGTAGAGACTTCTTGTATTTAAGTGGTATACCACTAATGACTCTTTTTTAGGTAAGTACAGAAATTATTTAACATAAAAATTGTCAATCAAAGTAATTTTGAAGCATATGCCGGTCGCACCTGACATTACATGATAATTTACCGTCGCGGTGTCAAATGAATTTACCAATTTAAACTGGTTTCTGGAATTTTATAGTGTAGGAATTAGGTTTAAACTACTAACTAACTAACTTTGAACGCCTCTGAGAATATGTAAATTTCTGGATAATTAAAACTTCATAGGTTAGTTGAATTAAAATTAGTTTTGCGTAGCAAAATTCTCATAACCTGTCGATCGGTAAATAAAGTAATTTCTGGTAAAACTCGGTGAAGGTAAAACTGAAATAATCTGCTTTCAGAGTTACTAAAAATAAATAAATTTATAGTAACCTGGCAGCCAAAATAAAATAATAGAAATTTTTGGCAATCATCGGTTAAAATAAAATAAAATAAGATTTCTGGAACTTTAACGATTCGGGTAAAGCCGAAATATTACATTTTCAATTTTAAATGTATTAAACTTTCTTGGTTAATCACGGTTTGAATACAAAATCTGTATTTTTGAAGAAGACGGTTTATTCTGCTTCGGAGTTCTAGTCAGAAATAATTTTGGAATAATTCTGAATGAATAATTTCCAAAAAAATAATTAAACATTTTGGGCTGGTTTTATACTGGCTGAAAGTGGTAGGGAGTTCAGATGGGGGTCGAGCTTTTCCGAAGAACGGCGTTTCGGCGCGGTCACTGTGCCGATGGGGATCTACTTAAAGCACTACCAGCGTCTAGTCTTGAAACCAAAGTAACAGAACAAATTTTTATAAATTTTAAAACTGTTGTCTCGTTACAACATTCAGGGCCAGTAAAATGGTCTTGAACAACCGCCAACTTACTACGTGTGTTGTTTATAGCTCGTAGAAATTTCTTTGGGAGTTTAGCTGATCACATCAAAGATTGTTCTACTGAAATCTTCTCTGGAGATGAGTTTGGTGCACTTCCGTGGTTCGGAACCTACGTAAAGCTTAAAATTAAAATTGTCTTCTAATCGCATATCTGTACTATAATGAATTAATTTTATTTACTATAAAAGTTTTCGTTGTTGATAAATTGTGTAGTCACACAATGATGCGGTGTTAATTATTTATTGAAACAATTTTCAACATTTTCCTAAAAACAATTTAATTGCAATTTACGTTTTTCTCGGCAGGTACGAATATCTTTCACATAGCAAACAAAATTTTCCACAAATCGAAATCCATTTACAATAACTAAAATCCAAGGTAGATTTTGAATCAGGAAACTTTTCTGTATCGCTAAAATCTCCAGGAACAACAATACAGAATCAACAATTAATTTCTGAAGTAAATTAAATTCTATAATTGGAGTTTCCTGTCAGATGACAAGTTTCAATTTCAGACAGTAATTCAGAAGCCTTTCAGGTAATCACCGGTGGTTGTCGAAGAAAAGTAATAGATTAAATCACGCTTAACTGCAAACAAACCCATTTCGTTTTGTAATTACAGAAACCGCACAAATACACTTTAACGTTCCACTTTAAAAGATGTGGTTGAGTGGGGATAAGTTAATTGCAAATATAATTTTGTTTCGCTCAAATTCATGTAACCGAAACTTCCATGAAAGTCTTGAATACGACTTGAAAATTTTTTGCTTATATATAGAGTGATGATATAAACGCATTGAGCGAATAATTCCCCTTAGAGTTGACAAAATTAAATTTATGCACACATACACGTCTTCCCCACAATCTTAACCAAATAGACGTCATATGCATTCATTTGCATGATAAATTCGCACAGAAATCTGAAATGATAATACGATTTCAGGCTGAAAGGTGGAAATAAATTGATTTCGCGTTTCTGGTGACATATTAATGCACGTATTAAGTTTTGTGACGCGCTGTCGCGTCTAGCCAGTGTAATATTACATAAGACCTGCTTACTTTTGGGCCAGAACTTCTTAGACTAACTACTATCATAACAGAATATTGTGATAAATTGGTATCACACCACGAAATTGCGTTATGGCATTAATGGGTGGATCATACTTTTAAGATGAACGGCATTACATTAAGGGAATGTGTTGAAGTTTAGAATCAGACAGCACATCTCAATATCTTAAATATCATTCCTTCACGCTTCAGAAATACGAATATATTCAATATTAGATAAAATAAACTTTTTTGAACGTAATAATATTAAATTCAAGTAAATTTTCTTGGTCTTTTCTATAAAGCACCGTTAGGGTCAGTTGAGGAACGATAAATAACTTTATTTTTTAACACAAATATTTTTTTAATAAATATTTTATTTTTCAACATAATGATTTTTAATTTTTGGTAATTTTATGAAAACAAACATACATTACGTAACTTTAATAACATGCAACGAACGCCCAAGAAACAATGACAAGTGTTTCGCGGCTTCATGCGAGCTACCGTCCTTCTGTAGACGAATAAAAGCTTTATGTTCATAAATTTAATTTTTCTAAACTTCCCGAATATAATATAGACAAATTTTTTTTTAACAAATAAATAAAATAATTTGTAACTCCTTAAATGACCCAAACAGCACTTTATACTATCCGGTCATAATTTGAAACAATCTGAAAATATTTTCCTGGATCGAGGTTTGAACCGGTGACCTCTAGCTATCTAGGCTAATTTTCTAGAAACTGAGCTACCAAAAAATAAATATACAAAATAATGTGACGATAAATCAACAAACGAAAAAGAAATTTTTTTTCATTTAACAGTTTTATACAGAGTGTTAAAGGCATGTCAAAATATATCAATGATATCTTACTCTTACACCTATACCTATTTTCAAATAAAATCAATTCTTAGCTCTACAACTTTCTGTATATGTTATGATGGGATGTTCAATTTAGTATATTATTGCCAATCCTGGTAAGGGCTGAAGTTAGGCAAAACATGATCACAATTCGATGTTACTCAATGATGTATTAATAGATAGTTTTATTACCAGGAAAATGTGGAAAAAATACACATTTTTGTCTCATTTAGTTAATCGATTAGCGTAATTTCTGAGAAAAGGAACGAAACTGGCGGTTAAAAAAGAGCGAAGAGCTTCGCCTGAAGTTTCCTATACTTTTGAAATTGTTATTTAGCATATTTTCATGAAAGTATTTATGTATCAACGTTATAGCTTTCTCGAGAGTTACGACAGCGTTCATTAATTATAGTTTAAAAAAATTTGGATTTTGTAAAATTGGAAAAAAAAATTGTTTAAGATCTTGGACTATTTTTATAGTTATTTAACCGTCAAGGGCGGTAAGTGCGGTTTACCGGTCAAGGATAATAAGTTTAGACTGAGACGAAGTCGAAAACATCGAAAAAAATTTTTAATATTTCTAAATTATGAACATTTATGAAAATTTAAAATTTAGATAATATCGAAGTTTGTTGAAAATTTGAAAACTAAGAAATTTTAAAAAAATTTTAAATCCAAAAATATTTTATAATTTTATTGAGTATGGAAATTTTTTAAAAAAATTTTAAATGTTGAAAATTTGGATAATTTTTTAAAAGCTGGCTGGTGCGATGGGTGATACGTTCTCGCGGCAACCTCGCAACGATCGAAGAAGCTTCACTTCACTGTGTACGTAGTCATCTTGGATAATAATAAACAATGTACGGACGCTGCAAAAAAAATACCTTTAATCATAAAATAATAATATTTTATAAACTACTAGAGGTGAAGTAGCGCTTCACCCCATGAGCCGTTACTATAGTATTGACTTATCCGACTTTCTAACTTTATTTCGGAGGATATTTTCCCAATATCTCTAAAACTTGGTCGATCCTGAAATAATCAAACGATTGTGAACAGTTTTCAAAATTATTTCACATATATTCTACTTCATAACAGATTACAAGATTATATCGCATTGCAATTCGCATCGGCATCATAAGTAGTGACGCATTACTCGCCTACCGCGAACACTCCTATGCCTACAAGAATGCAAGTCTTCCTGTAGACTGTATAAATTTTTGTAGAAAACAGTAGCTTGGTAATAAAAAACACTAAAAACTAGAAAATAACATTATAAATCAGTTAACTAGTTGAAAGAAGCAAAGCACTATGTTCAGTTTAGAAAATTGTTCTACTGCCTCTGACGAGCACTTTAGCTTAGATGAGGTTTTTGATGGTCTGCCTCATGTTCATTAAGGAGTCATTAATTTTGTAAATTAACAAAGTGCCACCGAAAATAGTGTTGTGTTGTAAAGAATCATTATTTGAAATGAATTTTACTGCAGCTTATAATTTAACGGTGTATTATTTATTCCAAAATTAATATTTTAAATGTATATTATTTAAGCATTGAAATGAATTTTACCGGACCATGTAACTCAATTTTACGCGTGTCCTTGAAGCGGCCGCCGTGATGCAAGCGAATCCACGCTCAAAAATGGGTTTAACGCGCGCATTGACTAAAGTAGATTTTTAAATATGCGCGTTTCCTATAAAAGTAAAATTTCATACCGTGGCAAGCACAGTTTATCGTCTCAATTTCAAGTTTCCAGTCCAGGTCTACAACCGAACACCATGAAAACCAGCCAAGGTAAACGATACTAGGTGGTACACTGAGAGAGTAATAATTAAGTCATTTTTGTAAATTTTGCGTTTACTTTATTGCTGTGTTGATTAGCTGTTACTTCATTCCGTCTTTCTCCCTCTCTCTTCATTTTTGGTGTGTCGCAGATGTTTGACACAAAGCTTTTGCTCCTTTTTCTCTGTATTTCTGATCTGTAACAGACGTTTGACACGAAGCAGGTCTTTCTACTCTTCGTATTTTTAATAGGTCACGGACGTTTGACACTAGGCAGATCTTTATTTTCTTTATATTTCTGATCTGTCGCGGATGTTTGATACGAGGCAGATCTTCTTCTTCCTTTATTTTTGACTGTCGCGGACGTTTGACATGAGACAGTATTTTTCTCTTTTTATATCTGCCACAATCATGTTTGCTCGTTGGACTTGTCTCGCCCGTTAAATGTTAAATTTATTAACGCTTGTACCAGAATGTCTAATTGTTACTTAGTTAGTTGCTACCGTTCGATACCGTTAGCTGCTGTATCTTAGTTGCTACCGTATCTTATCTGCTACCGTTTGCTACTGTAGACTGCTGTATTGCTAACGTATGCTACCGTTTGCTACCGTATGCTATTGTATTTTTTCTGCTGCCGTATTTCTACCGTACCGCTTCCGTATTTTGCTTTTGTTTATTTTTTGCTTTGCTTGGCTTGTAATACCTTCCACTTTTAGTGCAATAATAACTGTTGTAAATAGTTCCTGTAGTTAACCTTTTGCGTTATAGTTGTTTGTTTATTACCTTTATATTAACACAAATGGTTTCAGTAAGTAAAACTATTTAGACCCCTGGAGACCGTCATTTTCACTGCAGTTACTAGGTACGAGGAAACCGTGACGATTGACTAAGGGTTTTCTCAAAAGTGCAGTCAAACAGGGGAAAAGCCTTTCTCAAAAGTAAAGTCATAGTGGAGAAAAACCTTCACCATAAAGTGCAATTCTACTAAAGAAAAGAATATCCTTTGTCCAGTGAAGTTCGTTTGGAGAGTAAACTCCATTATAAAATTTGGCGCCCGCGCATTTTACCGAGGTTGTACGTACAATCCCACCCGCAACACAGATCACGTAACAGAAGAGCGTCACAGTGTACCTAATAATAATTAAATAATGAATAATAATTAAAATACCTTTGCACTTTCTTATGTTTTTTGTGCGGATAGTTCGATTTCAATGGGGATATATATAATTTGGTATTATAATAGCTCTAGGAAATACAATGTTAGAAAACTGTGAAGTGAAAAACTGTTTAGAGTTCTGAAAATCTTTGAATAATATTCCTCAAAAACTGGCTACCTGCCGTGTTATGCTGAAAGGTGCGTTTCGTGTAATATAGAGAAAAATAAGATTTTTTGGTTTGATTTTAGCCTATTTATTTTGGTACAACAAACGACGCGCTCTGACATTACTGATATGTTGTATAATATTTTGGGAACAAACAACGTAAATGTTTTAAAGTATGAGAAAGTCGAGTCAAAGTTCTGCGTCAATTATCAGTAATCTGTTAAGACTTTTTTATTACATTGATCTTTTTTACGTACTGGTTGCTTAATACTTGTTTACTTGAAAATTTAAAAATTGTTAAAATTATTTGTTGGTTTTCACTGCATATTTATCAAATTTTTCCGCTGTACATTCTTTGCAATAAATACGCTAAACATTGGCTGAACAAATTCCCAAGGACAATATTAAAACCTAAGGGCAGTGTTAAGTGCTTAAAGCTTTGGAAAACCCATAAAGCTCCGTAATCAGAGTAATGCGTGGAGCCGAGTATAAACCGATAATTGGAAAGCTTTATCAGGTCTATGCAAATGTTATGGCCTATTTCTTAGAGTAACCATTAAATTATTTCAATGCAGATGACGAATCCAAACAAGAAATCATTTTAAAGCGAAACACTTTATTAATTAGAGTTCTATTAATTTTTAATGTTTTCAAACGAACAAATGCGTGTATTGTGTTTTTCAAATTAAATGGACAAACGGTTTTAAAAAATTAAAATCTAGACCGTATCCAAAAATAAACGGAAGCTTCGCTACTTAATTCAGTTAATGTATCAGTCAAATTTTTATGACCACACAAGTAGTGTACGACTCTACGTGTAGTCCTTGAAGTTAATTATTTGATTTGCAATTTTTGTGTTTGCTTTTGTTCCGATTCGTAAATGGATGTGTATTAAATAAAATTTAAAAAAAACTCTCAACAATGGGCACTATCAAATCGCCGGAATTAATCAAATTTATAAAAGCGAAGCAATTTTAGTTTCAATCAATCACAAATACATCGATTGACAAAGAAGGTTCTTGATTAGACGGACCTGCACCGAGCAGGGCCGGTGCAGGGGAAGAGGTCTATTGTTAACCTATAGATCCCCGATTTTAATCAAGGGTTCCTCTTCTCCGTGATATGTGGAATTAAACGTCATTCAGACGATATTGTGCTCTCACAAACAGATTTGCAGCGTATGTGCAGGTCAATGCAGTTGGCTCTACATTTTTTTTATTGTTTCATTAACCTTAGCGGAATTTGCTCATTCCTTACTTAACCCAACTCTTTAAGGCAGAGATTATTACCAAAGAGATATATTTACTACTGACTTTTCGGTTTTTGCATTTTTTTTAATGAAAAGGGCATTTCTTTATCGTTCTGAATTGTCAGCGGCCTTTACAGGCGAATTTTTTTTGCTATAATTACAATTTTATTAGTAAGATTTTAAATTAAAGTAATTTTTGGAATTTTGTACTGCTGGGATATTATCAATGAGTTTTTGTACTATGGGATATTTTAAAAGCAAGAATATTGCAATACCAATACGTACAAGGTTAATACAACCATAAGAAAATGATGTTAGTTCGCCAACAACAATTAGAGAGGAGTGCTCTATTTCCTAATAGATGAACTTGAAAAAGGACCGTAGATTCGTATTGTACGCAGGTTGAATAGCCGATCTGCGCAAACGCGACCTCTTTATCACCTACCCCCTCGCTGCACCCACCATCAATTTTTTGTTTTTTCTTAATCTACGAATTTTGGCTTCAGAATCGGTATGAGCATGTTAGAGGACAATAGAAACAACTTTCCATTAGGAATACACCACCGAGAGGGTTACTTTTGGTCGTTTACCTGAACAGATTAATTAAGTAATCGCCAAAAAAATGCCAATTTATGAAATCGATTTTGAGATTTCAAGGGATACAAACATTGATTGCAATTAGGAAGAAAACACAAAATATGATAAAACTACTGCACTGTTTCAGAAAAAGGGAGGAAGGGACAAGTGGTCTACTTCAAAATAGATCTGTTTAATTTGCAACGTTTTCAGAACTTTTAAAATTTTTAAAAACTTCCCTACTTTTCAAAATTTAATAAAATCAAATAACCAATAATTTTTAAAATTTAAAAAAAAATTTTTTTTCACAAACTAGTAAATTTTTAAACTATTTAAATTTAAAAAATTTTTGTTCTTCAAAATTATCAACATTTCAAAATTTTTCAAAATATTTTAAAATTTCTAAAATTTTCATAATTTACCAAAACATTTCCAAAACATTTATAAATTTTAACGAATTTCAACATTTTTCGTAATTTTTACAGTGTCTAAATATACAGAATTTTATTTTTAAATTTCTATAATTAAAAAAAAAGGTTTTCAGAAATTTTCAAAATTTCCAATTATTTAAATTTTATTTATATCCTATAAGAAACTGGGAAAAAAACTTGGCTCGTAAACTTCTTGCTGGTTGCGTATGAGGATGATGGTGGGGGGGAGTCTCGCCCAAAAATGGGGTAGCTACCTGTATTGTGGTGTGTGTGTGTGTGTGTGCATGCACTTTTTTTTTATTTTTTGCACAAAAGCATGTTAGAAACCACGAAAACACCGATAAGTTACGTTATTTTATTGATACTGGGCCATGAGCAGAGGGGTGTAGGGTAGGAGAGCCTCGACCAGAAGTGGTGCTGGCTTCCTGCATTTTTCAATTGTGATTATAATTCTAAACACAATTCCGAAGAGAAACTGCGTCCGGAAGGTTTTGCATGGTCCGAGCGACCATGTGACCTGCTCTGCAGGCTTGTTTAGGAGCAGGGACTTGTCACTATAACAATATTGTGGCGTAAAAAATATTTAAGAAAGCTTACTTTTTGAGCGTTTAGTAATGCTACGTGGCGGTTGCGGTAGGTCTGAGAGTTAAGAGCTCGCAGTATTATTCGGCCGACCCGAGTTCGGGCCTGGCTTTCCCCCATGATTTTATTGTACACAAATGACAGCTAAAATAGCAGTTTTGCGAAAAAACTTGGTTTTGATATTACTGATGTTTGCATTTTGTTTCAAACGCGCTGGTTATTAAGAGTTATCTCTATTAAATGTAGAACAATTTACTGGCTTTGAATTGGATTGGAACCTACCTACAAAATGTGCTTGTTAATTTTCTAATTGGCAGGGACTATCCTATTGCCTAATCATGGGTCTATTGAGAAAAAAGCTCATTTATCGCTCATATTACATTGCAACAAAACTTCTAAATTATTATTTTGCACTACAGTATCATTTTGTTTTCACACACCCCAGTTCCAGAAACGTTAAAATCGGCGGTTTGAAACTTTTGGTTTATGTATCTGCATAAAACAAGAAATCTTGTTTTTTGCAAACGTCTTGACAATAAATCTTGTTCTTGCTCCAATTAGTCTTGTCTTGTCTTGTACACCTACTTCTTGTTCTTGTTCTTGCAGCAAGAACAAAACAAAAACAAGAAAAAGCAAGACAAGAACAAGAAGTTGGTGACGGTGAAACGGCGACGGCCAAACGGCGATGACGATACGGTAACGGCGAAACGGCGACGTCGAAACATTCCATTCTGTTGCGGCGAAACGTCCTTGTGCTGAAACATACATGCGTCGAAACGTCCCAACCGGCTGTACCCGCCGCGTCCTACAGTGGTGCCCAAAATGCCCGGTTCTGACAATTAGCTTTTATTTCAAGCTCTTAGTAAATTAAATCTTTATTAATACTCCTATTGTTATATAAAAGAAAAACTTAAAATATTTGCTAAAGTTAAGAATTATTCTTTGATTAAAACCTAAACTTTTCCAAATTTAAACCAAAGTAAGTCCTGAAAAATTGACAAATAGAATTTTACACTTTCTTTCAACATAAAATTACAGAGAATTTGGTTAAAACGACGTCACTGTAAAATTAATGTTTGTTAATTTTGTTTTTACGTCGTAAACGTCTAATCAATGCCTATTATATTTTATTATTGTGTTCAATTGTGAGGGTGTGTTAAATAAACAAGACATTAAACACACCATCAGGGAAAATATTTGCGCCCTGATTAAGCCGATATAATAATTTTACGACCACTTTTATAGCTTTATGCAGTTTGAAATTAACAGTGCCAACGCAGCGCCCCATAATGCAACGATTGTTGTCGCATTATTTTTGAAAACATACCAAGAAAAGCTTAAATGAAGGCATTAACCCAGTTTCACTCGAATAACGTTGTAAATAATGTGGCGTGCACGACATGATAGTTTTACAACTTGTACGAAATCCCCAGAGTTAGTCTTAATTAATTTTAAAAGTGCGTGTTTGTACCACATAGTACCTGTGAATATATTTAAATATTTCAAACTTGGATCTGAATATACAAAACTTTTATTCTTTTTACATGAATTTTATTGATAATTGTTTCTACCTCAACGTACAAAAAATACAGGGTGTATTGAAATCTGTACACATATTTTAACCTCTAATAGAACTCTCCAAACTTATAAACGAATCAGAAATAACAAGAGCCTTCGAATTTCCCACTACGCGAAGCCGAAAGTTTACCTGGTTTTTTTGAGAGACCTAAAGAAAGACGACGAAAACGAGAATTCATTCATCAGGGCATTCGCGAACAACGCGGAGAGCGTGTGTATTCCTTTTTACCGCATAAGTACATGCGAATGAATTCGATTATGGAAGTCAATAGATTACGAGCATTTCTAATGATCGATCCATGCAGCCAGGCCGCATACTCGCACAACACCGTGCAGGTTTATTCTCGTTACATACTTTTCGTAAATATGTTGAGCTCAGACACATCATACATTTAGCGTTTAGACTTCTATCAGTGTTAGAAAGTATAATTTTATTTAATACGTATTTATATGCACTAACAGTGCTGTCAGTTACATTTATACTGTTGTAGCAGAGAAAAACATATCTGGCAACACTGTTAGTGCATATAAGTGTGGAAAAATTGGTAAAATTGTAGATATTTGCACGTGTACCAATTTCTCTAGATAACCAATTCATCACCCAACTTAGTGGTAACACTGATATGCACTAACAGTGTTGCCAGATATGTTTCTTTCTGCTACAACAGGATAAATGTAACTGGCAACACTGTTAATGTATGTAAATCCGGCCATTAGTAATAACACGAAAAAGAAGTAAATATAGCTTACTACATTATCAAAGCGGAATCAAAATATATTATTTACAGAAAGGGTATTTATATTCCTCGTGTATAATCAACATTATTTTAAGAGTAAATAGGCGTTAAGGCCAAAATTTTCAAAATTTCATAGAAAGCGTCACAGAAAATTAGCAAGCTGGGACACATAACAAATTTTAACTTATCTCTAGCTCTAAATTTCAAACACATCCTGTAGCCAATTTTTGAACTCTTTAGTTCTGTAACAAGGATTTAGATGAAAGCCAAATTTTGAAGATATTAGACATCTTTTACCTGCTTTGGTGAATACGTTGGTTTTTCGATAACTAATTCGAGCATCGTTGAGGTCAGAAATTCACTCTCCATTGTATATATTTGAATTCGGTATGTTTGACAGATACCTGTAGCCAATTTTTCATGAATTTAGCTAATTGGTGATAAATTAACTGCTGTTTGCATTTGAAATATTGATCTATTACATTTGTTTTAGGTTATGAATACGTTGTATACTTTCAAACTCTAATTTAGTTAATTAATTTGACTTATTAATAATATATAATATCCTTTCCATCAAGTCCAATGTTTTTAAGAGCATTAAGTAATTTCGCGTGATGTACTCTGTCGAAGACCTTTACGCGGTCTAACGTCAACAAAAGTTTCATCAGGCCCAACGAATTTACCGTTTCTTTGCAGCTCATAATACGTATTCTACTTCCGTTTGCAATATTTCCAACCTTCCATGCCATCGTTAGTATCTTCTTCTTCTCTCACCTGTCGGTTGTCGTCGAACAATTCAGTAACATACTTTTCCCACGTTTTTTTTAACTCCGCTTCTCCAAAACTAGATTAATCTTGTAATCTCTGAGAGTATAAGAAGTTCTTCTTGTGTGATTGCCTGTTTCTTCTTTTAACTTTTTGAGTATGTTAAATTCACGAAATTTCTTTTTGTAGTTATTCCATTTCTACACATTTTTCATGCATTCACTGTGCTTTAGCTTCTTTTGCTTTGCTTTTTGTTTTTAAGTTATTCTGAAAATAGTGTTCTTCATTCCTATTTCTAAGTTGCCTTCGTTTGTCCATTAATTTTAATAATTCTTCGATCTTCCGTTGTTGTTTGGCTTTAGTTTTGTTTGTACCCAAAATTTCATTTCCGCTTCAAATTATTATTTCTTCTGCTTTCTCTTCCATTTAGCTTCAACATTATTTTCTGTATTTATTAACTTTAGCTCTTAATTAATTTTCAGCTTTAATTTTTCCTTGACTTCTTTGTTTTTGAGCTTTGATGTATCCGTCTTACATGGCTTGCGGAAAATTGCTCAAAAACAATTGCTCGAAAGAAAATTGCTCGAATACAATTGCTCGAAAAATAGTTCCTCGAATGGAAAGTTCCTCGAAAGCCAGGTTGCTCGAATAACAATTTCTCGAAAAGAAGATTTCTCGAAAAAAGTAAATAATAAAAATTTATCTATATTTGTTTATATTTAACTTAGATTTGTTTACACTTAACTTAGAAAAGAAAAATTACATAAATACAAAATAACTAAACGTAGTTGAAAATTTATTTAGATTTGTTAACACTTAAAAAAATGCATTTAGCTTTATTTACAAATACATGTACACTTAGTACCCAATGTTGTGTGCAATACTGCGAATATATCCTTCAACATCTACATTGTACTCAAAATTTTGCACTATGCGCACTATTCTTTCCGCACAAACGCGATATTTACGACTTCCCATTGGAGGTTCAACACCAGACAAAAATTGTTCTATTTTCAACTCGTTAAGGCTTTGCTGCCGTTTGATAGCATCTATAAATTTCCAAATGCTAGGGTGATTCGCCGAAAGTAACTCCTCCACTCTATGCCACCCTTCGACGCTGTTGTTAGTTTTTGGTTCACCTTGAAGAGTACCTTCGTAACAATTCCACATATTTAAAGGAAACCGAGGTGGACGCCGACGTCTTCGATTTGGGCGACCGATCCACGTGTTCTCAAAATAATCAATTATGGGTTGGGCTTCTTCAGGGAACACATTTTCGTCACACAAAACATCAAAATATTGAATTACGTGTTCTTCAGGTACAAAGGCTAATGCAGGGAGCATTTTCATTTTTAGTGCAAAGTCGGCATCTATTTGGTATCTGTGTTTCATACCATTCGATTGAATATGTCGGAAAATTGCCTGGCATAAATGGAAAAAACATCCCCTGTGTCTTGTTTCGGGATATACATCATGCACGGCATTAATTACCGCACTTTCAAAATCGGTCATTATTGTTTGTGGATTTGCATCAGGTATAAATTCTTTAATTTTGCGAAAAAGTTCAGAATATGTTTCCCCGGTTTTATTTGGTAGAAGCGCGTAAACTAGTGGCACAGCATTATTACCTTGTAAACAATGTATGGTATACAATTGCCCAAAAAGAAGTGGAGTAGTTTTGAAGGTTCCATCGGCATAACAATTTGCGGATGATTACAGCAGACGTAAATTCCTTCTAGTAAAAAATAATGAGTCGATCTTCCACTTGCCCTTTATCATATAATAAGAAGTCTTCTCTATTTGCAGTGACCGTAAACTCCGGTGGAAATTGAATGTCTTGCCGACGACGGTTTGGAACTGCTGGGCCCAAATTTTTAATTTTTCGAACATTTCTAATAGTTTTTTTGATGGAACATACTGCAGGCAATCTTGCTGCTACTGCTTGACCTACATTTTCTGATGCAGTAGATATGAGAAACTGTGGCGTGTCTCTAGTAGATTTTGCATTTTCTTTGATGGTATTATATTGGTATGATATTTGGAGGTGCATGTTTTGACTGGGGTATTGTAGTTCCTGGAAAGCAATTTTTGGAATGCTTGCTACAATTCAATTTACATTTGGAGTTTTATGAAGACTTGTAAGATTTTGATATTCTAACTTTTAAACTCAGGGTTGCGTATTTTTGCTATAATTTCTTGTTACATATTCTAATAATTTATATTTTCATATTTGTGAAGTTTGTTTGCACTAAAAGAAAAGAAAAACACAATCAGATTGATACGATTTTTATTTATGTTAATTTTAATTATAATTAGTTCAGATTTGTTCAAAAGGTTTAATTTATAAGAAGTTTTAGTCTTACTTGTTTTTTGTGCAACGATAAATGTCAGCCAGGATGTCAGTGTCAAAATGACAAACATATAAAAAATACTCATGGACGTGAGATTTATTTGTTTGTGATAAAAAATGGAAATCAAAGAAGGAAGACAAAAGATAGAGATTTTGTTTTAATTAGTTACGGCTCGTCTTTGAAAATAAAGACAGAGGATTTTGATCCTCTGGAGAAATAAAGAGAAAGGACGGTTTAAAACGTAATGCAAAGTGATTTTGAACATAAAAGAAGAAAATTAAGTAATTATCAACGAATTGTGGAAGGTCCAGAAGAATAAGAAGCATAAAATAATCAGAAAGTTTTTTTCCAATTGTGATGGTGAAAAAATCAAGTTTAATATAAATACACAAAACAATCCATAACATAAAACAATCCAGAGGAAGACTCAAACTAAAGGCGAGAGTTGGTGGTTACTTGAGAAACCTGCAGGCTAATGAAATAGAAGTTGGACATTTATTGTTTATTGAAGTGAAGGATATTCCAACAAGGAAATTTTAAGATAAGTGTTCTCTTGTTTAAAAGGACGATTGCACCTAGTAAAAATTATTTGACTTTCGAAAACTTCAGTTAGAAATTGATCGATTTAATAAAACCTTTTTCTTGTTTTGTAACGTTGATGTTTGTTTTTGGGTTTTATTCTATTTCTTATTTATTAATAAAGCTAAATAGCTAAATAACGACCCTGAGAGAGTTAAAAGAGTCTCATACAAAAAATATAATTGCAGTTGTGTGAATTACAGGCTTTTTTAGGGATTGTTTCCTGGTAAGTACAAGACCACGCATATCATTGCAATATACTCTAGCAGCACTTACTCTAGCAGCACTTACACTTGCAGCGTCAGCTATGTGGTTGTGCACATTATTTAGTTTTGTTGCATTGTCGTTGATTGTTATCACCCGAGGAGAGCACTTTAATTTTTTAGAAACTTCACACTTCCAATAAACTTTGTTATCAACAACTTTGTCTTTAATAAACAAATAGCCTTCGATTAATAATTTGTTTTTGCTTTTTTCACTTTTAATAAATTCCATTTTGTTGCCGTTACCGTACAGATCGATGACTGTATTCAACTAAAAATTTTGGAAAGAAACTTGTTATTTATAAAGACTTCTTATCATAAAACAACAGGTATTGACTTGTACTCGTTAAAGGTTGTTGATATTCTGCATTTCTAGATCAGTAACACCATTAGCAAGAAGAATAATTAGAAGATTATTTTAAGAACATCGATATTTACTTGTACTGGTTAAGGGTTGTTGATTATCAAGTACTAAGTGGTAGCGATATAATAAAATAAATAAAGTTATATAGTAGGTTATTTTATTTTTTCGAGCAATCTTCTTTTCGAGAAATTGTTATTCGAGCAACTTGGCTTTCGAGGAACTTTCCATTCGAGGAACTATTTTTCGAGCAATTGTATTCGAGCAATTTTCTTTCGAGCAATTGTTTTCGAGCAATTTTCACCAAACCGTCTTACATGTTTGGGCTGATCGTCTTTCGGCTCTTATTCTTACATTCAGATTGGCTATCAGTAAAGAGTGATTAGAATGAACATTTCCAAAACGTTTATTTATTAATATATAATCAATTTGATTTCTTATTATTGCTTGTGGAGTGTGCTGTGGCGAGGTCTATGTATATATTTTTTGTTCTAGTAGTTTATACCATGTATTGGCTATAATTATTTCTTCTTCTTGACAGAATTCACTTAAGCGTTCTCTTCTCTCGTTTTTGATACCCAGTCTATATTCTCCCATTATGTCTAAAAATTTACCTTTATTGACTTTCGAATTAAAGTCACCTATAATAATGACAACTTCTTGTTTCTTTATAGATTTTAATAAGGCACTTATTTGTGTATACAACTTTTCGACTGCCTTGTCATTCTTTCTCTCTGCTATGGGTGCTTAAACTTGAATGACCTTGATATTTACCGGTTTGCCTTTTAATTGAAGCAAAACCACTCTTTCTGAATATGGGCAAAGGCTTACCACCGAATTCTGTATTGACTCATCTACCATAAATGCTACCTCTTCTTGATGTTGATCATCGCTTCTTCCAGAACAGTAAGTCACAGTACCATCGAATTTGCACATTCCAGATCCCGTCCAAACGTGAATTTGTAGGAATTGGGTCATTACTAGGTTATCAAAAGGAGCTTGACACCCATTTCGAAACTTATTTGCAACTCTTTTATTGGTCTAATTTTCCAACAAGACCCACCCCATTTGCTTAAACAGGCGATTGATTTTTGTTATTGTTAGTTTCGAGGAACCAATACAAAATTTACGTAACATATTCTTAAACAATTGTTTATGAACGACTCCACAGCTAAGGTTTTATTGCGTCCTTTCAAAGTCCGTGCCACTTCTGTTTTGGACCCTACAAATTAAAAATTTACAATTTCAGATGAATGAAAAATCGAAGTTTTATCAGTTTAAATCAACATTTAAAGCTCAAGTAGTAGAAACACAAATTGAAACTAAAAATAGTTATTTCTTGACTAAAACTATGTACGTTTGTTCCGATAATTACAATTATTATTTGAGATCAAGTACGGGCCTGATAAAATATTGCCTGTAGGTATACATTATTGCTAATTTCATTATACTGTGTGTAGAATGTTGCTAATTATTAAATACATATATTTTTGTGTATATATTATATTCATTTTAGCTTTTATAATTTTCCTAAAAACAAACACAAGAACCGTAATTGTCATCGCTATAAGAATAATTTTTCGTGATTTTCTAGATGACAGATACAGGAGATGAATGAAGCAACATTCTTTTCAGAAAATAGCAGCCACAGTTCCTTTCTTTCTGAAAATCTCTGGATAATGCGAGCACACGACAATGGAGCTTTTCTATCGCAAGCTCGCTGTTGTATGACTTTTACATTTCTTCCTATGGCTCTGAAAGAACAAAGCTTATTCTAGAAGCTTTTGCGTTATTCAGTTCCGATACTGCTGACAATAATAGCAGTTTTGTACTTTGGTCGCATTGAAATCTTGCTTGATATATTCAGTACGTCATGGTTTCTTTTCTTACTACAAAAAACCCTCTCCAGAGATTTTTGTACAGCAATAACATTTCACGAAGGTAAAGTTGTAAAATATCTTACTTAATGAGAATGAATTCGTTTTAAATTCATCACGATGATTTACTGAAAACACAAAGCCATTTTCTTTGCATTTTAATCAACACAATTTCTCAGACGCAAGTTTATTCGTCATTGTGCAAGTTTTATGCTGCACTCATAGAGGCTCTGCCTCCATTAGACGAACACAATGAAGCTTTCATCTGGATTAGCACAAGTCTCTCGAGGCATGCCTGTGTCTATTTGTTTACCATTTTCTCCAATTCTGCCACTTCTATATGTGTAAATATCCCGTCCTGGATCGCACCCTAACAGTAATAAATGTAGCACAATTATTTTAATCTTCAAGCACGAGAATTTGGTAATGAGTTAGGGGAAGAGTTGTAGCTATAAAACAAGAGTACTAACACGTTTTATTATCGCCGCTCGCTGGTAAATTCGGACATTTAAAGCAACAAATTTGCAAAATAAAAATATACAATACGCGATGATGAATCGTTGACTAACAGACATTGAACTTCAAGGCGCCATGATATCCATATTTAATAGGCATACACAAATTTCCTACCATTATTCCAAAATGGTGTAACGTAGCTAAATTTAACCTTGAAATAGCTCTCTCAAGGTCAAATTTTCGAACGGGCTTATTCCCGTTTCTGCGTAAGGGTTTCCAACATCAATTTGACAAATTTGCCTTCAACAAACAACAACAATAAGACTTTTTGAAGTTATTTCGCCATTTCTTTAATATAACAAAAAGGATAGCTTAGTTCATTATGTAAGTTGATTCTTTTCAAATTAGTGCTTGGTAAGTTTTTAAATAGAAAACAGGCAACTTCAATCATTTGCGGTTTTGCTAGTCCAATCATTTTGTATATGTTCCACACGAAACTGGTTGTATGAAAAATTTGTTACCAATTAAAATATCTAACAACTTCTCAATTCCGCCAAAGATAAAAACAATCCCTATCAAAGCATTAGCAACAAAACAAACCAAAACAATTTTCTGAAAAAGTTTGCATGTATACAATCTTTGATTATATACCTTTATAGATACGCAACCAATGTAATTCGTTTACGCTTAAGTTGAAGACGACTACACTAAGGGGCGCTGTGCGCCATGCGTCTAGTTTATACTAAGTTCTACGTCGCATACCGGCTACTGTTGGAAACGTGCGTCATTTAGCATTTTTTGGGTAGGGACTTTAAACTCGACCTACAATAGAAACACGTGTTAACACTTAAAATCATTGACGATAGAATGGTATTGTACATCTTTAGGTTTTTAGTTTAGCCGCTCTTAGTTGGATTCGTCAATGGGAAACAGTTGAGTAACGGAAAAATCCCCCTTGTTTTGAGGGGCTTTTGCTCTCAATTACGGCTATTTTAAGCCTTTACGCAGCTCTAAAAAAGGAAGGTATCCCGTTTTTGCTTACGTCAAGAATAAATCAAGACATCATTGAAAATATGTTTATATAAATACATATGTACATTTCGGACAAATTTGCGACACATAATTAATATGAATTTAAATATAATTATATCTCACCAGGCAAATTGTGAATCAGATAGTGACAAATCGCTCTTTTCAAATACAGTAATGCATCAAAAAAGCGATAAGAAAGGCGATGAACCGGAATGTCCTTTTACTGTAAACGTAAACAATGATGACGTGCGTCACTTACAACTTTGTGCTATTACCTACACCGCAGGCTATGCAATTCAAAAATTAATTAAAATGTATAAGTGCAAAAAATGTATGTCGCTTTTGATCGCTTCGAACTTTAATAATGTGCATAGAGAAAGAGAATTACTATACGGTTACGGTTACTGTTTTTTTTTTATTTTTCTCGATGAAAGGCAAAGAAAATTCTCAACGATATTATGTAGAAAAAATTATGCTATGCAATAAAATCAAATGTTCAAATTATCAGGAAAAATTTGCGGCATTAAAAAAATTGTAGAAAAACCTGCGGCTGGGGGGTTTAATCAAAAATAAATTAGCTACGATTTTCGGCCCTTTTAAAGAACAGACTGTCTGTAAGTCGTAGTCTTTTGGTCACATCAGCCTTTCCACGAAATACCCAGATAATTATTCTAAAATGCTTAGATTAGTGAATCTAGACGCGACAATCGCGTCTTGTTTGTTTTCAGTGTGTTTGTTATTTTGTTTGTGAGAGCTGCGTATTTTCAAGTATTAAGGCCGTTTGCGTTTATAATTTAATTGTTCATTACTGTTTTATTTTATAATTATTTCTACCCGCACATAGCTTAAAGAATTTTCCTATTTGTATGTAATATTGTATAATATTTTATACCATTTTTGAGACCTCTTTTTTGGGTAACGTTGTTTTTTCAAAACTAAGTTTTGAAAATTTGAGCACGGAATCTGATAGAACAACTTAAGGCAAATCGAAAACTTTTCCGGCATTTACGTGATTTTAACTCCGCCTATCAATTAGCTTTAGTTAAAAAATATATTTTTTATTCTTTGCATATTTTTGTTAAGTTCCCAAATAAAGATGTTATAGCCATTTTTGTCCGACATCCGAATTATCAACTTTCAGTATTATAAGTTTACGTGTAACGACAGTTTCTCTTGTTTTGAATATATTTAGAACATCAGCTACCTGCTTTGGCGGTCGAACTGGCATACGTCGACCAGGACAGAACCTTCATGACAATCGACCAGCATATTATTATTTAAGAGTGTTGTTTATAACTTGTTTGGTTGACTGCTTTCTAGATCTCTTAGTACAAACAGCGCAACCTGTCGCTCACGTCTACTACTATTTCAAGAAATGTAATAATTCGTAAACGTTGCGGGTCTATAAGAGTATAGTCAATGATACAATATAGTTTACGAATTTTATGACTTTTATCTAGCGTGTAGCTTGCAGCAGAATCGCGATAAAGGGGACCTACCGCTATAATTTCATGAAATGGTGTGGAATGTTGAATCAATGTCCGACACTGAATTTTTTGTTTTACCACACCAGTGTACATCATTTTTAAATTTACGTTCACGAAAATGTGGTAGTGAGAGAAATTCTACACAGAAAAAAGTAATCTGTGCGGAGCACGCTAGTTCTAAGTAAAACTTCTCACTGAAAGCGTTTTTCTCTTTAAACCTTAGGACATTTATCAGCTCTTTACTGCAAAGACGGCACCTCCACTAGCAAAAATTGCATTTGTGTTGAAGAAGGTGTTAACCGTTGCAGAGAATGTCGATGTAAAAATTGTAAAAACGCGCAAGTAGACAAGGATGATATACTGGAAGAAATTTTTGAATTTTGATTTCTTTGTCGGGATCTTGTACGTTTGTAGTTCTTAAATTAACATTTTTTTAGTATTTTTTACAGCTGCCTGTTTATTGCAATACTAAGTAATTGCTCTTCTGCACGATTACATGTTTTAAACAAATATTCGCACTACGTGAAGAATGTCATATTACAGCAAGATAACATCATACGTACAATTGTTACTCTTCCAATGCCCAGCACACTAAATTAGTACATCTTTCTCGCACCCGTGCTTTGTATTTTCGCAACGGTAAAGGCTCTAGCGAGGTTAGTTTTGAAACGCGACTATACATCGTATGGCACAAAATATTCTTTAGATTGTAACAAAGTTGTATGAACAAACAACAAAATTGATATTGTCAAAAAAATGATATTGGTATGTAAAATTAACAAAATTAGTTTAGAGTTAGTAAAAATGTACAACAAAATTTTTTTTAACATAACTGTATTTATTTATACTTTATAAATTATATACCAAAATAAAGGGCAATTAACGGGCTACATATTTAAAAAATCCAAATCAGTAGGTCTTTTAATTATCAAATAGAGCTTTGAGACTGCTACGTACAAAGTATTCATTATTCATATCTTTAGCCTTCGTAAACGTGTACAACCTACTTCACGGTCATGTGCGTACTGAGACTGACGGTTGTCGACTGCTAATAAAAACTTGAACAGTTGGTTCTCGGCAAGATGGCCGCGGCTGCATATCCGTTACATTATTTCCGTTATGGTGCGTGATCCCACAATCGCATGTTGCACGCGCCGACAAAGTAGTTTCACTTCAAAAGAACAAAAAGAAGTTGAAATATCTTGAAACAGAAATTTCTGGAAAAAGCATTTTAGAAATAGAAAAGTTTCCCAAAAAATTATTTAACTTTATTAGTGCTAGAGTTAAAATCTATAAAATGTAAAAACATTCAAAATTACGGAAATATTGCTCAAAAACTGACAACACGTTTTTTTTTTTAATTTTTGTACGCTTATAGAGCTAAGATGAGCTACAATTTGGCTCGTGTCTTAGCTCGCAAATTTCTCTCTGGCGCGGCGTCGTCTACGAATTTGCGAAAACTTGAGTTTAACGCCTATTTACTCAATAAGGAGTTATCAGATAGAAATGAAATTTGATATGGCAAATGCACTAAAGGTACAAAATGTTACAAGATACTAGAACACTACTACTAAAACTGTGAAATGAAAAAATATAAAAATTTTGACTGCTTCAAAAACATACTGCTTAAAAAATAGCAGCAAATTTTTTTTTAATTTTCTGGACTTATAGGGATATGGATTACCTACAATTTAGTTGGTATTCTAGTCCTCTAACTTTTTTGTGACACCTTCTATGAATTTTTGAAAATCGAACCCCCTTATTCACTAAACAGAAGCCGAGAAAAACTTTTGCTTAAGCTAAATTGCTCATGAGTGATAGTAGAATAAAATTCTCAACTAAATTTTTACATATTATAGAATAATTTGGAGGGTTTAACTTTCTCCCCCCCCCCCCCCAATTTTTGGTGGACAAATTTGTCCTTGCGTTCTTGCGTTTCTTTAAATCCAAGAAATTCTTTTCCGACAAATCAAAAATAGAGTTTACTTTACAATATCACTCGCTCTCTCTCTCTATCTGACTCCCATGCGTTGGCAGAAGTCTTCCGGCACGTGACTGAAGTACAAACACAGTTACCTGTCAGTAGTTGAACAAATGAAAAGATTTTCCCTAATTTTATACTTGTATTTTGATGTAAAAGTTTTAGTATCATGTAGGATGTTCTTGTATTATTGCTATTATGCATCTATGCTCTCGGTATAGTGGTAAGAGTAGAGGCATGGTATTGGGGCGTAACACATTAATAATAAGGTGGTTTTAAATATACATATATGATAAGTAGCAGTATCTAAAGTATAGGGATAACCTAGACGAAGAGCTTTTTCATTTTTCTAAATATATAAAATTTGTGTATTAAAAATAAAACAATTAATAGCTTAAACAAATTTTTATTTTAGCCTTATTCGTATTTCAAAATGTTTACATGTCACTATCAAAGGCAAGATTAAAGCAGCTAAACAGTTGCTATTGCTACAAGAACAATAAAAGTTGATGACTTGGTCTTGGTTATCTATGCTTAATGATTCGATTTCTTATTTTAAAACTTTTAATAATGGTGAATTTAATACATTAATTAACTCTCTAATTTGCGTTTATCATCACGCGTAAAAATTTTATAGTTATGAGATGTCAATAAAAGATCAATACCAAATTTTTTGTTGTCTGGCCTTTATAAACCGTATTTAATTTGTAAATTTAGTGAATTGTCTGTTTTTTTAAACGCTATTAGTTGTTTTGAAAATTACTTGATATTTATTTACTTGCTTTATTTTAATTTTATCAGCTGTTTCCCATTTATCGCAACGAAACAGTTGAATAATTTGCAATTTCTGAAAATAAAACGGTAGGTAAAAGTATGCAATAATAAGTCGCTAGAGATTTATTGTTGTTTTCAAAATCGGGTTACTAGTTATATACCGACACAAATAAGGTCAAAATGCAAAGCCCTCACACTATGATACTCATATTTCACAACTAATATGGTTCGTAGCAACAACATACAACAGCAAAGGTCATTTAGAAAAATACGTATCCATTTATTAAGAAACTTTCATAAGCTGTTATTCAGTTCAAACATTAAAGGAGAAATATCTTCATTTTAGTTCACAAATACCATTTATAACACCGAAATGGAACAGAAATAGCAAACAAGAATATCAATAATGATATTGACAACAAAGAAGCATTATGGCCGAAAATAAGATATGATTAATGGCGTAACATAACCTACAACAAACGGCTAATGTTTCCGGTACCGCCGGAACTCTTCTAAATGGCCGCGCCGCGACGCTCTGAACGCACACCAGCGCCACCCGTTTCCGGTGGCTATTAGCTATATTATAAAAGGGCGGGACGTTCAGCGATTTGTTTGTGCCGGTCATCTATTCTACGAGCTTTTTACAAAGGGACCTCTAAGTGGATTTGCAACGATGCGGAATATAATGTGGATTATGTTTTCCTCGGTTATATAACCTCATTCAATTTTATATCATTTATTAAAGAATTCAACGACCTAAGTTTGCCCTCTTTATCAACATGTTAAGTGCATTATTTTTAAGCTTAATTTTTCTATTTCGACAAAATTGAAAAAAATATATGAAAGGTCGGAAGATTTATTTCAGGAAACTTGCGCTTTCAACATATTGGAAGAAAATTTGGCTTTCCATTTCAGTGAAAATTAAATTTCAACGTTTTAGTTAAACATGTGAGCTGAATATATAAATTTAAATGAAGAAAATTTACATAAAACTATTACTGGTATTTGCTGTTTTCATGCTATTTAATTACCTGTTAATGCAGTGATTACCTTAAATGTTACGAATAGAGTTTGTTCGAAATTAAACAATGAAAATACACTCAATAATGACAAAGTATTAATTACAAAAGTGTCCTTAAATTGTGTAGTTTAAAGTTTTACACCTTTCGTTTGGAATGTGTAAATTTTTTTTCTTTTTTCAAAATTGTATGCAGGTTT
Source organism: Ctenicera cuprea (assembly GCA_958336395.1). NCBI lineage: Eukaryota > Metazoa > Arthropoda > Insecta > Coleoptera > Elateridae > Ctenicera > Ctenicera cuprea. Next base: position 63,438,380 of record OY284487.1, read on the forward strand.
TCACACTGCAACTCTTTTACCAAATGTTTCATGTAAGAATAATGCTTTAACAATTTTTAATTTTGAGCTATGTTTTATAAAAATTTTCTATAAATCAATTTGGTAAACTATCGCTTCTTTGGACGACTTTTTACAGGCACTGTTACTTTGATTGTATATTCTATTATTATACAAGGTGTCCTAGGTCTCGAAGTGCATAGCTTAAATGCGTGTTATATAGGTCAACTGGAATAACAATTTCTTATAAACATCGTTTAAAAATTTTGCACTAACAAAGGAACAAATGTGCAATTAAAAAGTAATACTTGTTCAAAATTGTATCCTACAGCTTCTGTGCAAAGTTTGACTGACCTTGCGTACAATAAACTGACCCGATAGCTACCTCTCTCAATTGTCAAAAGATAGTTTCTTATTTACGCTGCAGGTAATGCCATTCTTCATATGTCTCCACAAAAAGTAGTCGACAGGGGCAAGGTCGGATGACTTGAGCGACCAATGATATGAATCACCAATAATAGTTAAGATCACCAAAGTCACTTGTAATACATTTGTGTGGCAACAAATTGCTTAATTTTTCCTTAAATTACGCGCGTCTTTAGTCCTGAAAACAGGAACGCTTCGATCATCATACAACATTCAACATAATAAGGAAGCCACGGATCAAGCGTTCAAGCGGTGTGCCAGCACCCCAACCTTTGTAAAAATCTTTAAACAGTAAAACCCATTTAACCTGTGCCTTGGCTAAAAAACAGATTAAATACGACGAAAAAATGAGCAAAGCAATCCGCCTGGACCTTCCTATTTTTTTAAAACTTTTACATTTTATATGTACAAAGATATTTATTCACAACTTAATAGCCCTTACAGTAGTGGCGTGTTTAGGCATAAGGCACCTGCGCTCTTCAAACTTTCATGAATTCATCTTTATAGTGATTAAAACATAAAACCAAAAGTAACATAATATGCTATAACGTAATAGTTGCAGCGAATACAACGCCAATAAAGCAACAATAATGTCGAGTCAAAGGGCTGCTAAAACCCGTAGCATCTAAAGACTAACGCTCAATAGCTCAACAGCTTCTATGCGGTAACAGCCTTTACCACTGCACTAGACGGACGATTCTACTAAAGTATAATGTGTCGTTGGCTTCGGTCCCTATTATCTGACTAAACTCAGAAACCAAATTTTTGAGTTAAAACGAAAACACGATTTTCTTCGGCCATAAAAACCAGAGACCAAAGACCACATTTACTAGCTAAAAATTGCATAGGAAATAAAAAATTATTTCCCCTAAATATTGCTGAACCTAACGATTAAATTGTGAATCTTAATTTAGTATGACTCATGAGCACTGAGCAGTTTAACTTAAACAAAAATGTTTTATCGCTCCCCAAATACTAAATAATGCGGTTTAAATTTTCTATCTTCAAAAATTCATAGAAGGCGTCACAAAGATAGTTGAAGTTTGGGGCGCTTACTAAATTGTAGCTAATCCCTAGCTCTATAAGTCTGCAAATAAGAAAAAAACTTTTGTCCAGTTTTTGTGGAATATTTTTTTGAATAAATACAAACATTCTGAAATTCTTTTAATAAACAAATTTCATGCTTTTCACAATTCTCGTACATAGTAACATTGTTCCTCCCTAGAGCTATTACAATGTCAAACTTGATCCCGATCTGCCAACTCGTTTTTGAGTAATAAGCCGTTAAACTCTAATTTTAAAAATCAGTCGGATCCTGCATCATTTTGAATCTAATAAGTTCGGGAAAAAGGCATTAATAAATTCAAAAATTAAATTTCTGAACTGTCGCTAACAGGGAATTATGAAGCAGACCCACCCACACGCGAAATGGGACATCTGGCCAGAAGCAACAGACCACCAAGCCGACTGGCCGCCTACTCAAGTGTCAGGCAAGTCAAGTAGCTGCAAGAATAAGTGGCCGCCGGGCCAAATAGCCGCGGAAGTACTGACCGTGGAGCCAACTCACCGCGAAATATTGTTTTGTAGCGGATTTTTGCAATTTACCTAAACGTTATTTTTTGTTTGAGTTTTTACAGAAAAATGCAGGAAGATTTTGAAAAAGAAGATATTTAAAAATTATAAAAAAATTGGGAATTGATAGGAAATATCGGAAAAGCTATAAAAGTATGGTATTTAGAGTATTTCAAAATTTACATATTTTTAGATGTCCCCATTATCTTGTAAAGCAAAAGAAATTTAAATTCTTTATTATTTTTCTTTTGTTTGTGACGCAATTATATTATATTTTCATCAAAGCTTTTATTATATTATAAAATCCGTGTTAAGCTGTCATTTTTATTAAATATTGATACTTCTTTATCTTACTTTCCCTCCATTGAAAAACAAATTGCGCTGTTGGGTCTTAGACTCGGAGGCATCTTGGGAGGGCAACAAGCTACCATTGTCTTTTGTTTTCTCCAGGACTTGTACTTCCCTTTTTAGTGGAGTCCCTATCGGCCTCTTCCTTTTCTCCTTTTCGGCTGGTTTGGAAGTGGATGAGGTAATCTCCTGCTTCGGTTGGTTCGACTTTTTTGGAGGATGATTATCCTTGGGCTCTTTTGGAGTTTGCCCTTTAGATCTTATAATTACTTCACGTTATTTATAACTTACCTAGAAACTAGACTTTTTAAAGCCTTTTAAGAAACTTTGTTCACTGACAAGGTGAGATGTGTGTCCGTTCCTTCTTCCGTTCTGTTGAGAATCCTCCCGTCAGCTGTGTTTAGGCTTTTATTTTGTCCTTTAACCGGTTTCAGGATTCTGTCCTTCTTGTCTTCCTGACTGATGGGGAAGTAGGCGTTCATAATTACCGCTTTGGCAAGTCCGTCTCATAGACAGCTTTAGTTGAGCCTGCTTCCATGGCTTTATCGTGGTTATCAGTTGCTTTAGCCACTCCGCGGTCATTATTAACCAACCGGCTTTAAAAGTGTTGCTTTGAACTTTAGGATTCGTAGAGCCAAGAATAACATTCGACCCTTTTCCTGAATTCTTGACAGGCTCTTTTGTTTTCTCTCGGGCCTCATTTGGGAAGTGTTTTTGCTTAAGCAGCCGTTTAAATCTTTTTCTTGCAGCTTCACTCAACAGCTGATTTCTTTAAGTTGGAGTTTTGAAACGGTCTTTTCAAGCTGTTTGGGCATTGTCCTCGGAGTCCCCGTTTTTTTTCTTCCCTTGGGTCCGTCTACCTTAGGTTCCGGAGACACCACAGCCTGAAAGGCTTATTGTGCACTCCCTGGTAACTATTCACACCCAGTTCGTGACTGTTCTGTGGGTGAGTCCTGGTGTTTTAATTCAGTGAATCGTATGATGACGGTAAATCCAGTCGCTTATCGAGCTACGGTTGCGTTCCTTGACACTCCCAGGGCAGGTTTTGGGCCACAGTATGGCTCTGAAGATCCCTACCTTGCGAGTTTATCAGCTTTTCTATTGCTTTCGATCCCACAATGACCTGGAACCCAAAGCAGTCTCGCCGTGCTCTGCCTTGCAAGGTCATTGAGTTCTTCTAGACATTCTCATACCAGCTGGATGTAACCTTTTCTGCCAGAAAAAGCTTTAAGAGCCGCCTGGCTGTCGGAATAAAAATAGATACGGCTACCTACGTAGGCCCTTCTATTATTTGCTTGCGCGCACTGAAGGAGGGCGAATACTTCTATTTGGAATACTGAGACATACCTCCCAAGTAAGAGGGAATTCCCCACACTGTTCGATCCTGAATTATCACCTCGAAGAGTGTAGCTACGAGATGTCTTGTCATGATATAGTTAGTTCTCATGTCAAAAATGGGACCCTCAATTTTGCTAATCAAACTCGTGTGCTCACTGCTCAGTGCCTGCCCGTAGATTGTGCTGCAAAGTCTGCAATCTATAAAGTTCCAACCTGGCCTCCACCATAATCACCAAGTGAAGGAGGGGAGGTCTATGAAAGTTTCCATTGCAGCGGTGGGCGTTGTTCTCATAGCTCCCGTTATGCCTAGACAGGCAAGCCTTTGGATCTTGCCTAGTTTTAGTTTGGTAGTTTCCTGCTTGACCTTTGGCCACCATACCAAGGCAGCTTACGTTATAGCTGGCCTGACCACTCTGGTGTACAGCCAGTGCACCATGCTTGGTCTTAGACCCCAGGCTTTATCGTAGGTGCGTCTAACTACCGCGAAGGTAATTTCCGCTTTTCTGACAATCTTTCTAATGTGTTGGTTCCAGGTTAGCTTGAAGTCGAGGATGACACCCAAATACTTAACCTCCTGTGACAGACTAATTTTTTTGCCGCCAAGAGGTAGGAGTGTTAAGCCCTGCACCTTCTTCCTCCGCGTGAATGGTACTATAGTGGTTTTTTGAGCACTGACATTTAGGGCTTTTCCTACTATCCACCTAGTTACTACATTTAGGGCCCTTTGCATTCGTTCTTTAATTGTATTGGCGAATTTTCCTTCAACGAGGATGACCAGGTCATCCGCGTATCCTAGGGAAAAAATCCTTCATTACTGAGGTTCGCCAGCAGCCCGTCCATAACAAGGTTCCACCGCAGGGGAGAGAGAACTCTTCCCTGTGGACATTCCCATACCTCGTATCATGCAGTCTATAAACCTGCAGCAGGTCTCCTCTAGCGCTGGGGTTGTAATGGCTGAAGCGATCGAGTTATAGGATGTGTTGTCAAAGGCTCCTTCTATGTCCAAAAATACTAAACTATTGTTACAATCTTTACAGTTGCATTAACTGCAGCGTTTCAGTCCCTCTTTCATGCATAGGTCTATCCAAGTTTGTTTGGACTTTCTATATTAATATTTGGAAAATGACTTAAATTTTCTGTTTTCTGTTAAATAATAAAGTTCAAAAAAAAAACTTCGGTGAGAAGACGTTACAAAGTTTCACTTAGAACTTGCGTGCTCGGTACGCATTTATTTTTATTTTTCAGTTGAAACGTACAATTTTTTTCCTGTCCTTGTTGAGATTTTTATTATATTAAAATAAATGATTATTGCAAGCGATATTCCTCAATCCTAATGTCTCTTCCAAGTCTTTTCTTTTTTGAGGCTTTTTATAACTTTTATTTTCTCATACTTTGATTCTTATTTAGTTGAAGCGTTATTTTGTTTCCTTTTAATTTGACGAAAAGGGTAGGTTTTCAAGAACGTGTAATTTCTGTGGCCTATATCGGGGTTATTTTCCGTGATTTTTTTACCAGAATTTTTTCAGTTCACGAATTTGTGGCGGTTCTCTACAAGGCTCTCTTTCCGCGACATCTACTTCCCAAATATTTTTCGGCACTCTTTTTCTACTGTTTTTTTCTATTTTTTATAGCTATTCCTTATAAGTATTTTTTACTGTTTAGAACTTCTGTAGAACAACTATTCGTCATATCAATTTATTATGTTGTTTATCTTCTTTATTATCCTATCGTAACAAAACGCGAGATCATTAGCGATGTATTATACAAAATAGATAATAGTAAATAATTACAAAAAGAAGTCGTTACAATTATATTTGATTTAAGACCCACCTAAGTATGGCAGATGTTAAGGCAACAAACATCGTGATTCTCTCCTTCATATTTAAAAGGACCTGTGCTTCTGCCGCTTTTTATTCTATTTGTTGCCCGTTATCAAAATGCGCGTTCTTTTTTATATCTGTCAAACGCACGGCACCGCCAGCTTTTGTCGAAGTGTCTCGACGGAGCTATTGTTGACGTCATCACCGCTTTCATTATGTAAGTTGGCGTTGGAAAAGCTCCAGAAATAATGCAGATATTGGTAATGGATTCTTCGCTTTCAAGTTTTCTGAATCTAAATGCAATTGCTTTTCAGAAATGACACGAATCTTCTTTTAAAAATTATTTCTAAAAGACTGCCTTCTTTTCTATTATGCTAATTTATATTCTTGCATCATTTTGAAAGCGGTTTTTAAACGTAAAGTTGCGTTAGGAAATATCAGATTAAAACCTGTTTGTAATTAATAAATCAAATTCTATGCGATGTGTCTGATTTACTGACATTTAAAAACATATTATTTTTTGTGTTAGGCCACTATGCAAAATTCTAGCATTATCAAAATAATATTCAGAAGAATAGTACAGAGAACAAGGGCTACCATTAGAAACTATTCAAAAGTCGGCGTCAACAATCAGCAGCCCTTGACACCAGCATTAGCGCTCCATTCATACGCAACTTAATTGATTAAAAAAGGATTACAAAATTATAAAAATAATTAATCATTAACTCTTCAAAGCACGCAAGAAGTCCTCCTCGCATTCCCACAATGCACGTTAATGACTCGTAGAGACCACAATGATGTCAGAGAATGTAAACTAACGATCCATTTCATCGTTTTAAATATAGCATGAAAACTTAAAATCAGGGGCATAAAAAGGGTAAATAATAATGATGCTGTAAAGGACATGTATGCTGAAAATATGTAAATTAAGCCAACTCGAATAATGTTCTTTTTTTGCTCAAGTAACCAAAACTGTATGAATATGTACGTAAAAATGCGAAAAATGTAATTTTTATGAATGTAAATAGAAAAATATTTTAGTGTTTATTACGTTGGTTTGGTGTTTATTCAAAAACTTGTAAAAACATAAACCAAAATTTATTTAAATTTAAAGGTATCATAATTCAAAAATAAAAGTCTAAAATTTAATAAAATTTTCATTTTTTGTACTCTCTGCACTTAACAATGTGAGGATTGTTACAAGCTCTTGTCATTTAAAATCCAATTTTGCTTGCCTTGTTATTTTAATATCCAGTACAGCAGTAATCCAAATTTTTGCTTTTTAGTGTCTGTTATTTGCCTAAGTTTCAAAATGTGGTTTATTGAATTTTTTATTTTTTAACTCCTACAGGGGGATATAATACTAATTCGTGCCACCAAATTAACAACAAATTTTCAAAACTTTAGAAATGTTGTAAAATAACCAAATATTTCAAAATATTTAGATGTTTTTATGAACTTTTCGACATTTTCAAAATTATCAAAATTTTTGAATTTTTTTAATGTTTTCTAAATTTTTAAAATAAACAAAATTTAACATTTTCCAATTTTTCAAAATATCCAAAATATTTAAATTTTTGAAAACATTTCAAAAATTTTGGACACAATGTAAAAGTTTGAATCAAAGAATAGGAAAGATAGCAGAGGGCGTACGCAAGGAAGTTTTCGTGTTTGTTGTCCGTCTGCGTTTTTTCTTATTAACGTTTTAATTAAATATTACATTAGGGATGTGCGGCGCTTCAAAATAGCAGCCGCTACGGTATTTTGAAAATATTTAATTTAGCGCCTTATTGATCAAAAACAAACTGACAGAACGGTATCAACGTTACTATCGCAATGGCCCCATAAACACACAAGTATGTCGTGCGCAAAAAATATGACCTGCAAAATATTTTCAAAACTGTAGAAATATTTCAAAAATATATTGCCCAAAAACTGGCAACATGATGTTTTTACATTTTGTAAGCTTATAGAGCTAGCGATGAGCTACAACTTTGAAAATCGCCTCTTTCCCTGTCTCCCTCTCTTCCTCTCTCCTTCTCTCCCTGTTTGTAACTCCTGTTGTATCTTAAAACGGCGATGAGATACGTAGGTTGCTGTATAGGTGTTATAAGTAAGTATTTTGATATTGTAGTAACTAATGGGACTACAGAAGTGGCGGTAGCTTAGAGGTTGTGCGCTTGGCATCTAACGCTAAAGGACTGGGGTTCGACTCCCCACCAAAGCCATGCAGCAATAAAAATCCATGCTGCAATCCGCCTTTCAAATTCTCCAATCCGGTGAATGCAGCCGTGGGATCTGAATGGCTAAACCATCTCTTATTTTCGTCGTTCGGATTCGACGTTAAACTGTAGGTCCCCCGTACTCCACCTTAGCACTAAGGAGAGTACGTGGCAGAGAAAATTGACGGATCCTAGCAGTGAGACTTTAAGGCTGATTAGGAATGAGACTACATCGTTACGGTGTAAAATAACTTCAAAATATAAAATGGCAATGGGTAATTAAATTGCACTGGCTGAAATATGAGAAAGTTCAAATGAAGTGCTTCGCCCATTGTTTGACGTTTTATGGTAAATTAGACGTAATATGACATTGGCAGCAAGGACGGCCTCAACCGACTTTTCCTTCTAGGGGGGAGGGGAAGTAATCTTCAATTAGTATTACGTTAAATTCTTTTGACATACGGACAGATATTTTATACCTCTCCGTTCCTAATATGAAGAAAAACTGGAGAGGCAGAGTGCAGACTGATTTCCAGTGTTGCCAATAGCATTAAATCATTTTCACCGCTCACTTATGAACGTGCATGTCATAATAAAGAAAAATGGAACAATTTTCCAATTTTCCACTCTAACAAGCATTCCTCAAAAATTTACCGCAAGGTGTTATAAATTCCTCGCATTTTGGGGAAGTCCCACACACTGGCAACACTGAAAGTGTTGCCAATAGCATTAAATCATTTTCCATGCTATCTTGCTGAATGTGTTTTAAATTCCCCGCATTTTGGGGAATTCCTCACACATTGGCAACACTGTTGATTTCAGCCTTATGAAAACAATACCTATTTTCCAAGAATTTGACTATTAAACTGGGTCAAGCGTGCCTTAAATTGTATCAATTTCGGGTGCAGCGTAAGCGTAATATAATACGTTCCCGGTTCCCATCGGCTGCGGCTCGTTAGGATTCTGACTGAATGCAGCTTAGCTTTTGTTAATTGTTATACGATATGCAATAAATAAGTTACTATAATGATAAATAATAACTACTCAACTCAATTAGGAGCCAAAAACTGAAATTTAAAATTTCTTCTCCAGCTGTTTTGTGTTGACGGCAATTTTTCGGCTTTATTGGGATTATGCAAGTTTCGCCAACTTTTTCAGTTGTTCCGTAATGTTGCCAACTGCCTAGAATATTTCCCCCGTGGGCCCGTCCATGACTGGCAGTAAGTGCAAACAAAAAAACATATTTCGGCCGCAAATGTTTAAAACAGACTTGATTGAGTCTTTTACATTTAAATCTGTTAATTTCTACTAGTTTTAAAAATAGCTTTGTAATGTTTTTCGTCCTTTACTTGATGATATAATCATTAATAAATCATCCTAACGAGGTATCCAGCAATTTTGCTTTACTTTGAAATCTTTTATTTTTGTTTTCTTTTAATATTTTGTTTTCGAGTTGTTTTTTAATATGAAAACTTCAGTTTTACATTAAACTTGTTTAAAAATTGGTTAGAATTTTGAGTTTTTTTTAAACTTTTCTTTACTATTTCCTTTTACAAACTGCTACATGTCCTTACCTATTTTATTGTTTCTCACCCTAATCATAAAACGTTTAAGTATAGATTTTATAGCAATATATTGCTTGTTTTGTTTCTTAAGTATCTTTCACCTTGTTTAAAAAAACAATTTAAGTCAATTTTTAATAATTAAGATTAAAGTCGTTGGGGTTTGCTGAGCTCAGTTTCTACTTAATTTTGCTTTTCTCTCTGCCTCTGATACATCTTATAAAATTCACGTAATATTATTGCATACGCATAAAAAATACAAAAAATATACTATCCTAAACAAAATGTACAAGACTTGCAGTTAAAAAAAATATTTGTAATAAAATTCATTAATTTATAAAAACAACCAAAATCAATTTTGAATTATTCGTAAAAGGTCAACGTTGGCAACCAACACTCCTTAAAGAGTAATTAAGAGGTGGATGGGAGCCACAGGGTTCCCACAGGCCTCTTGACTGGAGTGCATATCAAGATCGGGTCAACCCAGTTTAAAAGAGCCACTCTGTAAGTGAACCACACACCCTTCCTGAATGAAGTGCAAGGATTAGTATCCCACAATAAGTCCCCTATTAACTCAATCGTGCCTTATGAAAAAAAAACATTGAATACGCATTCATTCTTAAAGGTAAAATGTGACGAAAATATGGATTCTTATGCAAGAAACATTTTCATTGCAATTTATGAACGCCAGTTTTTATTTTAATAGAGGACTTCTTGTGAAGAAATCACAAAGTTTTTGTGAACACATTGAAAATATATGTTTAAAATATTTTATACCGACATACTTCCATTTTAAATTAATCAAATAACAGGATTTCAAAGAATGGGGATCTACCAGTTGTTACCGGTGATAAAGTCGGGGAACGCCTACTTCGCCATCTTGCGGGCGCCGAACACATCAATCTAATTGATAAAGATCATTACTCATTGGCAGCATCTGCCACACAATTGCTTCTTCCTTTTCTATAGTCAATCAGATAGACTAATGGTGAATGGTTGCGTCGGTCCTTTAACTATCAACAACTTTAAAAATTTCAAAAGCGCTTAGTTACCGGATTTATATTAACAACAGATTTATATCTATTAAAGAAATAACAAATATTCAATGCCATGTGTTTCTGCAACCTCAAAATAGATAATCAATTCACATTTGTTTGCTCTACTCCCAATTACGGCAATTGAGGGTTGCAACAAGGGTGTGATTTAGATGTTATCGGAATTTCCATATGTTTTTGAATTACTTTCTTAACAATCTAGTAAGGGCTGCGTAGGGTTCTAAGGGGAAAATATTTATAATGTTTATTTTTATTATTTTTATTTTAAATTATATCTCCTAATTAATTTCTGCTTTTCCATAATTTCAGCATATGACAGTACGTACTGATTTAATAAAATATTCAGTTGATGAAGTTGAAAATTTGGGGTACTTAAAAATTCAGCTTTTAAACAAAATTGGTAATCTGAAGCTAAAGTTATATTTTAAGTTAATGGGAAATGGAAAGCAGATCAAAGCAAACTATATCGAAACAAATCCAATATTTTTCAGATCGGCACATAATTTTGTCATATTAGCAGCGTACCGTAGATACAATTTAACAGGATTCGCCAATTTCATGCCCTCCGCCAGCTATAATTCGTGTTCTACGATGTCCAAGTGAAGTTATTTGATGAATTTCTTGTTTAATTAGCCCCATCTATTAAATAAACAATTATGCAAATTTTTTTATTGTACGTTGCTTTGCAACCGCCGCTTGCGCTTTATATCAGCGACTTTTGTTTTGCATTAAATTTGCCCCTTCTGTTAATTAACAATAACACATTCTTTTTAAATTGCTCCATTTAGATTACCATGCAATGGCATTTAAAAAAGTGTCTGTAAACCGCGCATTTGGACAGGACGCTTCAGTTTTTTTAGGAATTGATCAGAACAGTCCAAAAAAATATAAATTACCGAAGAACCTACCTTAGAATCAAGCATTAGATTCCGGTCCTACACAAAACAACAATCTTCGAAAATTTTTCCAAGAGCTAACCAGCACGCAGTTCTTTGCAGAGCTTTGAAGAAAAATAACACAGTTAGCACCTTTAAGAGCGACCAGGTCTTGTTGAACCTTCCCAGTACCTCAAGCTCCTTCAAAAGCAAAGAAGCCGTAACACTAATTCCTACACCCATGCAAAACCTGTCAAGAGCGAAGCAGCCGCTACATCAAGTCTCGTCGAAGATCCCCACCACTACAAGCTCCTTTGCAAGCAAAAAAACGGCTACACAAAACGCCTTACTAATGCAAACCCTTTCAAAGGCGAAGCAGCAACTACACCAGGTCTCGACGAATCTCCCAGCACCACGAGCTCCCACTTAAACGAAGGAGCACACCGCGAGAGCTACCATCTAGACATGCAATCCCCTGCCCGGTCTCAACCACACAACCTTTTGAAGTTGCATCTTGAGCCTTTTGTTCTTTGATCTCTGAATTCATTTGCTTATGTATAAAAAACTCCAAATGTGGCTGATCATCAAAGCGCCTAGCAAAAAATCAAAGCTAAATAGGACGACAAAGATCAAAAAACTGTTAGAAGAATACAAAAAATACCTGAGCGGTTTATCAGTAACCGACGCAACAAACTATTCCTTGTTGAAGCCGAATAAGTAGATCAAACGACCACGGACGGCCTATTAAAATTAAAGAGATACGTTTAATTAGAGCGCTTGCCCAAGACAAATCAAGAACACGCTACCAGTACCGCAGTAGGCTGCGATCCCTAGTCCCCACTGGTTTAGGCAAACTGCCTAAACTCCTACTGTTTACACAGTGTAGTGCCCGAGCTAATCCACAGCTCACCTTCCGGAACGCCCAAAGACAAATCTTTTCCTTACAGGCCTCCCACTGGTACTGCGAATTTTTCCTGTAACCAAGCCGACAACCTATCTTTTCTTGCAGTGCTAACCTGGCATCCGTGGCACCATTTACAGTCGTTGGAAAAACTGTTAAGAGTCTGCCTTTTCCAGTGTAGGCCACTTGCGGTGCTCAGTACTAGACGCTTGGTATTTGCTGCCAACAGCCGCACTACTTGTTCCGGAAAGACACCTTCACCTGCCTATGGATAGCCTCCAACCACCCAGTATATATTATACCTAATCAAAATTATAAAGCGTTAGGTTTTCTCAACTTAGTTACTGGAAAGTAGACAAATTTATCGAAACCCGATAACAGACAAAATTCGTAAAGAACTGCCAGAGGAGAAAATCACGGTGATCACAATGATTTATAAACTCATCTTAAAGACAGTGTTTTCACTTGTCACAGCACACTGGCCTACTTTACAAAATGAAACGTTGCTTACCACACATTGATTACCAGTTACTTAAGTCCTATTTTGCAGACAGACACTATCTCATAAAATATTATGAAGCCCCTGCCCATACGGCATACAGTCTTATCGCCCGTCCTATCTGGCATACTGCAAGGTAATATTTTCGATTCGGTATTCCATTTGATCTACATGGCTGATTTATCAACCACTACAAACAGAGCTCTGGCAACGTTCGCTGGAGTCCCAACATGATGCAACCATAGCCTGAAGAAACCTGCAATACCGCCTTGGAGGCGGTAATGGAGGAATGGGGGAATGGCTAAGGATGTGGGGCATCAAAGATGTAGCTCAAAAATCTGTATGGGTTACCTTTACAATAAAGAAATACACGTGCCAACAAATAAGCCTCAATAACAGTCCAATTTCTACAAAAGCGAGGTTAAATATCTCGGTATCTATTTGGACAGGCGTTACGAAGGCTGTACTGGATCATCAGAATGAAGGTTGTTATAAAACCAATCTGAATTTAAAGAATTCAACTGTGAGAGTGATAATGAACGACCTCAAGACAATGTTAGTGTAAAAGAAAACATCAAAACATACCTACAGCATCACGGACCAAAAGCGCGTTTGATCTCATCCCAACATCCTTACAGTCGCATTACTTACCATCCAGGGAAAAAATTTATTTCCCTAAAAACGGTTGCACTAAAAAACGAAATTGTAAATCTTATTCTACTATCACTCAGGAGCGAAATGAGGTTTTATCGTCTTCCGTTTATTAAGTAAAACTGGAAATTAGAGAAGACTTTACGAAAACATTTGCGGGTTGAGAACACTAACCAAATTGGAGCACATTCCTATCCTATGACTTTACAAATTCTCCTACGTAGTAACATTGTATCCCTAATTATTACAATGTTAAATTTTATCCCGATTCCTGTCAGTTCGTTTTTCAAGCTAAAGTTCACAAAAAAGCGTTAAATTTGCCGTAAGGCAGGCCACCAGATATCGTTTTTGTGTTAAACGATAAGTTTTCCGAAAATAATGTCTAAGTTCTGCTTCCAGGATGTTTTTTAAATCTTATTTTCCGATGGATTTTTGATATATACTAAATACTTCTGTAAACCAACGCATGTCGAAATCGACTCATTTGTTCCAAGATATTAGGCGCACGTAAATACATACCCACACACCCACAGACAGAAAGGCAGTTAAAAAAACACTTTTTTTGTTCCTGAAATTAAACGTTTCAGTAGTCAGTCGATGATAAATTTTAAAACCAAAAATTATATATCGGTTTGTGAATTATATTTAAATTTAAATTCCGAAAATTCTAATAGCTTTTAACAAAATATTCACTGCCCGTTACATAATTATACGACAGTTATTTTACAAATAATAACTCAATGTAGATACGCTTTTTATCTTACAGTACACAACATGTGCAAAAATCTAAAATTTTTGCAGAACTAATTTATATTTCAATAACGAGCGTCTGTAACAAAAGCAGATGGAGCGATATCGTAGGCGCGGTGTGAGGTAGCGACAATACCCCTCTATTGTGGACATCTCAATTCACACCCACAGTGTAAGTGTGTCGTGGTACAACGATACACATCTGCATTTGAAAGAGTGACAGCCAGCGACGAGTTGGAAATGATGTGGAAATTGATTTTTAGTGACACCACCTTAGATAGGGAGCAAAAATCAATGATGCCTCTGAGTGTATGTTTATGCATATTAAAGTTGCTTGCAAAAGTTTTCCTACCAAAACCTTTATTGGAATTGAAAAGAATTTAATCAATTAATAAACATCTTATTTCCAGTAAAAGTAGTGGTCGTGACCAAAATACTTTCAAATAACATATTTAAAACAAAGATGTCACGTAAAGGAATAGTTAAAACAGCTCGCCCAAAATCATCTATTTAACCTGAACATTTGCATCTAATTTTAATACAAAAGCAAACCACTTCGGCTATTAAAAACAAATTCCTTATATTTTTTTATTTACTCAAGAAAAATTCCCAATCAGCATCGATCCCAACGCACTATAGGTGCAATATTAATAAGCAAATGATTCAAAGATGTAGCTTCTGGATTGGCCAGCACGATCACCCGGCTTTACAACCTTACATTTATTTAACTTGTACAATTCATCTGATATTAATAAATAAACAAACCGTTTGGACCGACGCTAATGGACAAATATAACGCCCATTAAAATAATTTCTTATATTTTTTATTTGCTCAAAATAATATTATGTCTGGCTTTAAAAAAATCCCAATTAGCAACGATCCCAACGAACTATAGATGCAATATTATTAAGCTAACGAATCGAGAGGCATAGTTTCTGGATTGGACAGCACAACCTGAACATTTTCATCTGATATTGATACAGAAGCAACCCGTTTGCACCTAGCTGCCGGACAAACAATACGCTCATTTAAAAGATTCCATATATTTCTTAATTTTCCCAAAATAATATTATGCTGGTTTAATAGAAAAATTCCCAAATAGTACCTAACAATCCCAACGGACTATAGGTGCAATATTATAAAGCAAATGAATTGAAAGACGTAGTTTCTGAATTGGCCAGCACGGTCACCCGACTTTACAACCCTACATCTATTTAACGTGAACATTGTCATCTGATTATTAATACCAGAAGCAAACCGTTTGGACCGAAGCTGGAGTACAAATAATACGGCCATTTAAAAAATTCCTTATATTTTTTAATTTGCTCAAAATAATATTATGCCTGGATTTAAAAAAATTCCCAATTAGCAACAATCCCAACGGATTATAAGTGGCATATTATGAAGCAGATGAAGTGAAAAACGTTGCTTCTGGATTGGCCAGCACGGTCACCCGACTTTACAACCCTTGCTTTTTCTTGTGGATTTACCTAAAAAATATGTAAATAGGAAAACTGTAACAAAAACATAATCAGTGTCACCTAATTGACTGCATAGTTTTCTTCGGCCCGTACATTGTCAGGTTGTAAATGATCAACAGTTTTACCATTTGCCCATTTGCTCAGTTGTTGCGTAGAAGGCTTTATGTTTTGAACAACGTAATTACTGACTACAATATATAAATATTAAAAAAAAATCCGTACTTTTGCTAAAAGAAATTTTACATTTAAATTTTTTTTAAATTACAATCTGCTTTAACGTTTCCCCTGCTAGAGTGAAATCTCTAAACATACATTTATCGGCGTTGGGGTAGCTCTTAAATTCAAATACGTACATAATAATGTGTTTCAACATTCTGCTGTCGGTTGTGTTCATGAATAGCGTGGGCAAAGAAAGAATTAAATTCAATCGAAAGTGGATAAAACTTCCAGACTTAACAACGCGTTTCTGACATAACCACGTGACTTGGAGTGCACAAGTGTAAATTTTCATCACAATACTGAATCGCCGGCTTTTCAGTCGCATTCAGTACACAAATATCTGCAACATACAGAACGCCATACTGATGTATATATTGAAATCTTTTCAATTGCTTTGTAAATTCAAACCGCACAAAGCCCTATTTTTGTAGTTTATTTGTAACACCGCACACCTTCCCCACACTAGGGAAATAGCTTACATTTCCTTGGATTAAAGATTTTGTGGTGGGCTTCGAAATTGGCTTATTATTATCATCTGTTGTGCGAGTTAGGTATCTAAAATAATATATTACAGAATTTTCAGTACTCAGTTTTTTATATTAAGTAATCAGTACGCCAATATAATAGGGGCATACATACAGGGCGAGTCGAAGAAGAATCTATGAACTTTGAGGGCAAATTCTACATATCAAATCAACAAAACACGTTTGGATAAATATTGGTCCGAAAACGCTTCTTTGAGGAGTTACAGTCTCCCGAAGGTGGAACATAGTCGCTTTCTTATCACTAAAATTTGTATTAAATATTTTTAATCTTTTTTAAATACCTGAATCAAAAATATTATTCTTTATTATTATTTGAACAATTTTCGAGATAATTTAATCTTTATGAAAAATGAGGTTGCTTGAAGATGCGCAGATAGTTTGCAAAAACTTTGGGGTAGTAGGCTCTACACTTCTACAAATCAAAACATTAAAAAACAATTTCTATAAACATAAGCCTGGAAGGGTCTATGTCACAACGGCCACTTGGTATTTTGATTATGGTTATAACGCCCGTCCTGGTCACAACGGCCACCCATAAACCATGGTCGCAAAGGCAACACAAGCCACCACTCATACCGGCCACTCTTGTCACATCGCCTACCTCTGCGTAATGATTTCAACCCCCAAAAACGCTGGTCACAACGGTCGCCTAGTATTTTGGCTATGGTCATAGTGGCCATCCTAGTCTCAACGGCCACCCATAAAAACCGTGGTCGCAACGGCAACACAAGCCACCACTCCTACCGGCCAACCTTGTCACAACGGCCACCTCTGCGTAATGAGTTCAACCCCCAAAATCGCTAGTCACAACGGCTACCTAGTATTTTAGCTATGGTCATAACGGCCATCTTAGTCACAACGGTCACCTAGTATTTTGATTATGGTGATAATGGCCATCCTAGTTATAACGGCCACCCATAAGCCGTGGTCGCAACGGCAACACAAGCCACCACTCACACCGACCACTCGTGTCACAACGGCCACCTCTGTGTAATGATTTCAGCTAGCAAAAACGCTAGTCACAACGGTCACCTAGTATTCTGGCTATGGTCATAACGGCTATCCTGGTCACAACAGCCACTTAGTATTTTGACTATGGTCATAATGGCCATCCTAGTCACAACGGTCACCCATAAACACGATGATCGGAACGGCAACACAAGCCACCACTCCTAGCGACCAACCTTGTCCCAACGGCCACCTCTGCGTAATGAGCTCAGCCCCCAAAAACGCTAGTCACAACGGCTACCTAGTATTTTGGCTATTGGCTATTCATAACGGCCATCTTAGTCACAACGGCCACCTAGTCTTTTGATTATGGTCATAACGGCCATCCTAGTCACAACGGCCATCCATAAACGGTGGTCGCAACGGCAACACAAGCCACCACTCACACCGGCCACTCTTGTAACAACGGCCACCTCTGCATAATGGTTTCAGCTCCCAAAAACGCTAGTCACAACAGTCACCTAGTATTCTGGCTATGATCATAACGGCTATCCTGGTCACAACAGCCACCTAGTATTTTGACTATGGTCATAATGGCCATCCTGGTCACAACCAAAACCATGGTGGTAACGATAGCAAGCCACCACTCACACCGGCCACTCTGGTCACAGCGGCTATCTCTGCGTAATGATTTCAACCTCCAAAAACGCTGGTCACAACGACCAATTTTAAATTTGTTTGTAACCGCCACCAACACTGGTGACAGAAACGACCTGCTTCTGCTGGTCACAACGGCCACCCACGTTTTGTAAAATGCAATACTCAACCTTCAATGCAAAAATAAAAGTTCTGATATATTTAAAATTTCTTATAATGAGCGGGACAAGTTGTACCTTTTACAACATTTGAAAGTGGTAATATTGTCACGAATCAGAATGCATAGTATTGAAGAAATACATATTTTGGAATTATTTGTTGTGTAACATTGCAATAGAATTGTGTCTCATAGATTGTTGCATGGTTATTACGGAAGGGCAAGCGGGTGGTCTAGTAGTTAGAGTCTCAGGCTCTAGAGCTAGATTCCCAACGGCAGTAGGTTCGAATCCTCAGCACGTCGGAAATTTTTCTGAATAAGCCAAATCCGGCGTGTCCATGGACGTTGTGTGTGGCGTGTATGTTGGGTTGCTTATCTTCTTGGGGTAGACCGGTGAATAGCGTTAAGTGAGCTGTTCGAAGGGGGTGGGACGGGAATCGTAGAGTTACGTCTACGCACAGCCCCACGATTTAAAAAAAAGGTGTTTACAGTAGTAAGTCGTAAAATTATGTATGGGACATTAAAAAACAATGGTTTGTACATGCTGTTTGCAAAGACAAGCGGATTAAAACTCTACGTGTGTTAATGACGCATAACAAACGCACCATGTGATGGGTAGAGTTTTAGTAAATTTTTAAAAGCAAGCGCAATTTTAAACTCAGTTTCAGCCAGATTTCTAACTTGAGTTTGCTTCGTGACTTCATCGTTCTCCTGAAGCGGTTCCCCTTTGCGGGTTACCTTTCCAATAATAAAAATTTCTGTGTCGACAGCGGCCCCCACTGAAAGTGGTCATAACGTTTACTGTGGACTCGATGCTCACTCTTGGCTGGTGGTCACAACGCTCACCGAGTCTATAACGGCTACTAGTTTGAGTCTCCGTAAGTGTCACCTCGCACGCGTTTATAAGCGTTAGTCAGTGACACATAGGTCATCACAACATTTATGGGTACTCATATTAGTGGATTTTGTGACTAAACCATGAATGAGCGTTGTCCAGGGTGGATATTATGACTACTTTGAGTGGTGGCTCTTATCAATCTGCAAAGACAACGTTCTAGGTCATATAAACGCACAAAGTTACTGGTAAGTGTTGTGTGCTATACACAACAGTACCGATGACGCGGCTCCAACCAGAAAGCCAAGATGCAATTTCTCGGAAGAATAATTTTGTTTTTTTATACACAGGGAGGGGGATACACTCGACTTTAAGTTCACGAGAGACCGCTGTCCCGCACCTCTTTAAAAAAATTTGACGCGCTCCTGAACATTTCAGTTATTTCTTTTTATATTTAAATTTTTGCGGAGCGCTTATGTACACAATTTAAATCTTAGGTTTAAAGACGGCATTACTCCACCTTCTCATCGAACTAGTCTGTTTGAAGGTTCTTCTTCTTTTAATATTTTTAAAGTGTACACCGAAATTCCTCAAAATATAAAAACTTATCCCAAATTGTTATTTAAGCTTCGGTACCGTCAAATGTTGTTTCATCGACAAATTACAAATTAGCTGACCTATTTACGTGTGTAGCTATACAGTCCCGCTGCTCTTCGGCTTGCCATTGCAGAATAATTAATTTTTATTTTTATTTTTCGTTTAGTTTAGTTTAGTTTTAATTTAGGCATTTTATATTTTTCGCCTTTTGCTTTATCCAAGGTTGCAGTAGAAGATCAACTGTAGCAGCTGCTACAGTTGAACTGCAAGCTTGTGATGTTCCATGTTTTTTCTTATTATAGTTATTATAATTAATAATTTTTTTTTCTGTATTATGTTTTGTGTAATTTTTGCTCTTGCTTGCGAATGTCGAAAATAAAGATATATTATTATTTTTAATCTTATTTTTATGCGCTTTTTCGAAAAACCGTTCGTAATAAGAAAATATTTATAGACAAACACCGTCAACCCAAACACTACCTATTAAGAAACACTAGAACGAGAAAGAACTCCAATGGAGAAACGCTCTTTTAAAGTTTGCCTTTATGAAAAAGCGGTGTTTTAGTAGCTGCACTTTGTTGCTGTGTTGCAGTGCAGTCTAATTTTGCGGAATCGTTACTTCGTTATTTTGTTTTCCAAATCATGGTTTTACTTTACGTTAAGTATGCTGGAATGTATTGTGATCGTGAAATTCTCGATTCTAAGTATTTGACGCAAATACAAGGTTTGGTCCTTCAAGAACTCAAAAAAATAGTTTTTTAATGACTCTGGGCCAATTTTTCTGTAATTGTAACATACCTTGGTATAACAAAAATTTATCAGGCCAACAAGTACTTTTTACGATCAAGAACCGGAAACTAAGCAAAATTTTGAAAGTTTACGAACAAGAGTATGATATTAAAATTGTAGGTTTAACGCCTATTTGTTCAAACATCGGCATAAATTTTGGTTTTTGTAACAGTTTTTGCGGTATACATTGGAACCATGTAAACTGTGAAGTGAAAAAGTTTTCAAAAATGTGAAAATTATCACTAAAGCATTGACTAAAACTAGCCACACGATAATGTTTAGTTTTCTAACCTCATAGAGCTGGGGATGGGCTACAATTTTGTTGGTATCTAAATCAGTTATAAATTTCTATACGTTCACATTTTTTAAAAATTCAAAAATTATGCCGTTTTATTTAATAAACGGAAAACGATATAAAGTTTCTGATTATGCTAAATTGCCCATGAGTGATAGTAGAATAAGATTCACAACTTAATTTTTGGCGCAATATTTAGATGTGCTAATTTATTTTTTTGGAAATTCGCGTTATTAATCAAATACAGTTGTCAGATCAGGACCAAATTTTGTATTATAGTAGTTCTAGAGAAACTCAATATTACTATCTACGAGAAAATGGTATACGCCGATAACAGCGCCTCAATAATAGCGCCACCTAGCGCCAGCGAAAGTAGGATCAGCCAAAACCGTCGCCGGCAAAAATAACGCCGTAAAAATAGCGCCGTTAGAAATGTCGCCGTCAAAATAAGCGCCGGCGAAAAATAGTGGCGTCAAAAATGTTGTCGGTAAAAATAGCGCCTGTTGAAAATAGCACCATTTAAAGTAGAGACGGCCAAATATGCCGCTTGTTAAATATGTCTGCGGCACAAATAGCGCCTCGAAGTTAACGCCTTAAGAAACGTCGTCACAAACACTTTGCATTTTGGTAAAAGTTTGATTTAATTTGTGTAAATCTTAAATCAAACTTTCGTCAAAATGCAAAGTATTTGCGATGTTTCTTATATATTTTTAGGCGCTTTTATTGCCGAACACATTTGGCTACATTTTTGACCAGCGCTATTTTAGACGGCGACATCTTTGACGGCTCTATTTTTGCATCAAAAATTGATTTTTATCCTCATAAAGAATTTCGGTTTATAAATAGAATAAGACATGCCCGCAGGCAAAGTGTATAAGGTTAGGTAAGTAAATCGCTGTATATCGTGTTAACGTATAGAAGAGGTTGGTGTGAGGTGGCTTCTCTTAGGTGTGAGGAGAGAATGCGGGGCTAGTTCCGTTCGCTTGCAAGATACCGTTGAATTACTTTTATTAATTATTACGTTAATTGCTTTAAAAACAGTGCTGCGTTCCTAGCTGCACACACATAATTATGTATTTTATAATGTAAAAATACTTTATTTGCAATATTGTGTGGGTTTATGATTCAAGTTACTACATACATCGTTCTTTACTACGCTAGCCGAGCCGGTAACGGCACTACTGGTGCGATCTTGCAAGTCATTTCTCGGACATCACGTTCATACGAACATACTTTTAAAATATGACAAAACAAATAATTTCTAAAGCACAGGACAGTTCAGGCGAAGTGTTTTGCCCATTCTTATAGTGGTTTTGAGTTTTGGTCGCGGTTCAATGAAGTTGCTAGTTGAAAAGTATGAAATAATACATGAATAGCCTGTTTTTCCAACCGTTTGTGGAACATTTACTCGCGAATAATAACGACAAATGCCTATATCTAAAATAATTGCTACTTAGTGTAACTGTACCTTTTGTTCCGAACTACCCTTTTACAATAAACCCAAACTGAAGCAAAACAAAAGGGCATTGTGACCGTTATGCAGTTAACAATGTCATTGTCACAATATGGACTACAATAACTTACTGTCCTTGCCCAGCCGCCTGTCCAACGCTTACATGCTATGGAAATTTAGATTGATGGGGTAATTCATTAGCAAACACGACGGACACAAGAAAACTAATTACAAGCGTAGCATAGTTTTTTGTGCCGCTGAAAATTTACATCCTATAATAACGTTCGAGCGCTAAAACTCAAACTTGTCCAGGGATTAAAGGGCGGAATTAGAATGTAAGTAGGTACACGTTTATGTGTGATGAAAATGACATGGGCGGAGGTGCAATTGACTCCCGCGAGATTTATCAATGACCGCAGGGGGCGCAATTTGGTTTGTGGGTGTGTTGACAGTGGTGTGACCCTCGTGATGGTTTTATGTTCGAATACTATTGTCACTCCCAGAAAAAACTCTTAATTACCCTGTAATTTACACAAGCAAAAGTTTTTCTTTGTGATATTTTTGCGGCATGATTGAACAGCACTTCAATTATTAAACTTCGTAGTACTTTCAGGAAATAAATTAGAAACGTATGTAAAATTTCCCACCTTTAACTTTATATAAGTTGTCTAGCATTCTGTACCTAGCTGAGTCTGTTTTTAGATGTTTTTTTATCGCAGTTTAATCCAAAAATAAGAAATGAAAAATATGTTTTGATTTAAAAAAAAATTCTGTAAACTCACGAATGAATAGTTTTTCAACAAAACTGTGAAAAAATTAACTAAAGCAATCGCAGTTAAGTCTTGAAGTTAGAATACGAAAACAATCCTGAATATAAGTAACCCAAATTGTGTTTACGTCAATATATATGGCAAAACCAGCCGTGGTTTGCGATTTACGTTAAATAATTAAAAATTTGATTTTTGCTACATATTTGGAATTTTTGTTTATATTTTGGTGCTTTTCTGTTGCATAAATGAAAAGTGTTTTTATGCAATTCGATTTATGGTTATGAGACGGCAAAAAAAAACACACAAAAAGAAAACACACTCTGGAAACATCCGCAAAAAATATTTCCTACAGACAAATACTGCCGGAAAAGATATCCCTGGAAAAAATTTCACTGGAAGAATACCTGCGAAAAAAATACCCCAAAGTATACTTCCACGAAAATGCACCTACAAAAGCTACTCTTAGAAAAAATACCGCAAAAAATACCACCAGAAACATGCCCGGAAAAATACTGTTACAAAAAAATACTACGAAATAAATACGTTCACAGGCTGAAAACATATCCCCTGTAAAATACTCCCACGTAAAAACACATCCGGAAAAAGCCCTCTAAGACATTAAAAAAAATAGCCGAATAACAAACCTACGGAAATGCACTTCTACGAAAAATAGCCGCGAAAAAATAACCTAAGATAAAATACCGTCCGGAAACATATATCCGAAAAAAACATACTCCCACCCCACCTAAAAACACCTCCAAAAAGAGAAGAAAAAACATAGCCCCGGATAACAAACCTCATAAAAGAATACTTCCATAAAAAAAAGACCACTAGACAAAGTACCACAGAAAAAATATTCGCAGAAAACATATCTCCGGTAAATAGTTTCAGGAAAAATCACCGTCGTAAAAAATACCTCTGGAAAACATGTCCGGAAAAATACTGCTACGCGGGTGGAAAAGGTTTGTTATCCGGCTATTTTTTCGTTTTCTTTTTCAAGGTATTTTCTGGATGTGTTTTTACGTGGAAGTATTTTACCGGAGATATGTTTTCCGTCTGAGGAGGTATTTGTTCCACGGTATTTTTTCATAGCTGCATTTTTCCGGACATGTATTCCAGGGGTATTTTTTAAGACGGTGATTTTTCGTTAAAGTATTCACCGGAGATATGTTTTCTGCGGATACTTTTTTCGTGGTATTTTATCTAGCGGTATTTTTCGTAGAAGCATTCTTTCCGGAAGTCTGCTATCCAGGACTATTATTTTGGGAGTGAGTTTACGTGGGGGTATTTTTTTCGGATATATGTTTTCCGGCGGTATGTTTTTCGCGGTATTTTGTCTAAGAGTATTTTTGTCGCGGGTATTTTCGTAAAAGTTTTGTTTTTCCGGAGGTTTGTTATTCGGCTACTTTTCGTTTTCTTTTTCAAAGCATTTTCTGGATGTGTTTTTACATGGAAATATTTTACCGGAGACATGTTTTCCGTTTGAGGAGGTATTTGTTCCACAGTATTTCTTCATAGCAGCATTTTTCCGGACATGTATTCTAGGGGTATTTTTTAAGACGGTGATTTTTCGTGAGAGTGTTCACCGGAGATATGTTTTCTGCGGATATTTTTTTCGTGGTATTTTGTCTAACGGTATTTTTTCGTAGAAGTATTCTTTCCGGAGGGTTGTTATCCAGGGCTATTTTTTTGGAGGTGAGTTTACGTGGGAGTGTTTTTTTCGGAGATATGTTTTCCGGCGGTATTTTTTTCGCGGTATTTTGTCTAAGAGTATTTTTGTTGCGGGTATTTTTCGTAAAAGTTTTGTTTTTCCGGAGGTTTGTTATTCGGCTACTTTTCGTTTTCTTTTCCAAAGTATTTTCTGGATGTGTTTCTACGTGTATTTTACCGGAGATATGTTTTCCGTTTGAGGAGGTATTTGTTCCACAGTATTTCTTCATAGCAACATTTTTCCGGACATGTATTCTAGGGGTCTTTTTTAAGACAGTGCTTTTTCGTGAGAGTATTCACCGGAGATGTGTTTTCTGCTGATATATTTTTTGTGGTACTTTGTCCAGCGGTATCTTTCGTAGAAGTTTTGTTTTGCCGGAGGTTTGTTATTCGGCTACTTTTGCGGTTTTTGCGTGAAAGTATTTTACCGGGAGTATTTTTTTTCTGGGGATAATATTTCCAGAGGTATTTATTTAGAGATATTTTTTAGGGTATTTTTTACGCCGGCATTTTCTTCTAGATTCCAGCGGAACATTATTGAATGTATTACAAGTTTTGCCACAATTTAGAAACAAACTCTATAGCGCTGCCACCGCACATACGCTCGTGCACACACACGCTCACACAAGCGCGCGCACACGAATACACACAGACACATGTGCTTTAAAAACAAGGAAACATTCTCTAGTGTTACTTCAAGATTTACAAAACTTATTTTAGATAACTTATACTCGTAGTAGTTTCGTGGTAATAAAGCTGATTATATTTATTTATCAATAGTCTATCTTTGCTGCTAAGGTTTACCACCAACACCAGAAGGTAAATCATTATATACGGAATATTCTGTCAACCTTCTATCGTATACATGTGTATGTATACTACTATGGTAGGAATTTTGCTTCTCTTTCGAAAGATGTCACAATTACAAGAGCAAATGTGTATGCCTCTAAACCACCGCACCGCGCTGGCTAATTATTATTAATTTAAATAAAATTTTGTATGCCTAAATATTTTCACTATTTTAGTGAACACACGATAGGGAGACAATGAGTGGTCTCAGTGGGGATTTATACACGCGTGTATACATATAAATTTAAAACGCATGCCTGATTGTATTAAATATGATAAATTGTGCAAGAGTAGGTGAATCCCCAATTGGCCCATCTATTATCTTCGTTCGCTGTAGCACCCATGAGTTACCTATCGCTTCCTTGTTGAACTCCATGATTGACCATGTTTTCTGTGAAATAGTGACAATCTGTATTTTATACCAGACAAAAAATTATATTGATTTTAAAATTCTTCAAATTTAACTTGCCAGAAGGGAATTTAAGTAATAAATTTCCTGACCTATAATCAAAGAATATATAATTAACAGATAAACTAACTTTAGATTAAATTAGTTATAGTAGAGAAATTACAGTTAATAAACAAATTGCATACAATAATGGTTTTAATACTAAATTTATTGATGCGTTATTTAAAGAAAAATATTAAAAATTGCTAATTCAAAAAATTTAATTGAATACCCTAACTTCTTCCGATACAATTAAATATGCTTCGATCCCATATTTTGGTAACAAACCAGAAAAAAATTGCTAAAATTACAAACAAGACAAATTAATATATCACTTTTGTGATGATAAATGTAAGTTAAATATAGGTACTAGAAGCTTCTGAAGTTCACAAACATTTAAAAACTGTCCCGTTAATAAATGAGCAAACTGATCTCTTAAATTTACCTCTATTGGACGTTTTGGAATAAGAAATCAAGTCATGTGCCGACGATTACCAAGATCAAGTCACCATGTTCTATTGTTGCTATCACAACACTAACTGGTTACTTTTTAATACAACCTTTGATAATGGCATGTAAACATGCCGAAATACGTGTTATTAATATCGTTGAAGTAAAAAGTATTTTATTTGTACTTAAGAATTTTTCAGTGGCCTATTTTTAATTCAATAATGTTTATCATAAAGTCTTTGACCACTCGTTGACTTGAATTAAATATTAAATTAAAAAACAAATTAACTTTGAAAAATGTTTATACCGGGTGTCAAACGTTCTGTTTTTTCCATGACAGACTTAAAACAAGTATTTTCTTGATTTTTAAACATCATACACAAAGAAATTGGTGGGTTTAGATTAATATCAAACCGATTTTAGATTGGTAGACATCATTGCATTTGTGGTGAAAATCTGCATTTAGATACCTAGGGTCTAAAGAATGGTGCCACTTGAAAAACTAATTTACAAAAAAGCGATTTTTATTAAATATGGATGCCTGTACTTGCCGGAATACTCGTAAAAAAATCATATTTGTATTTTCTTGCTATTCTCTTTGTCCCTTAGAATAATTTGAGGTCGGCCACAGCACTTTAGATTTAAATTAATAAATAACGTAAAAAAGATTAAGCATGTACAAAATGTTTAAAAACAGTGCACGTGTACTCAGAATTATTTTAGGGTTCCAAAAATGTTAAAATTTACAGGATTTCCTATTTGAAATTCAAAAGTTTGGATCATTTCCGGTAAAACAGGAAATTGAATAAAAATGTGCCTTTCTGCGTACATATTGCCTGTGCTAAGTTTCAAAAATTCTTGAATATACAGCTCGTATTTTCTAATGGTTCCGTTGACACCCGGTATCTGAAATGCTCGTATACCTATTACGATAAAAAAGCGAAGTATGTTTTGTAACTCTTTTAAGCGCTATTAATTCTAGAAAACAGTTTTTTTGTGTTTTATAACCATCTAAGAAATTTTTAGATAAAACTTAATGTAATGTTTTCAATAAATAAAATCAAAATTTCTTGGTTGATAATTAATATTTTAATTATGTTTTAAAAATATATTTTGGCAGTAATATTATTTATAGATAAGATTAAATTTTTCAGAGTACCCTGTATATAATTTAATGAATTAATTTAAACTAGCCAATCTTAAATTCATTTTTTAAGCATTTATCCGTTCTAAAATATTAAAACGCGGTTTCAGAATTATACACTAGACATAAAATTTAAAAAAAATTAAAATTAAAATCTCGGACCCTGTTAATGATAAAATTTGATTCTCACAAAGCCTAACAGAGCTAGCCAACTTTTACGAAACCCATATGTTTGATTTGTGCGTTACTTTCCTGTAGAAATACATTTCAAAGTCAAACCAATACATCGTGGTATTAAATTTAAGAGAATAAAGTGAAGACGCTAGTTTCAACAACGTAAATTTCATACTTACACTTATAAGACTCAATTCTTCAATTTAGTGTGTATGTAATTTGTTTTGTTTTAATTCAAGTCCACTTTCGACTGTACTGTTCTAACTATTCTGCTTGGAAATTAAAATTAAAATATTTATCCTCAACCAACCCAGTATTTTTTATTTAAAAAAAAATTAAATAACAAAATCAATTCTGAAACGAATGTAAAAAAAAACGCTTAGGTACGTATTTAAAACACCTAACAGGTAGGCGACAATTTTACAAGAGCGAGTGAACCGCATCACAAAAAAAAATAACGGAGAAAGAAACTAAAACACGTTTACATTTTCAAAAAAAGAGTGGGGGAAGCAGCACCAATGGTGAAAAAACGGGCGGGGTTGTAAATTCACCCTAGTCCGCGGCTCCGCCTTTCGAAACCCACCAGTGCATGCTACCTTGGCCAAACCGCAACACGGTCAGTCGTCCTTCAACTTTCAGTTTGTGAGTGTGCTTGTGATGTCGAACTTGTACGGTTTCTGTAGCTCCATGATGGAAGATTGCCAGCCACCATCCAGCCGAAACGAAGAGCATATCAAGCGCCCCATGAACGCGTTCATGGTGTGGTCGCGCATTCAACGTAGAAAAATAGCCCTTGACAATCCGAAAATGCACAATTCTGAAATTTCGAAACGTCTTGGTGCCGAGTGGAAAATGTTATCAGAAGTCGACAAACGTCCGTTCATCGACGAAGCTAAACGTTTGAGGGCGTTACACATGAAGGAGCATCCCGATTATAAATATCGCCCACGAAGGAAACCCAAAGGACCACTTCCGTCAGCCCTCAAGGCCAGTTTGGGTTTTCCAAGTTTCCAATTGCCGTATTTCCCACCTGTGGATGCGCTCAATTCGCATTATCCGTATTTCAACCCCACGTTTGATATATCCAGGATGATTCCGCCAGCGGAGAAGAGTCCATCGCATCAAAACGCCGTGGTAACTTCTTTCCATTCCTCGCTCTATCCGCCGTTTTATCAGAGTAGTCCTAAGGGCTTCGGGCCAGCATCCGTAGGAATGTTTCAGTCGATTCCAACGCCACCGATGATGTATTCAGCGTCTTCAAGTCCCGGTTCGAGTCCCGTACCTTCAGAATTAGAATTACGAAGGGTTCCGGTCATATATTAGTTGTGATCCTGTGAGTGATAATTTTAGTTTTTTTCAAAGACCTGTTTTCTAATTTTGAGCCCTATTATCAAGGGTTTATTAAATATACGTTGATCGTTATGAAAATTAATTATTAGGTAAATACTGAAATAATCGTGTAAATATGAAAAGGTCGTATTTGTTGTAAGATGATTTTTAAACTATGTTTCTCTGTGATTTTTACGACTGATTTTGTATATATGATGGTAATAATAACATGTATTATAATAGGTTATGCTCCTCGCTGATGTTAACCATGTTATTAATTTATTGATTAATTTCGTTTACAAGTGGATGTAAATAAATATCTTTAGATACACTTAGGTAGTACAAATTAAGCCAATAAAATACAATTTACGAAATTGTTTTTTTCCTTATTTTTAACTCTTAAGCAAACTTCATTATGAATACGTTTTGAACGGTACAATAGGGACCGTCGAAAGGCTCTCCGAGTTCGATTCGTTCGAAAAACAACTATTGTTTTGTCATGAATAAAAACATTGTTTTCAAAAGAAGTTCTCTGTAGAAAACTAAAGGAGAACCCTTTATTACGATTTCTTTAGGCTTTGTGTTTTGAATTTACTCCCTATTGGGCGAGAGTAATTGAGAAATTAATTAAATAATACTGTGGCTTTCGACTTTGCAATTATAAAGAAGCATTCAAAGCCTTTTTCAAGGGGGTTAAGTGAAAAGTTATTCGTTTGTATTCAGTTCGACTTCCATTTGCTGCACTTGTACCGTAGAAGAACTACACTTCAAGTTGAAAATATTCAGACAAAATACAATAACTTTTGACCAGGTGAATAATGAACACAACTCCATTTTAAGAGAAAAATTGGTAGGTATATCGCAAATATACGAAAAATCAAATTTCAAAACTATAAATATACAAATTTTGAAACTATGAAACTTTCACATTATTTTGGCTGAACTTTCTATTATATTTTAATTTGTTAAAGTTGAGTACGCACAAATTAAAACTGATTCCATGAAAACCATTTAATTAGAAAACTATTTTAGATCAAGATTTTTTCATTTTTTTGGGGGGGGGGGGGAATTAAGTTGTAGGAATACACCCTAATGATGGAAGAAATAATGTAGTTAAAATTTACATTAAAAAAATCGTAAATGGCTCACCTAAATTAATAGATTAAAATTAAACAAACTTACCTTAAGTGAAGTTCGATTTTAATTATATAAAGCGCTGCCCGCACGAAATTTTCTTTTATAATTGAACCTAACATTTTTTAAACCACTGAATATTTATCAAAAAAATATATTGTACCTTTCTATTATATTTTAATTTTTAAAATTGAGTAGGCAGAACTTAAAAATTATTATTTATTTAGAAAACTGTATTTGAGGATAAAAAAATTATTTGTTTTTGGGGGAATTAAGTTGTAGGAACATACCCTGATGGTGAAAGAAATAATGTAATTAAAATGTACATAAAAATCCTTAAAAAATGAAAAGATACAGTTTACCCAAAATAAAAAGATCAAACGAACTTACCTTAAGTGAAATTCGTTCTTAATTATATGAAACACTGCTCTGCACCGAGTTTTCACTTACAATATCTTTTTTTGATAAATATTCAGTGGTTTAAAAAGTTTGTTACGTTCAATTAATTTCTTAAACCACTGAATATTTATCAAAACAATAAATTGTAAGAGTTTATAGACGACTCAACAGCTAAGGCTACATCGCGTCTGTTCAGCAGTCCAAGCAATGTATTTCACGAGCCCCACAATAGTGGTAAGCTCACAATTTCGGGAAAAAATTCAACTCATGCCAGTACTGAACTGCCAGTTCACGGTTTACTTGGCAACTTTGTCACTGGTCTAATACATTCCTGTGCCATAAGTATAAATGGCCAGGTCATAGGGGTGCTCGAGCCTGAAATTAAATATTAGCATTGTTGAAAACTGTAGAATTATGGAAAATTATCGTAGTTTTTTCAATTCTTAAATAAGAAGCCGACTGATTTATTTTGTTACATAATCAATATCAATAATTAACGCCCTATCATTACGCCGCATTAAAAGCCAATAGAAAAATTTCTACCGGATATGCTTGACGTCCAGAATTTTATCGCTAGTCAACTAATTTGCTAGTTGTAAAAGTACAATTTCTCTGACAATTCTATGTATTATTCGTGACGTATACCCCTCATGAATACGAAAAAGATCGGGGTAAGTTACTCAAAGTTACGTGCATAGCAAATCGTATGTATTTTGCATGAGTAAAATTTTTTACGTACAAAATTGTATCGCGAATTAATTGAAGCAAACTTTTTATTTTGTTTAATTTGTTACTTTAAAAAAATATTAATTTGAGAGCGCGATGCAATATTTTCGAAATAATCCATTTATATATCATTCGTCAATTAAAAAATAACCAAGGAAAAGCACTTAAAATTTCCTGCACGTAAACTCATGTTTGCTTTGCTAAGGAAAATTCGAACAAACCCTCACTCGTTGCTATGCAACAAGTTTTCGTAAATTTTAGTTAGATAATTTTCCAATTTACTGCTGGTATAACTGTTAGAACGGGACATTTTTATAAGTTGTGCATCTGTTCGTCAAAATCTGCTTGCAGGGGGATAGTAAACAATACGTTTTCCCTATACCGGGTGTTAATGGAACATGGCGCACCCACTTTTTTTAAATTATTAAGATAAGCAAATGAAATTGTGGTATGATTTATAAGCTATAAAAACGCATTATATGGACTAAAAATTCAACTGCAATCACTTCCGGTTTCATCAACTTGCTTATTTTTAATGGAACATCCTGTATAATTTTGCATATTCGGAGTCTGCCTATGCCAATCAAGTTTTGACATTCCAAAAATATTTGTTTGTCATTTTGGTTTCCTATTAAGAGTGCTTTGACCAACCCAAATTAATTCTATTTAAGTTTACATACTGTTATTGATTGCAAATTTTTGTTTCTTTTTACTTATTAAACTTACTATCAATGCTATTTTTAAGTTTTTTCATTTGTTTCAAACGACAACTAGATTCAAGATGGTTATATTAATTTTTTGGTACAAAATATTAAAATGTCGATATAGGGTAACATTTCAAAGAATGTTTTGAGAAATTCTTTATTTGAAAAGGTGTGTGCGCAACGTCTTTTACATTTGCAAAAATTAAGTTATTTTAAAAAATACCTTTTGGCAAATTTTTCAAGGTAATATTTCAACTGGTATGTTTTTGAGGTTGCAAATTGTAATAATGTAAATGACAACACAACGTAATTAGCATAGACAGACTCAAAATTTTATACCAAGTCTGATTATGCAAAAATATACGCCCTGTATATTTTTGCATAATCAAAATTGGTATAAAATTTCCATTAAATATAAAAAAGTTGATGTCATTTCCGGTGAAACTGGAAGTGAAAGTAAACTGTTAATCCATATAATACGATTTTATAGACTACGAAACACTACAATTTCGTTGAGGAGTGCGCTATATGTTTCATTAACACCCGGTATAAGACTATAACATGCTAGTACACTTAAAAACTGCACCGTTAATAAATGAGCAATTTATCTCTTAAATTCATTTCTATTGGAGATTCTGGAATAAGAAATCATGTCATCTGCAGACATAGATTACCATGATTAAGTCACCAAGTTCTATTGTTGCTATAACAACACCAACTGTTTACTTTTTAATATAACCTTTGATAATGGCATGTAAACATGTCGAAATACCTGTAAGGTTAAAATAAATAAATATAGTTGAATTAAAAAGTATTTTATGCATACTCAATACATAAATAAAAGCCGTTTTAATGAAGAAAAATCAAGCACACTTAAGCACTTTGCAGAAAAATAAATTGAGCACCCCTGGGCATAAAAGCCAGCACCCATTATGATATGGGTTCCTGTTGGGGTTCATTAGCCAAATTTTAATTCAAAAAGTGTTTTAGTTTACAGAAACTCCTGCAACAGAATTTTTCCGTCGGCATTATTTCCTACTTTCTAAATTGACATGTTTTTAACATTAATCCGTAAAATATGCAAAAGAGGTACTTAAAACATTTATTGTACATAACTATTTTAGCTAACCGGATACGTGCAGGTACAACGAGTTTTAATTATTACATGACAAATTTGTTATTCGGCAAAATGGCAATTAATTGAGCGACTAGGTGTGCGACGGAATGAGCCGAAAATTAACGTTCAGGTAGTCAATAACAACATTTTAGCTGGTAATTTTATACCTAGAAATTTGCATTTGAATTATAATTAGTTATACCTTTATTTTTTTTTAAATTTTGTTAACTTATTTAGAGAAAAATGCACTTACAAAATTTTACAAAATTAAAGATTTAAGTAAGGCGATTTTATACATTCTGAAGAAAAATTTGGAAGCAAAAATGGGAAAAAAAGTTTTTAGTGGCAGAGCCTGGGAAAAAACACAACGACAAGTCATTACTAACAAAGAAACAAAGAAATCTGCGCTTTATTTTTTCGAGAAACATTTAGTATTACAGTAGTATTGGGTGAGCTGTGTAGGGTCGCTTTACAGAATTTTACTTGAGACTCCTTTTCCTGTTTTATTGAAATCTTTTCTTGGTTTTTCTTTATACTAAAAATAGCATTTTCTATAAAGGCTACTTTTCCAAACGTTAGTTTTCAAAACCTTTTATTACAAGTTTTATGTGAGCTGAATAAATACCGGTGTCCGGAAAAAACATCTGTGGAAAAGACTACCCCGGAAAAAACTCAAATAAATCCCGGGGCAAAAAAAAAGTTCGAAAAAAAAAGCTCCAGAAAGACATCTCCGAGCTAAAACAACCCATGAAAAAAACATTCCCGATAAACACATATTTGCAAACACATCTCCGGAAAAACAGCGCCGATTCAAATTACCTTTAAAAACAGGTAATAACAATAAGCATCCCTTAGGAAAAATAACGTGGTGTTTTCCGTGTTTCTTATTAGTCGTTTTATGTGAGCTGAATAACTACCGGTGTTCGAACTAAACTTCCCTGGAAGAAACTTCCCCAGAAAAAAACCACGGTAAAAACATCTCCGGGTAAAAAAAAGTGTAAAACATCCCCCATAAAAATATCTCCAGAAAAAAAATTTCCGGAAAAATTGCCCCGATTTTAAATACCTTTGAAAACAGGTAATAACAATAAGCATCTCTCAGAAAAAAAAACGTGTTATTTTCCGTGTCTTACTTTACTCTGCAGCAACCATGTAAAAATTAAATTTTTAGTTCAATTAAAGGCGAAGTTTTACAGGATGACATTAATTTTTAAGTTCGTGGAGGTGTACCATGCACTATATTTTGATTAAAAAATTTTTCAGGCTTTTTTTCTGGGGCAATTATTTCCAGGGTCTTTTTAATCAAGCATTTTCTTTCCGGGGCGTAAATTTCCAGGGGCCTTTTTTTCGGGAATATACTTTC
Organism: Ctenicera cuprea; assembly: GCA_958336395.1. Lineage (NCBI taxonomy): Eukaryota > Metazoa > Arthropoda > Insecta > Coleoptera > Elateridae > Ctenicera > Ctenicera cuprea. The sequence continues at coordinate 63,472,690 of OY284487.1, forward strand.
GGGGATTTTTTCCGAGGATTTTTATCCCGAAGATATTTTGTCCTAGATTCATAAATACCAAGGGTGTCACTAAAATTTAGTTTAAAGGAGAAAAAATACTTTTTTTGACGGGGAGGTCGAGTGTACCCCTTGGTGTATAAGGGGACCGGAGGTCCTCCGAAAATTCCTAAAAACTGTAAAATAAAGTATCCAAATTACAATTAATGCTTTTTTTTTCGAAGTGTTTACCCGAAGATGTTTTACCAGGGATGTTTTTTACAGAAGTTGCTTTTAACCAAAAATGTTTTTCCTTGGTCATTTTTCCGGGGTCTGTTTTACCGGGAGATTTATTTGGGTTTTTTCGGGGTAGTTTTTTCCAGGGATGTTTTGTCCAGACACTGGTATTTATTCGGCTTACGTAAAACTTGTAATAAGAAGGTAAACTGACAGGGTAGAATAGAACACAGAAAATACCAAGATTTTTTCTGGGGAATGTTTATTGTAATTACATATTTTTAAAGGTAATTTAAATCGGTGCTGTTTTTCCGGAGATGTTCTTTCCGAAAATATTTTTAACAAAAAATTTTTTCCGGGGCTTGCTTTTACCCCAGAAAGTTTTTTCTTGGCATTTTTTCTGTTTTTTCCCCGGGGATTTATTTGTTTTTTTTTTATTCAGGGTAGTTTTCTCCAGGGATGTTTTGTCCGGACATCAGTTTAATTCGGCTCACATAAAACTTGTAGTAATGGGGTAAACTCACATGTTAAACAATGTTTTCGGATTTATTTCAGTGCACGTTTTCTTCATAATATTTTCCGAACTTTTCCGTTCGTAGCATTTTTTGTTGCCTATTTTTGGGCATACATGTGACTTAGTCTACAAGCTTTTTTGCTGCATTTCCTACTGTTTTTTTTCAAATATTTTATTGCTAGAATCTGTCCCTTCCTTTCACCATCAATTTTTTGTTAGCTTCAATTTTAATCCTTTTACGTGTGTCCCTTACTAAAACTGTAACAAAACTGTTCTATTTCGACAATCACATGAATCAGCGTATCAAAACAAAATCCTTTTAGAAACGCACCTATTCAGTAGGCATTTGAGAGTGTAGGTAACGTTATCGGGTAATGAACTCATGTTTATCGGACGGGCGATCGATTGTTGTCCATTGTAGTCGCCCTAATGCATCGATCGCCATTGTAAAGATTGTACCCCTGCTAGGGAAATGAAAATAGCCTGTTTCTTGTATCTACACAAATATCTGTAGTCTATTATGCATGTAAGGTAATGTCAGAGCTGAACGAAATAAAGAAACTTTCCGATGAAATTCAATTTGGGAACTGGAAAGGAATGATTGAAACTTTTTTTTACGTTGAAAGATGATATCCTCGGCAGTATTTCCGGAAATTTAAAAAAATTTTGAAAGAGTACACTTTAATGCATCTTTCAAATTTTCGTTTTCGAATAACAACATTAATAATCAATTATTTTGTTATTGTGTTTTATATCATACCGGGTGTTCCATTACAGGTGGGTCGCACTTACAAGTCGTATTCAAAACCTGAAAACGACGAAAAGAATTTTGATATATAGGTATGTTCAAAATTGCTTATTTTTTGGCGTTGCCATACTCCTTAATTGCCTTTTTCGTGTAAGCTTTCTTCGTAGACAATTTATTTTGAAGGTATGGTTTGAAGGAAAATTTATTATTGCGCTTTTCTCCCACAATAAAATTAATCGTGCCATTATGTGAAATTTTCGATTTCTATCTATAAGCGTTCCGAGTCTAAGCTAATACTGATATAAGTCGAAACTTGATGCTAAATCTAAAGAGCAAGCGAGGACGATGAGTCATACACTAACCGAGCATGTTCTAATGAGATTTAAGAAAATTGCTGAAAAACCATTGTTCAAATGTCAAATTTTTTGAAAACAGTTAATCGAAAAAAGTTTTTCGAAACTGAAATTTTTAGAAAGACGTTGATTTTGAAAGCCATTTTAGAATCACAATTTTTCAAACTGTAATTTTTCTAAAGGCAGTTTAACCAAAAACGTGAAAAAGGTTTTCCCGTAAAAAAAGACTTGGAAATTAAAGTTCCAGAAGAAAACAGCTACGAAAAAATTCCGGAATAAGCGTCTGTCAAAAAATGACCATTTTTTGTCTGGGGAATGCCTTTTATGTGGAGTCAATGGTATTTTGTATTGGGACTGTTTTTTTTCCGGAAATGTTGATTAGACGGATGTTTTTACACGGACTTCTTTGCAGGGTGGCTCTCTTCCAGAGGACGTTTTTCTGGCTTTTTATCCGTGGCTTTATCTTCGAGAAATTTTTCGAGGTGGGTTTTTCCAGGGATGTTTTTTCTAGCCACTTGTTATTAGAGAATTTCGGGATCGGGATTCAGATTCAGGATTTCGAGATTAAAATTTTCAATACAGAGATCCCAGAAATATCGAGATTGAAAAACAGATCCTGGAATTCCCAGGATCCCGGAATCTGTTTTCCAATCCTGGAATTTCAGTACCAATCCCAATTTCTGTTGTTGTCAGATTTTTCTAATCACTTCTTAGACATTTTACAAAAAATTATACATTTAAATTATTTCCTATTTAAAAATACAAACACTTTTTTGGGTACACATGTCCTACATAAAATTGGTGGACCGAAGAGGTGGGGGTTCCCCGAGTGAAGTCTGTGCTAAAGCTTGTTTTCGGGGCTGTTTTTTCAGAAATCTTCTCCCAGACACTCGTTATTAAGGAATACAAATTTCAGGATCGGGATTTAGAATCGAAATTGCGAGATTAAAATTTATACACATTTTATTTAAAAACAAAATTATACATTTAAATGAAAGAATTCATAGAAAACTAAAATCTTTTTAGGCGAAATAAGTTAGCAATAACCAAATTATCACACTTAGTGTAAAATAAATTTCGGGATTGACAATTTATAATTCTAGGATCCCGGTTATAATCTCGAATTGGCAAATTTTTCTGAGATCCTGATATTTCGGCATCGTGGGATTGGATTCGCTACTCGTTATTTTTGCTGACGGGTAAAATAAGACAGCCAAAACAACATTTTGTTTCTGAGGAATGTTTTTTACGTCTATTTAAAGGTATTTTGTATTGTGGCTGTTTTTACTCAGGGGATGTTTTTCTGGGACTTTTCTGGGGGTTTTGTTTTTTTTCCGGGGTTTATTTTTCTAGGGTTGTTTTTCCCAGACACTCGTTACTATGAAATCCAAACTTCGAAAACGAGATTCAGATTCGGGATTTCGAAATTAAATTGCTTAATCTAATTCTGTGAATTCCAGGATCTTGACGTTCATCCCGCAATCTGTTTGCCAATCCTGGGATTTCAGTACTAATCCGGGGATCTGTTTTCAGGATTTTCTTATACACTTTTTCTTAAAAAAAATTTACATTGAAATGAAGTTTCTTATTTAAAAAAACAAACTCTTTTTCAGGTACACATTTCTTACATAAAATTGACTGGCCGAGGCGGGAGGGGGGTCCCCGCGTGAAGTATGCTAAAGCTTACTTAATGTTCAGACTAGACACCTTCTAGTACCGATATGCAATGAAAAAAATTATTCGTACAAAACAACAAAATTATTTTTAGCCGAAATAAGTTAGCAATACTATCAAACTTATGTGAAAAATAAATTTCAAGATTAACAATTTATAATTCCGAAATTCCGCTAATGATCCCTAGACCTGTTTTACAATACTGAGATTCCCGTGTACCAAAGATTAAATTTTAATCTCGAAATCCAGACTCTAAATCCCGATCCTGAAATTTGTATTCCCTAATAACAAGTGTCTGGAAAAAGATTTCTGGAAAAATCAACCAAATTAAGTGCCAGAAAAACACCCCTGAAAAGAAGTCTCGTGTAAAAACAGCCCCGAAAACAAGCTATAGCACAGACTTCACTCGGGGAACCCCCACCTCTTCGGTCCACCAATTTTATGTAGGATATGTGTACCTAAAAAGCGTTTGTATTTTTTAAATAAGGAATAAAGTCCATTTAAATGTATAAAAATCTGACAACAACAGATCTTGAGATTGGTACTGAAATTTCAGGATTGGAAAACAGATTCCGGGATCCTGGGAATTAAAGGTTTTTCAATCTCGCTATTTCTGGGATCTCTGTATTGAAAATTTTAATCTCGAAATCCTGAATCTGAATCCCGATTCCGAAATTCTCTAATAACAAGTGGGCAGAAAAAACATCCCTGAAAAACCCCACCTCGAAAAATTTCTCGAAAATAAAGCCACGGGTAAAAAACCAGAAAAAACGTCCTCTGGAAAAGAGCCACCCTGAAAAGAAGTCCGTGTAAAAACATCCCTGTAATCAACATTTCCGGAAAATACAGTCCCAACACAAAATACCTTTGACTCCACGTAAAAAGCATTCCCCCAGACACAAAATGGTAATTTTTTGACTGAGACGCTTATTCCGGAATTTGTTCGTAGCCGTTTTCTTCTGAAACTTTAATTTTCAGGGCTTTTTTTTACAGGAAAACATTTTTTTACGTTTTTGGTTAAACTGTCTTTAGAAAAATTACAGTTTGAAAAATTGTGATTCTAAAATGGCTTTCAAAATGAACGTTTTTCTAAAAATTTCAGTTTCGAAAAATTTGAACATTTGAACAATCGTTTTCGGGCAATTTTCTTAAAACTCATTAGAACATGCTCGGTTAGTGTATGACTCATCGTTCTTCCTTGCTCTTTAGATTTAGCATTATTAACTTTCGACATATCAGTACTAACTTAGACTCGGCTCGGATCCCGAGTTGAAAAATTTCTCCGGGATTCTGAGATTGCAGGATTCCGGTATTGGATTCGCTACTCGTTGTTTTCGAAATAATATCCATATTTGTTTCTTCCAAAAAGCATTTTTAATGTGCCCTAATAAACTGATACAAACCCAGTAATTAATCAAGACGAAATAACAAATTCTGTTTTTAGAATGCTTTTTACCAATTTTTTTATATGTATAACGAAAAATAATGTATTTGTTTGTTTAACTAACCGACGTCTATATATAATGAGGATATAATAAAAGTAATTTTATTAATAAAAAAAATATGAAAGACATACATCTCGACCTTTTGATGCCAAAATAATTATAAAATCCTTAATCAATGCAGCCGGCAATTAATTTTTAACGTCTCAGTGAACCCAAAGAGCACTTGTAGCGGCTTTAGAATGTGCGCAGCGTATGCATTTAATAAAATGTAATTATATTTAAATATTGTCGGAGTAATTGAGGGGAGCAAGAGAAGTTATGTATGATTTATCGTTCAATATGCTATTCGCGGTGCCGAGGGTAACCCTTGATTTTGTTAATTTTATTCCCAACCATTGTTGACGGAGAGTTATTACAATAGAGTCGATGAGGTTAAAAATAGCAAATTTGGTATGGTAGCAATGCCTTAAAATAATTGTGTGCTTTTCACAAATATGCAAAATACCTGTCGTAAGTCAATAAGCGTCTTAAAACCTCTTTTCACCAAAAATTTTAAATAGAAACTGCTGGCTACTGCATGTTCGGTTTGCGTGAGAACAACTTTGATGTACTAAGCCTTGTCTCGTCTGCTTTCTGTTAACGGTAATAAACGCCACAAAATGTAAGTAAGACATGAAGTTGCCTAGCCGTAAACAATACATGAAAAGACGCTTCAGCAAGATTTAAATTTTATGCAAAGAAGAAACCTGCCGTCTTTTACTTTTCCCTGATTTACTGTTTCTGGGGAAAATGTTCCTTTGTGTCTTTAGTATACCCAAATTACAAGGATAAAGCGCATTTAAATGCACAAACTTGTCAGACGCGTAAGCTCTTAACGCAACCGAAAGATGTTGAGAAAAATACAAAAATCATATCTATAAGAGACATCAGAAAACGGTAGGGAGACAAATCCGTCAGAAGTCAAAACCGCCACTATTGTTATGAAAATAATGTCAGGAAGTAGACAATACGGTTATAAATAAATACAGCTTACAAAAATTATTTTTGTGTGCAAATATTACACACAAAAAAGTCGCTTTTTGTCCCACCGCACTGCAGAGAGAAAAAAAATTATTCTACCATCAGCCATGAGCAATTTAGTTTAAACATACATTTTTATGGTCTCCCGTTTATTAAATAAATATGAATAAATTTTCGATTTTTAATGTTAATAGAAAAAACAGGAAAATTTATGAAAGAAAATATTTTCTTTCTGACGCACAAAAGACGTACTTTAAATGTGTTAAATCAGAAAAAATAATTTGATCCAAAAGTAAAAAAAAAACTAGGGTTTTTGCATGTGCGTGTTTTGGAAACTGTTACGGCTGGAACATTCTTTTTTTTTTAGTTTTAAGCAGAAATTTACCAGGTTTATTTTTCTTAGCACTACGGTTAACATGGGATGCAATGGAAACGAACATATTTGTGATTTTTTGCACCTTTACAAAAAAATTTTCTGCGTTTCCGACTGAGTTAGAATTCCCAAACACAGAGTCTTCTGTTGGACGCCCAAACGGTTTAAGCAAAAAAAACTCCGTTCCTGAGTTATTTCCCTATACACCCTATTTTTGCCACGTGATGGCTGGACTGCAAATTATTTTTGTGAACATAAAGCTTCTACTCGTTTACAGGAGGTGGCGCAGTCGCGGTATAAGTGTTTTGCAGGCCTATGTGACCCACCTCATGTAGACTTGTGAAGCTTTATGATTATAAAAATAATTTTTTTAGACTATAAAATTATTTTTTTTGGATTTCAGACAAAATTCAAGGTTAAGCTCGTCAAATAGCGAATTTTGTCATTCAAATCATTCGCTGAATTGCTACTAAACGTAACAGCTATAAACTTTAAATTTTCGCGTCTTTTAATGCCACTAAATGTACCAATCAAATTTTTGATTTTCGAGAATTTTAAAATTAAACGAAAATTGAAAAACTGTTTTTATTTGAAATAATTGTAAAAGTATTGAGGATTTTGGCTAATTCTGTTTTTACCTAATTGACTAATTACTAAAACTTTGCCAAAATGTGATTTGTTTAAATTAATAAAGGCGTTCATTAGGTTTACATCCGGTACGTAAAAAACATCCCAAAAATTGTACCAAACTCATGTGAAATTTTGTTCTAAAATTCTAAAAAAAATATAACAAAACGTGCTAGGTTTCCTGCACATACACATTCACCCATCTACAGAGAAACATTTTTTTAAAATCCCTTTTTAGGTCTCTGGATGTCCTAAAAAATCTCGATTTCGAAAATTTGTATGAAATTATTACTTCCTTATATTGAAAGTATAGTACAGTAAAAATAAAAATATAACATAATAAGACAAATAACAACAAGTACAGTTGGCAGGCGGTAAAAAGTCTCTGGAAAAAAGTCACGGAAAAAAAGTTCACGGAAAAAAGCCGCCGGAAAAATGTCTTCGGAAAAAAGTCTCTGGAAAAGAAGTTTCCGGGAAAAAATCTCCACGAAAAAGTCTCTGGAAAAAAGTCACGGAAAAAAGTCCACGGAAAAAAGTCCCCGGAAAAAAGTCTCCAGGAAAAAAAGTTTCCGGAAAAAAGTATCCACGAAAAAAGTTCCTAGAAAAAAGTCTCATGGAAAAAAATACCAGAAAAAAAGTCCCTTGGAAAAAAGTCTTCGGAAACAAGTCACCAAGAAAAAAGTCACCATAAAAAGTGTTATCAAAAGCCAAAGATAGAACCGCTTTACAGTTAAACCGAAAGTCGGTAATTTTGCTTTTGTGTCCAGAAACTGCATCAGTTTTTTTAATTATATGTAATAACAATAATAATCTAGCAATTCAACTAGCCCTGAATTTATCGGTATAACAAAACATAAGCTTTTTAATAAACTCACTGCCAATGATGAACAATATAAAAAAAACAAGTTTATCTTAACTTATTTTATATTAAAAACATTTCTGTGTTTTCATGAGTTTTGTTTTTCTTTTAAAGTTTTTCAGACTTTTTTCCCTACAGACTCTTATTCCGGGAACTTCTTTTCTGTGACTTTTTTTCTAGGGACTTTTTTCCACGAGATTAATTCTCGGAGACTTTTTTCCAAAGGCCTTTTTTTCCGTAGACGTTTTCCCAGGAGATTTTGTTCCAGGAGACTTTTTACCTAGGACTATTTTTCCGGACACTTTCTTTTCAGGGGACTATTTTCCATGAACTTTTTTCCGTGATTGCGGGAACCTTTTTTCCTAGATTCAGTTAGTTAAAAACCAACGAAGATTTTTCACTGCTAACTTATTTACAATATAAAAAAAGCCGTTTGATACGAATGATTTAGTGTATTATTATATTAGCGTATTATTTTTAAAATATTTAATTATTATTTTATTAGAGTTTGAACAATTGTCACACTATTTTTTAGTATTTTAGACATCTGCTCGTTTATTGGCCCTAAAACCGGTCAATAATTTGAAATTCACTTTAATTTATTTTACAATTACTCCGCCCTAAAATACCTAAAAATAAATAGTGCCGAAAGTGCCCATCACTACATTAATATTACAAACTTCATCAATCCATACAATTTTATTCAGTTTTAGATCAAAAAATATTATTTTTAAATTAGATTAAGTACCAATTTTGTTTCTATAATTTTATGTTTTGCATTCCGGTTTTTTGCTGCCTGGGTGCTGTGCACCCCCTGCACTCCGATTGGCGCGGCTCTGTATTTACATCTAAGACTTACCTCCTTGAAAGTTACAGCTTTTAGAAATTCTTTCTGTGTGCAAATGTTACAAACAAAAAGTCGCGTTTTATCCCACCGCGCCAGATGGGAACAAAAGTTGACTTCTGCTACTGGTAAATAAATTTAAAGGTTAAATTTTGATGTGGGTGCATCTAACCAGCACGAACGCCTACGCATAGGCCGCCTATGATTAAGTGCAAAACCTTGATTGCCAGGAGCTTATCTAAATCAACCGAATAATTTAATTTAACCTGCACCACATAGCAGCAAGACCCCTACAAAGCGACATTAATTTATCCAGTCTAAATCCAAATTTTTGTGGTTTCCTTTTAACATGTCAAGCGCATTTTGGCACGCTCTCGTAACAAACCTTTCCCCGAATTACGGCATAAAAGAGAATCGCGTGGGATACAATGGCCTTAAATATAAAAGTGTCAATAGCTTTAATACATGGTGCAAAATTACAAGCAAACAAATTTGGCAGTAGAATTATGCTCTCCCTGGGGTCGCTAATAAATAAAAATTTTACGACCTCGCCAAGGTGACGACCTTAATATTGCTGCGTAGAGAAGCTTCACGACTGGTATTGCTTTAGACAATTGTCGATCACAGCTGAAACACAACCAGCTGAGAAGATCATAAAAGAAAAATCATAAAGCTGATTCAAGATGTAGGTACCTTTGTTTCTTATGCCGAGTAGTGCCATATGTTCACTGAATAAAATTGGAAATGGTTTAAAAAAAATAGATCTATTATTCTTCATAAAATTCTCTTGAAATGTAATTATTATTATAATCACATTATTAATTCGACATTAAAAACAAAATAATTTAACAAATAAATGTTATACAGATTTGTCACTTTTTTGCTAGAAAATAAGATAATGAACCGGCCAAGTGGGGATTCACGTACCCATGTACACTTTAAAATGTTGGTTAAAAATATTCACCTATCCATGGATACTATTTTTTCCCTTCCTTGTTCCACTCATTAGTTTCCTATCCTTTCCTTGCACTCATTCGTTGTCTGTTTCCAATAAAATAATAAGAATCTGTATAAAGCTGAAACCGTTTTTAAACATTTGTGTTACTAAGAAATCAAAATCCTTAAAAATGAAAAGTAAAGTAAGAAAGGCATTAACAAAACGGAAGAGAAATTCCAACGATAATAGGCCAATGATAAATACTCTTGCAAGAAAAAATTCAAGAAAATGTTTAAAACCAAAAGATAAAAAATTCGAGAAAACGTCTACCAAAGGAAAGATAGAAACTCTAAAACAATGAAATATTTCGGAACACCAAGTAAAAGAAAATAAGCTGTAACGCAAATAATTCAAACGACATAACTTCCAGAATTTTGACATTTATGAAAATCTTATTTACAACAATTTTGGAAAATGTCATCCATTTTGAAAATTTCCAAAATATCGATAATTTTCATATTTTGAATCTCGTACATTTTTTAAATTATTTGTTTATAAAATTGTTTGAAATTTTTGCAGAAGTTTAAAAATTTGCAAAATTTCATGTTTTAAACTCAAAAATTTTGTAAATCCGAAAATATCTAAAGTTATCAGCAACCTGAAAATTGAACATTTTAAAACTTTTTAAATTTTTAAAAATTGTTCAAAATTTTTGTAAATTGTTTGATTTTTTGAAAATAACCATTTTTTTCAATTTTGAATTTTTTTAGTATTTTGTAAATATTATGAAAATTTAGAATATTGTGAAAATGTTTGAATTATTAGCTTAAAAATATTTTGTAAATGTTGGAAGTTATGGAAATTATTTAAACATGAAAAATTTTACGAAAACTTTAACATTTTAAAAATTTCAATAATCTTGAAACTTCTGAAAGGTTTGTGATTTTCTGACAATTTTCAAAAGTTTTTAGAAATTTTGAATACATTTTGAATTATTCATTTAAAAGTTTTGAAAATTATTATAAGTATAAGAATTTAGAATATTTTTGAACATGAAATTTTTGAAATTTTTACAATTTCTGAAAATTACCAAAATTGTTGGAAATTTTTGACAATTTTGACAGTATTTAGACATTTTTAAAATCTTGTATTTTTTGAAAATGTAGGTAATTTTGTAAATTTTGAATACATTTTGGCAGTTTTTCAATTATTTTTGTAAAATGTTTGAAAACTGAATGATTTAAACATTTTTTTTAATTTTTAAATATTTATATCTAAAAATTCAATAATTTTTCTAAGTTTAATGTATTTTGAAGAAAGCTATCGGGAAATCGCTACAGAACCTTCCTTAGCATCTATTGAAATTTGTAATAATTTTTAAAACGTTTAAAAACTTCTGCTGATTTTATGAAAATTTAGAAAATTTTGAAAACTAAAATATTTGGGTTTTTAAAAATTTTTAATTTTTAAAAATTTTCAAAATATACAAAAATTGTAAAATTTGTAAAGCTGTTGAAAATTTTAAAAATGTTTGACAATTTCGTAAATTTTGAAAAGTATGGCAAACTATTTAAAATTTTGCAACTCTCTAAAATATTTGGAAACAAATTTAAATGTATTATTGAAACTTTTTTATTAAAAATAATAAAAACACTACAAAACTTTGTACAAAATATCACATTTAATAAACACTACAACTTGTAGTGTTTATTAAATGTGATATTTTGTACAAAGTTTTGTAGTGTTTTGATTATTTTTAAAATGCAGTATCACCAAGTAAAGGCTGAAACTATTAATTATTATTAATAATATACTTATGCGGTACAGTTCGAAACTATTACATTATATTTATAAAATGTATTAAAAACGTCGTAGAGAATAATATTCTCCTAAAAAGTCTCCGTGAATTGCCAAATAATTGAAAGTATTTCGAAGATATTTGGAACTTAATTATTTGCGAATATTTCAGAACTATTTTTTTTAAATTCGCTTAAGATATTTTTTTAAGAGTGTAGATACATTTCTTCACGATTAATAAAATAAGTCACAGGGGGATCCAGTTCGGAGTCATTAAAAATATCTTAGATATTTATAATTAATTTATATTAATAAATTGTATTAACAAACATCTTAGAAATTAATATTTTCCTAGAAAAATCTCCCTTAATTGTTATATAATTTAAAATATCTCCATAAAGTATTTCTAATTTAATTAATTAGGAATATCTAAGAAACATCTTTATTAATCAATTTTACCTTAAATATTACAAATAATATAATAACTAAACATACCTTAGATGTTTTTAAATAATTTAAATTTAAAATATTTTAGATATTTTGAAATATTTTAGATATTTTAAAACATTTTAGATGTTTAGAAATAAAAATTACCGTCATCTATATACACAATGCATGGGAGATTAAGTTTTCCCAGGAAACGTTTAAACTGTGTTATTGTTATTAGTGCCGTTTAGTCAGAAAATAATAATTAATACATTTAAAATTAGGCAAAAATTTAAATAAATATTAATTAATTCAAGACGTGTTGTTTTAATACGAGAGTAACAACAATACGTTTTAATGTCTCAATAGCGACGCGGCTAAGGTGCTGGTTTCTACATTCTACGTAAAAGTCCCGCGTTTTTTAAACTTTTTGTTAATAAATTCATCATTGAACTATTTTTATCTTCTCATAGCTTACGTTTTAATGTTTAAAAATGTTTTAATAATGAAATAGATATCAATTTTATTATTTCATTACCTGAAAATTACAATTTACTGTACAAATCGTGTTTTTTACTACTTAATGTGGTGTGAAAATTAAATAAATACCAAAAAAAATGTTTGTCCTATCCAGGATTAGAACCCGGATTTCTATTTAGAAGCCAGCATCTTTATCCGCGTCGCTACCGAGACATTAGAAAGTGATGTTGTTACTCTCAAATTAGAAAGACACGCCTTGAATTTATTAATATTTATTCCGATTTTTTTTTAAATTTTAAATTCGAAGGTTATTTTCTTCCACACTAAACGGCATTAATAACAGTTAATAACAATAATACAGTTTAAATTGTTTTCCAAAGTAGCCTTCCATGCATTTTGCATGCGATTCAATTTTCCTGGAAAACCCTGTATTCTAAAAAATATGAAACCTCAATTACTCTTTTGTTAAACATGGTTCTTCTTGAAATAATGGCACATTAAGTACTAGAACTAGTAGCACTTAAATAACATAATAAAATATTATTGTTGATATACAAAATAGTTTATTAAGATACATTAGAAGAATGTCACGCCATTAGCGCCGAATGCAGTAGCTTACAAAGCATTCCCATTACAACAATATTAATTTCTGAGTTTGCAAACAAAACAGTATTAACATAATACATTGTAGTAGAGCCACAGGGAGAGAATCGCGAGGGTTGTTTTCTCAGCCAGACTGACAAGTTGCCGCCATTCTAGAAGCTGTAACTAGCATCTTATTATTTCACTAGAATCGGCATTGTGAACAGACGTGTTTTGTTACCGAATTTATCTCACACTAACACACAATTATCGGCACAAAAGCGACAGAATGTTATTATATTGAAATTGAAAGCATACACGTCGCATAAATTGGAATGAAGATGACTGTGTCTGAAACTCCTCATACTGTCTGTTGTTGTTACTTATGTCATGTGATTTAACCAAATATTTATGTGACAGCGTGATAATCGTAAGCTACAAGGATGCGGTAGATAGCAACTTGGCAATGGAAAGCTTAAAATATGTCGCCTGTGTGTGTGGATGTGTTGTGTGTTGTACTTGTAATGCTATAAAACCGTTTTCTTGTCGAGTGTCCTTTGGAATGCATAGGCGCCGGATTTTAAAAGGAAGCATAAACGTGCTTTATTAGTATCGGGGGGAGGGGGGGGGGTAGAAAATGCAGAAAAATTACAGATTAAATCGATAATGAAAAAGTTCCTATGAACATGGATCCGGAAATGCTTCGGTACGAAGTTACAGCTTGTGGAAATAGGAGCAGTTTCAATAATTTATGTTGCTTTTCCCTAGGCTGTAACTCTGCAATCAAGTGCTCAGCGAAAAAATATCCACGAAAAATATCCAGGAAAAAATATCCAGAGGATCGAATATCCATAAAAAATATATCTAGAGGAAAAACTATCCACTGAAAAAATATCCATAGGAACGAATATCCATGAAAAATTATAGTGAGATGAAAAATGTCTATAGGAAAAATAACCACGAATAAAATATACTAACGAAATAATATACAATAAAAATAGGTATCTAGAAGCTAATATATTCACCGAAAAAAAATCTAGAGGAAAGAATATTTATGAAAAAAGTATCTAGAGGGAAAATATCTGTGGAAAAAATATCTATAGGAAAAGATAATCCATGAAAAACATATCCAGAGGAAAATTTGACGTGAAAAAAATATCCACGGATAAAGTATCTAGAAGAGAGGGTATCCATGAAAAAAATTTAGAAGCTAAAATCCACAGTAAAAATATCTCGAGGAAAGAATATTCATGAAAAAAAGTATCTAGAAGAAAAATATCCGTGAAAAAAAAAACATAAGAACGAATATGCATGAAAAACATATCCAGAGGAAAATTTGACGTGAAAAAAATATCCACGGATAAAGTATCTAGAAGAGAGGGTATCCATGAAAAAAATTTAGAAGCTAAAATCCACAGTAAAAATATCTCGAGGAAAGAATATTCATGAAAAAAAGTATCTAGAAGAAAAATATCCGTGAAAAAAAAAACATAAGAACGAATATGCATGAAAAACATATACAGAGGAAAATTTTCCGTGAAAAAAATATCTACGGATAAAGTGTCTAGAAGAGTGGATTTCCATGAAAAAAAAAGAAATTTAGAAGCTAAAATATCCACAATAAAAATATCTAAAGGAAAGAATATTCATGAAAAAGTATCTAGAAGAAAAATATCCGTGGAAAAAATATCCATAAGAACGAATATCCATGAAAAACATATACAGAGGAAAATTTTCCGTAAAAAAAATATCTACGGATAAAGTATCTAGAAGAAAAAATATCCATTAAAAAAATAGAAATTTAGAAGCTAAAATATTCACAGTAAAAATATCTAGAGGGAAGAATATTTATGAAAAAGTATCTTGAAAAAACTATCCGCGGAAAAAATATCCATATGAACGAATATCCATGAAAAATTATCTACGGATAAAGTAGCTAAAAGAAAGGACATCCAATAAAAAAATAGAAATCTAGAAGCTAAAATATCCACAGTAAAAATATCTAAAAGAAGAATATTCATGAAAAAAGTATCTAGGAGAAAAAATATACAAGGAAAAAATATCCATAAGAACAAATATCTACGAAAAAAATATCCATAGAAAAAAAATCCATAATAAATTATACAGTATAGTTATATCAAAATCATGAGTACTGTATGCCTAACGAGTATTATTATAGCATTGTCACTTACAATACCACGAGTAGTCAAAGTTATGTCGACTATTTTTGCTGTGATATATCACGAATGTCAATTGCCCTTGGATACGAGTAATCGCAAGCGCAAGGGATATGTGATACCACCAGAAAAATAATCTACATAACTTTGACTAAGAATGGTATTCGAGAGACTATTCAATGAACCTAACCATTAACGTTTTCTAATAAAAACTTTATTTGTTTAAAATAGTCACTTGAATATCCTCCAGGAAGATATATCTCCCTATTTTTTTTTATTGGCCAAGAAACACCAAATTCTGGATTTTTATTGGTAAATTTTTGACAGATGACAGGTGAATTGAATAGTCAGTAATATTATTAAATATTAAGAGTAACTAAATATCCATATAGGATGAATAAAAGGTAACATGATATTTTAACTTTCTAGCTTAAAGTGTGTAAATAGTCACAAAAAATTATTGTAGCAATTATAGCAATGATAGCAAATTAATATATTGTAGTTATTCTTAGTAATCACGCACCCTGCATAAAATAAGTTTGCAGTTTAAACAATACAATTATCTAATTTGGATATTGTTCCCATGGATATTTTGTCATTATATTGTTTTCGTGGACATTTTTTCCTCCGGATTTTTTTTTATAATTTTTTTTGCATATTTGTTCCTAGATTGGTTTATGAAAACTCTGTTTGTTGTTTTATGTGCAGAATTTATCGTCAAAGTGTATAAGAACTGATACTTTCATGGCAACTCGATTTTACAAAAACATTTAAACAACATTTAAAATTTATCAATTCCAGCTTTACTTCGTTAAAGTCCATATTTAATGAGTATCTGTATATAAAATACTTAATTACTTTAACAATATCTATTTATTTTAACCTTATACGTATTTCGGCATGTTTACATGCCATTGTCAAAGGTTATATGAAAAAGTAAACAGTTAGTGTTGTTATAGCAATAGAAATTTGTTACTTATCTTGGTAATCGTCTGCAGATGGCTTGATTTCTTATTCCAAAATGTCCAGTAGAGGAGAATTTAAGAGATCAATTTGCTCATTCATTAACGGTACAGTTTTTAAATGTTTGTGAATTTCAAAAGCTTCTAGTATATCTAACTTACGTTTATCATCACAAAAGTGTAAACATTTTATGGTGTTATTAGATGTCATTGAATGATTTTGTTCTAGTAAGTGTTTAGCGTAATTGGATTTATGTGGGTGTTTGTATTTGTAACAACGTACGTGTTCTTTATACCTAATATCAAAATTTCTAATTGTCTGGCCTATATAAACCGAATTACAATGCGAACAATTTAATTTGTAAATGCCTGATTTTAGCAAATCGTCTGTTTTTGATTTTGCATTAAACAAAGTGTTTAAGATGTTCCTAGTTGTTTTAAAGCTTACTTTATATTTATTTGTTTTGTTCTATTGCTATAACAACACCAACTGTTTACTTTTTCATATAACCTTTGACATTGGCATGTAAACATGCCGAAATACGTATAAGGTTAAAATAAATAGATATTGTTAAATTAATTAAGTATTTTATATACAGATACTCATTAAACATTTAAAATCTCGAGAACTGTTGAATTTAGCGACTTTCAACAAAAGTACCCTTGTCTGTATTTTGCTGCAGACGAATGTTTTTCCACAGTGAGTGTGGACAATTTAAATTTTTTATACTTTGAACTTGTACTTCTTATTTTCAGAATTGTCCTTGATCTTGAAGGCACGCTAAGGTATCAGTCAGAGGTTGCAGAAGATAAATCTTTTAGTTGAAATATAGCTAGAGGCATGTATTGTAATTGTCAAAACTTCAGAAGTTGTGATTGTAATGGATAAGCACGTTTTAGGGTTTGAGAATATCGAAAAACTTGTTTCGTCATGGTGTCTGTGTGTGTTTGTGTCTGTATACACTTTACAGTCTCACAAAACAGTAAGATTGGTCTGCTAAAAAACGGGGGGAGGGGAGAATACTGTACTTCAAGGCAAGTTTAAGAAAGACTTTGTAGATTTTATTTTAACGCATACGTAATAGTCTATCTGGGCAAGAGCGAAGAGCCTTTCACCCCTGAACCAGTAATTCAATAGTTGGGGTTACTTCAATTGCGAAAAAAAAACTACAGGGGTTTCCCTTTAATTGTATACCTGAACAGTTTAACTGAGTAATGACCAAAAAAACGAGCCACCTACATCCAAAATTGATTTTGAGCTTTCAGCGTATAAAAATTGTTAACAATAGCAAAATGTTGAGATATTATAAAATTAGTTTCAAGATGTGTTCGCCACGAAATCATTCGAGAGCCGGTGTTTTTTCCACTGGGCTGTTCTCACTCCAGTTTTTATTACCTTTCATGGTCGCATTACTGAAATCACATGGATCGGAGTACAGGTGTTAAACAGCCGGACTATACAATGCGTAGTGACTGTACCTCAACAAGCAAAAAAGAAATTAAATTAATGCCGATGTAGTTTGAGTGAAATATTTTGTGTAAATAATGCGTAAAGATAAATTGTGGTTGTGCCTAAGAAAGTTTTAATTTTAATTTTTAACTATAAATCTAATTTCATAAACTTGTTTTCTTAATTTGATATTTTACCAATTTGTTTGAGTTTTCATGTACTTTAAATTCTCGGAAAATCCAGGAAAAAAGTCTTGGAAAAAATCCTTGGAAACAAGTCCTATGGAACAAAATACCCGGAAAAGATCCTTGGCTAAAATTCCAACGAAACTTGTAGTATGCAATTGGAAACAACTGTTTTTTTATGTTTTGGACTTGACTTTTTATTTGTTTCATTTAAGTATATTATTTATGATTTTAAAGTGCTGCTAAAATAAGTTAGGTCAAATTTCTTGCAGTGGGGTAATATGCTATAGAAAATATTTAACGTTTTCCGTATAAGTGCATACTTTAGTTTCTAAATCCAACAAAACCAAAATTCTGAAACTGCTGAAAACAAATTACTAAAATGTTTTAGCTGAATATTTTACAAGGATATTTTCGTAATAAGGATTTTCCAGGATTTTTCCGTAAGGCTTTTTTCCAAAGACTTTTTTCCGTAGGATGTTTTTCCGATGTTTGTTTTCCAGGATTTTTTCCGACTATTTTTTTCTAGGTGCCTAGAATGCGTCATATAAATTTGGCCAACAAATTGCCGTACATCCTGTATAGAAGCATTACGTCAACAGAATAAGATATTATCCCAACAGGATGGAATTTTTCTCGATATGGTGATAGAATAGTGCGCTTCCGTATTTCTCAATTGTAAATTTATTCCGAATTTGGTCTGAAACAATTTCCACGAGGTCGCACAGGAAACCCTTAAGAACTTTCATTAAGCAACTGAACGTAACGTTTCAGTGTTTTATTTTCTGAATATAGAATAAAGTTTTTGATAAATTACTGTCCGTTTATGGGCGTGTTGTTTATACAATGATTACTTAAGATTGTTTTTTTTTCAAAGTATAGGACTGTTCACAGTCCATAGTACGCATGCGCGTGTAGGTAGAAGTGCGCCCAATTTCAAATAGTTCGTACATTGACATCTGCGTGTTGTATTTAACTGCAATGGCAGCGAGTCAGCCATTCTATAAAATTGCAGAATTAGACCCACAGCTAGTGCCAGGAGCAGTGTTAAACGATAAGAATTTTGAAGAACTAAGTGTTACAGAGTTAAAAAGATATTTAGAATGCCGCGGCATTATGAATAACGGGAAAAAACAAGAATTAATTGAGATGTAAGTAAGGTTATGTGCTTGCCATTATTAACTTCGCAGTTTACACCAATTATCCATTTTACATTAATTGTAAATCTTTAATTATAGAGCAAAATACTGTGATAAAGAGAACATAAAAATAAGTTTAAATGTCGATAACGGCATTTGGTTATCAGCTGCAGAAAACAGTGTACGGCAATTGAAAAACATCATATTGGCTCCTGTTCCAGCTTTTCCCATAAGTAAGTAAATTTATTGTATAATATAAATACATAATAATACCTTTTTTCAGTTTGGAATAAATTTCTTTCCAAAGAAATTCCAAAATATATTGGGTATGGATTTATTTTCAAACATATAATAGAAACGGCTGTTTTAATTGATGAAGACTCCGATAGTGAACTTGATGAAGAAATGCAATTTAATACTGCGAAACCTCTAGAACGTGGAAGAAAATACTTTTTAAGTGGTCATATTACGCAAATGGTAGATGCTGATACAACAGAGGGACATTATTGTGTAAACAGTCAAGTTATGGCATCGTACAAAACAACAGTAACGTATACAGTAATGGTAATGCTAGATAAAGACACTTCTTTTGTATTAGATGCATCTTGCATGTGCAAAGCATCTGCAATGGGACGTTGTGCTCATGTGGCTGGCCTGTTAGTAGCTATCGATGACCATAAAATTAAATTTGAAATTGCAACTGCTTAGCGGTGAAAATGAAGTTAATCGCCCTTCTATGTGGGAAATGAGTTTGACTTACAAATACACTGATTACTTATTAAGTGAAAATGAAAATACAATTCTAAAAGTAAAGGTTAAAAATCTACAGAAAAACTTGACCTTTGGTGCAATCGAACCGATGGAAGTAGAAGACACAGTTTTGCAGTCCGAAAGTGAACGTTGGTCTAAATTGAGAAAATTTTATATAACCGCATCTGCCTGTAAAAGTGTTTCTGAAGATATAACGGATGAAACGATTTATACCTTAATAAATAGTAAATTGTATGAGCCGAAAGCTGTGAATAACAAGTATACCAAATATGGTTTCAAATGGAAACCCGCAGCAAAAAAATGACTACATTCGTGTAACAGGAAATGTTGTTAAAGAAAGTGGATTATGGATAAATCCCAACTTTCCTGGTTTAGCTGCTTCCCCAGATGGCTTAGTTACGGATAAAATGACAAAAGAAGTTGGTTTATTGGAAGTTAAATGCCCATGGATTTAAAAAAATGCAAAACCAATACATTTGCAAACGTTATCTGCCACACAGAAAAATTCTTTTTGTTGCAAGCTTAGCGAAGACCATATCTCTAATTTTAAAAATATCGCATACATATTATTATCAAATTCAAATGAGCATGGGAATTTTAGGTCTTCCTTGGTGCGATTTTGTTATTTCGACTCCAAAAGGTATCCATGTTGAACGAGTGTCGTATAATGAATGCTTCTGGTTACCGCTTGCATCACGATTGTTAAGTTTCCACAAAAATATTTTTTCCTCCGAATATTGTGAAATGAAAATTCCAAGGAAGCTAAAACCTATTATTCTAGCTCCCTAAAATATCAATTAACATTAGAAAAGGTTGCAAAATGTAGAAGTTGTTTAAAAAAAGATTTGTAAAATAAACTTGTATTTTGTATTTTATTCACAATAAAAGTTATTACATACATATGGGTTTTTGAAAATTGACAAGACATGCACATACGAATACAATTTGTGATAGCTGGGCTCTAGTATTTACTGGAATTACATTATTAAGCATTCTGAAGTTCTTCAAACGGCTAATGATATGTTCAACATAAATTCTTTCTCTCGCTTTTTTTTTTTTCTCGTTCTTCTTGAGCTGTTAACCGCTGTCTTCCTTTTAGAAATGGAGGAATATTCAGAGATGCTCCACGCTGTTCAACATCTTCTTTAATTGTAAAACCTCTATCTGCTAGTACAAGATCGCCTTCGTCAAGAAGATCAAGAAGATTTGATTGCCTCACTAGCTCTTGATCAGATATAGAACCCTCAAATAAGTCGGAAACAAATGACACTGCACCATTTGGAGTCACTCCAATAAGTACTTTACATGTTGTATGTGCTTTGTAATTTGAATACAGGTTACCCTGCTGTTCAAAATTGCTGGAACTTTGACTTAAAAATTCGGCACAGTCAATTATTACTCGTATGTTCTTTAATCTCTTAAAATTTTGGGGCAAATTCTTTTTAATTATATCACGACTAGTAAACATTTGGTTTATCAAAGAATTAAACTTGTAGTATAAACATTGTACCCATGTAAAAAATATTTCACAAAGATGGCCAGTGGATACCTTGAACCAATAACTCATATCTCGAAAATGCATACCTTGTCGTAAGCGAACTAAAGTCGAAATTAACTCTTGTCGAGGTAATAATTTCTTCCGATAAACTTTGCTATTTTTGTTTATGGATTTACCACGCCTCCAATACTGAAGGTTGTTAATATCTGAACCAAGAAATTTTAATAGTACTTTAATATGTTCAAATTTCAATCCAGTATAATAAACAAAATCTTTTTGATTGCTTTTTAAATCTCTTTCAAATTTATCTAAATTGTGTTTCCACATTTTCTTGATCAAATTTGAATTTTGTATTTTTAACAATTTGTTTATAGATTGTAAATGCTTAATTTTCTTTTGATAAATTTGTACTTTATTAAATTAAAAAGTCGTCTGACTTTTAACAGATTTCGATTGGTGATGTGAAGATACTGCTTTCAAATCAATTTCAGTTTGTGTAGCAGCCGATCTGTTCTTATATTTTTCTTCGGCAGTGGTGATTTCTTCAAGATCTTCTCCAACGATCAGATGATTTACAAAAACTTCTGTGTTATTTTCTGCACACACCGAGAAACGTTCAATACCTGCAAATAAGGAAGGTGTGCTTATAGTTATAACATAGGATTATATTAAATTTTACAAACTAACCTTCAGGTATTGTTACTTGATCTGTATTTCCACTTGACATAACATCCTGCACATTTTGCTGGCGATACAAAGTCCTTCTTTGCACTTTTGAATCCTGAAATATTCCAATTCTTAAAAAATTATATAATTATGTGCCTAGTACCTACTTAAATTATGTTTTCTTGTCTACCTTACATACCACAAATAATTTCCTCATTTACGATAATTTATTTCAGTTAAAAAAAAATTAAAAATATTTCACTTGTACCTAAAACACCACCCTTTTTAAGTGTAGGTATTTACCTTTTCGCATTTTGTTGCAAGAACTGGGTCCGGATCAAGGGCAGTGGGTCCTTTGCTGCCAATGAAATGTTGAGAACAAATGTATTTTATCGTTGTTCACATGTTCTAAACGATTTAATTTGCCATCACTTCTATTACATAGTTTTATCCATTTTAAACTTTTGAAGCACTTTGCACGATTATTAATATGTTTGCGAGTTCTTTCTAAACCATTTTTAAACTTGATGCACGGTTTCGGAAAAGGGATAAAAAAAATAACTTTTGACGCCTTCCCTACTGTCGTTCGAGCAGGTTCCGTAAACACAATGTTTGGTTGCACCTAAACCTTTTAAATTAGGGCGACCAGTTGGTTTTTTCAACTTATTTTTATCGAAATCCATTCTAATTTCTATTACAGAGCAAAACAAACTGTCAATTTGATGTCAATGTACGAACTCTGAACAGCTGACAACTGCAAATCTCGCGCATGCGTCACACTACTTATTCATAGTGAACACGGCTATTGTATTCCCGAATTTTCCCAAAGGGTTAACATTTGAGGCTTAAGGTGTACTATAAATTAACCTCTTTCTAGAAATTTCTTCTGAACACTTCTTCTGTTTAAAATTGAATACTTCAGCAAAAGATTCAAACTCTACAGCAACACATATTTGTAGCAAAATAAGACGAGACGATTTCAATAGTTAATAATTGCTAGTAATACTAGTAACATCCTAATAGTTCTAATTTGTTCAAGTCAGGTCATTATGCATTGTAGAAATAACGTTGTTTGAACCACAGACGTCCAAAGCGTGCGTTTGTATACAGACCGAACGTGTAGAGGCCAAGATAGGGTCTAAAATAATTAGCTGACCGCGCCTCTGGGGTTGTAGGAATGCGTTTTGACCACTGTATTAGGAAGGGTCGAAGTGTGAAGTGGCTCTGTATCGAGTAGTTATTCAGCTAATAATGGGCCTTGTGTTAAACATTGTTTATACATTAGTCTCTAAAGTTCTCTGGTTAGATGCTAAGAGAATTGATTGATTCGTCACACATTCGTTTTCTCAAGGATTTCTCGTACGTTCTGTTTTTAAACTTTTTCTTCTAATACGTGCAAGACTTTTTTAGGTCACTGGAGGAAAGAAGAAGGGTTTGATATAAGAATTTGTAATTTTTTCCAAAGAAACGAGGGTGAAACTTAATGATTTTGCAGAAAAAGAATTTTCTAAAAAAAACTTAAAAATAACTTTGAATTATTTGTGTATTTTTTTAAGTACTAAACGTTTCTCTTAATTTACAATCTCAAATAGATAAGCTTCTAATTTGGTGAGTTTAAAATTGCCAGCGTAACTGACGTCCAAAACATCCCAGACAGCGACTAGAAGATAGCAGGGGCTATTTACACGTTTATTTACTTACTGCGCTTCTCTTCTCGTAGTTGCTCTAAGTGAAGTGCAAACTTAGTGGTCGTTAGTGACCAGACGACCAATTTTACTACAGGTAGTTTTCTTACAAAGACAGTTCATAATGTAAAATTTGAGAAAATACGTAACTAATTTACGCCTACTGGAAAGTTTACTTAAAGTATTAAGCTTCTGTCGCGTAAGCTAAAGCCAAAAATTAAACAGAAGCTACCAAGAATATTAAATCTGAATTCTTGTGAAATTTTTAAAAATAAATAAGTGTAAGTTAAAGTAATAAGAAATTCAAAACGGTTTAGTATAAAATAATTTCGAGAAAAAAAGCAGAAGAAGGAATTATTAATGATATTCCTGCATGCCAGCTTTCAAGCTTACATGATGTCCTTTGTATTAAATTAATCTTCTGTACAATATTAGCTGTCGGTGAGATTGTACGAGCCATTATTGCCCCAAACGCATGATGACAATAATATATCAGCGACCCCAAACAATGGCTGCACCCTGTCTAATATTTAATATAAAATAAAGTATTCAAATTTTGAACTTTACAAGATGAATCGTATTTGGTATGACATGCTAAAAATTCCTTACATAATTAAAGCGGTTATTGCTAAAACATACTACAATTACCATGAAGATATATTACCTTATTTTACTAAAAAATTAACAGAAATAGTATTGCAACGTAAACGGTACAACGGGAAGGGTCAAGGGTGAGTAGTTACCGCTTTTACATTTCACTATATTACTAACCATTACATAGGTATCTTAATGATGAAAAGCAAATACATTAAACAATGCAAATGTTTTATTTACAAGCTCAAGCTTTACTTCGTTGAAGTTCATTGTAATTTATTGTAAATAAAACAATTCTTAACTTCTACAGGTTTTTATTTTAGCCTTATACGTACCGGGAGATCGAGAAGGCTTGTCCAAAAAAAACTACCTTCTAAGTAGTTATCAATGTTTCTTTCTGGTGTGATATTAGCTATACTGCGTAATACGTTTGTTCCGTGTGTTTACGTTTCTTAATTTCACTTTATATTCTTGGACGCTGTTATTATTATACAAATAGTATTTTTCAATACTAATTAGGGATTGTTAAACGAAGTTTACAGTAAGTACAGTTTCCAATTAATTGAAAACAGTAATAATTGTTTGTAAATTTAAGGTTATGTATTCCGTTGAACACAACAAGTTTATTATTGAATCTTATTTCCGCAATGGTCAACGCAATGAAAATGATGGTGAATGGAAATATTCAGTAAATTTGGGTGTAGATGAATTCGTTATCGTTTCCCCGACGTCGACTTTGATTACGATAATCTAAGCAGGCATGTAAAGCGCATCGTACATCGTTTCCAAACAACCGGCAGTGTAATATACACAAAAATCTCCTGGAAGACCAACCCTTTTAACTCAGGACACATTAGAGGATATACAGACGCGTATCGAACGCAGCCCTAAAACACCATAACGACAGTTAGCGCAACAAACAGGTGTGTATTTTGTAAACTGTAAATTTTTGCATATAAAATTTATTATAATTTGTAATTGCAGGGTTAAGCTATGGAACGTGTCAAAAGGCAGTAAGACGAAAACTGCATTTACACCCATATAAAATTTCAGTAATGCAAGAATTACTTCGTCCCGATTATGAAAAACGTGTGCAGTTCTGCAATTGGTTTAACCAAAATTTATATTTATAAATATATAAATTTATATATAACTAAGAAATGCTGGATTCAAGTTTCTTTTCAGACGAAGCCTGGTTCCATCTCACCGGTTACGTAAATAAACAAAATTACAGGATGTGGTCTGCAGAGGCCCCTGGTGAATTTTTACAAACTCCACTGCATCCGATAAAGATTGGCGTGTAGATTGCCATCTCCAGAAGACGCATAATTGGTCCCATTTTTTTTGAAGATACCGTAACAGCTGACCGCTACATCGGAATTCTAAACACATTTATAAATCAGCTTCACGATGATGAATTACGTCAGGGATATTTTCAGCAGGATAATGCACCTGCACATACAGCCCTTCGAACAAATCAATATGTACAACAATTTTATGACGATCGTATCATTGCATTTCCCCCACGGTCACCCGATTTGACACCCCTGGATTATTTTCTTTTTGGGCATTTAAAGAACACGATATATCAGACCCCCATGCACACACTTGAGCAACTGAAGGATGCCATTACTGCCGCTACTGCAAATATAACTGTGCAACAGCTACAAAATGTTTTTAACAGCATGAAAAGAAGAGTAGGGTGCTGTATCAACAATAATGGGGCTCATTTCGAACATGAACTGTAATTACTAATTACTTATTTTGTTAATTTATTTTTGTAAAATTTAATATTCTAATTAGTTAATAAAACAAATAATGTTCTAATTAATTCCATTATTAACCGTAATTAAAACTGATTGCAAATAACTTCTTATTTTCATAATTATTTTCCTCTTTTGAATCTACCAGAAATTGCTAACTTCATTTCATACATGACAGCACCATGACAGGTGGAGGATGTAAAGATTGATATACTCTCTGTCGAAAGTAGTTTTTTTCGGACAACCTTTCTCGATCTCCCGGTATTTCAACGTGTTTACACGTCATTATCAAAGGCAAGATTAAAAGTAAACAGTTGGTGTTGCTATAGGAACAATAAATTTTCATAACTTCGTGGTTTTCTATATCTGCGTCCAGATGACTTTATTTCTCATTCCAAAATCTTCAATAAAAACGAGCAATTTAATTTGTAGATGCCCGATTATAGTAAATTGTCTGTTTTTTCTTTAGCATCAAACAGTTTTTTGTTGTCTTAAAAGTTATTTTATATTTATTTGTAATAACTCTTAAAGAAAAAACGTTTTAAACACTTTGTATATTGCTAAAAAAGCAACAATTTACTAAAATCAGGCATCGACAAATTAAATTGCTCGCACTGTAATTCGATTTATATAGGACAAACAATTAGAAATTTTGATATTAGGTTCAAGGAACACGTACGTTGTTACAAGTATAAACACTCCCATAAATGCAATTACGCTAAATACTTATTAGAACCCAATCATTCAATTACATCTAATAACACCATAAAATGTTTACATTTTTGTGATGATTAACTTAAGCTACATATACTAGAAGCATTTGAAATTTACAAACATTTAAAATCTGTACCTTTAATGAATGAACAAATTGATCGCTTAAATTCACCGTTATTGGACGTTTTGGAATGAGAAATCAAGTCATCTGGACGCAGATATAGAAAACCAAGATTAAGTTATGAAGATTTATTGTTCCTATACCAACACCAACTGTTTACTTTTAATCTTGTCTAAAATAAAAAGCTGTTGAAGTTAAAAATTGTTTTATTTACAATAAATGAATGTAAATGTTTCCCGAATTTGTGAAATTGACAATTATTCCCGATGTATCTGAGCGTTATTAAAGAAAAATTGCGAAAACGAACCTAAAGACTCCGAAGACGTAACAACAAGTGTTGTATGGACAGAAAGCGAAATGTTACTTCTTTCAGGTAGGTACACTCCAAAGAAAACGTTTTTTTTTCTGTATTTCATCAATGATAACATTTACGGAACATGCAAACTTTTACCGATTTCTTCAATAAGGCAATTTCACAAATTTTTCTTAACACACATCTACCTTAAAATTTTGTAAACACTGCTAAACAGTTTTATCTTTAATATTTGAAAATTATCAAAATTTCCCACAATTTAAAAAAAGTAAAGTAAAGTCGGTGGCACTACACTCCAATGAGGAATTTGGCCCGGAAGCGATGGTCCGGTGGCCCTGACCCACCGCATTGCAGGCCAAACACAATATTAAAACTTTATAAAATTATCATAATGTTAAAAATTTTAATTTTTCAATATTATTAAAATATTCAAAATATTGTGAATTTTTGAATTTTTAAATTTTCTAAAAATTTCCAAAATTTCTATATAATTTTATCAAAATGTATAAAGATATCCCTTAAATTACAAAATTATCAAATGTTTTTAAATTTTTAAGTTTTCAATATTTTAAAAATATTCAAATTTTTGTAATTTATCATCATTTCTAAACCTAAACATTTTCAGAATTCTCGATAATTTAAAAAATTTTCAAAAATCAATTTTTAACCAATTTAACAAAAGCGAGGAACGTCTCGTGGCGGTTGCCTACAGCTTTTTCAATTTGCGTTAAGCAGGAATTGTATACATAGAAAGGTGTCGGGCAACTGCCACGAAACCTTCTTTGCATTTACGGAAATTTCTGAATATTTTTAACATATTTCCAAAATTTTATGGAAATTGAGTGTTTTTAAAATTCTCTAAAAAAATTCTAATATATTTTATACCGCGTTTTTTCAAAATTTAGCAGTTTTGCTTTTTTTTTGACTGTTGGAAAATTTTGATTATGAAATTTTTTTTAAAATTATAATACTGAAAAAAAATTATAAAATTTTTAAACATTTCTGTCTATTAAATTAAAATTTCTGAAGTTTTGAAAATTTTCGGAAGTTACGAAAATTTTTAGAAATGTAAAACATTATAGGCTTTAAAAAGTTTTAAAATCAAAAGATTTTTAAAATTCAAAAATTTATAAAAAATTTGAATATTTTGAAAATTTAAAAAATGTTGAAACATTTTTAAATATTGAAAACATGAAAATTCAAAAATTGTGGGAAATACTAAAAACTTAAGAATTGTAAAATTTTTGAAAATTTTAAAAACTAAGAAACGAGTAGAAAACGTTTTAAAATTTTGAAATTGAAAATTATAGAAAATTTAAAGATAAGATTTTAAATATCGAAAATTTAGAAAATTTGTGAAAAAAAAATTGAAAATTTTTTAACAATTATTGGGAAATAGAAAAAAATAAAACTTTTCTCCAAGATTAATGAAATTTTTAAAATTTTAAAAGTAAAAATTTGAAATTTGAAATTTTTGAAATTGTTAAAAATGGTGAAAAATTTAAAATTAAGTTCGGAATTTTTTTTTGTATTTAGTATTTTTTAATTGTAAACAATATTTAATCGTTGAAATCTAAAATCGATTTCATTATTTGGTTATTGTCTTAGTTTTGGAAATTATCCAATTAAACTGTTCAGATAAACGACCAAACGGAAACCTCCCAGAGGAGCTTTCTCAATGGAGGATTGTTTCTATTGTCATTTGAATGTTCATACCGATTTTGAAGCTGAAATTCGTAAACTATTGAAAAACAATCGTTGGTGAGGGTAGTAGGGAATGATAGAGAAATTGCGTTTGTGCAAACCGGCTATTTGACATGTGTAAAATACGAATCTAGTTCTTTTCCGAGCGCGTCTATATTGAAGTAGGCACCCCATCCCCTCTCTCCATGTTTTGTGTTTTCTACTTGCAACTAATGTTTATCCCTTGAAATCTCAAAGTTGATTATACCTGTTTTTTGGCGATTATTTAATAAATCTGTTCAGGTAAAAGACCAAAAGGAAATCTCCCAGCGGTGTTTTCCTATTGAAAAGTTGTTCCTATTGTCATCAAGCTGCTCATACCGAATTTGAAGTTGATATATTTTTGAAAAAACAATAAATCGATGGTGGGGGCAATGTGGGCTGATAGGGAGATCGCGTTTGCGCAATTCGGCTGTTTGACATGCGTGGAATACGAATTTACGGTTCTTTTTCGAGCGCGTCTATTTTGACAGAGAACACCCCTCCTTCCTGCGATTTTTTTTGGCAACCAACTTAATTTTCTTGCGGTTTCATCCTGTTGTATCTTTGAGCCAAATTTGGTTTTTCTGCGTTAAGGCGTAAAGTTTATACACCCACACAAATACACACATACACCTATGCAGCGTCCACTTTATCGGTGTCCCAAGGCCCTAAAACCTGCTTATTAGTCAAAATGTTTAGGTTAAAAATGTTTGGCATAAAAGTATCTTTCTTTTAGGCATAACTCGTATATCGGTCAGTAAATCCAAAGCGAAGAAAACTTCCCTGAATGAACGCATTTTCTCCAAATCCAACCTAACGATCACAATACCTTACTCTATAGCTATACTTCGTATAGCGAGGAGAAGGTAAAACGTTTCCAAAAACTATGAAACAAAAGTCCTGGGACGTTCTTTGTTTGAAAATGTTTCTTCTTCTTTTCTAAATAAAATTAAACCTTTTGCAAGGGTTTTTAACGTTCCAAGCAATTCTTTAAATAATTTTGGTCTAAAGGAAACTTTCAGTTTAATTCTAGTAATTTTTTAAGTCTTACCATCTGTCGTAGTTATTTAAAAAGAACTAGAAATATACAGTTGGTAACGTAAACAAGGTAGTAATTGATTGACAATTTAGGAATAAAAAAATTTAAATTAATAAGAAAACATCATATACTGAAAAAACCAAGATTAAACTATTTCATTGACTTTTTGGGGTTGTTTTCCGCAACTTTTATTTATGTTACAATTTTTTAAAAATTTCCTCCATAAAACATTGTTCCCTTATTTCATATTTTGAAGCCGAATTTAACATCGATAATAAATTGTTTGTATTACTTTTCCAAATTCCTGCTCTACTTGAATTTGTTTCTTGTCATAACTTAGGGACTGTTTTAAAACATAGTTTCATCTCTTCCATAGTCCCAAGCAAAACCATAATCATTATCCTAGTGCGACAATATGTAATATTTATACATTTTGTATGAAAGGTGCTATTCAAAGGAATTACAACACAAGTTTGTGGTCAGCTTGAAGTTAAGAAACATGATTTAAAGGCCCCAAGAATGGCATAAACCTTTGAAATTTATGTAACCACGTTATGAGACATTGTATGGGAACTTGCTCAAGAATAATTAAGAGATAATACTTAAATGGCGTGTTGGCGTACTCGTCTGGATGTAAAATTGCATAAAATATAACACAGAAACGCACCTATTGTCAAATCATAATGTAATGACTTAATAAACTTTAAGCGGCGATCTTAATTTGTCAAAACGTTTAAATCTTGTACGGAACAAACTCCAAGAAACGTTTATTTCCATTAACAGTGGGAATTTATTAACATTAACCGAAATTAATAAGTCAATGTAAATTGTTTTTGGTATTTTTGCTTGTGGAACAAATTGTCATGACAATGCATTTCAGAAGTGGGATATATCCGAAGAATGTGTCTGAACGCAGGTGGTCTCGTTTGAATCCTAAACATCTTTACCACATAGTTATTTTTCAGGTTTTTGCGCCTTCTCTTATTACGTATAATGCGATGTAAAGGCTATTGTTAGCGCAGATTGTTGTTGAATGGTTTTAAACAGACAGAGTCTTTTGAATGAGAATATCGAGCAGGACAAGAAAGATGACAAAAAGCTTCGCTAATCATTAAACGGAATCTAAAAAACCAATCTATCGCTTGTCACTTGTCACCGGTTGTTTTTGGAGTACGTGTGTTTAAAACGAGAGCCCAACAAAACACTGCATTGACGTCGCACCAAGATTAATGACGCGATTGTCCGCGAGGCTGCTGGCAGGAAATTAGCTTGCAAACCACGTCTCGTTTACCGATCAACTACACTGCTAAAATTGACGATCGACGGTAAACTGTGCGAGAAATTACCCCTCAAAACTGTAAAATGTGTCGTAAATGTAATTACAACTTTTGCTAATGCCCATTGCGTGTCATCGAATCAGGAAAACCCTAAAATAACAACAATAAGTAAAGCAAAAAAACTGCAGGAAATTGCGACGAAAATCCCAAAACTGGCAAAGAAATACTTCGAAAACCAAAATAGTCTAACCAGGCTAAAACAAATTTTGAAGCCTGAAAAAGTTGGGAAGAAGTTTTACATTAACAAGACCAACAAGTACCTTTTCTACCGTCCCAACCACATAATCTGCCCAATACGCTGCTTTAGTTATGATAAAATATGATGCAGAAAATGGAGATCGCGAAATGGATTTGAAAAAGAAAGAAATAACAATAATATTAGAATACGCCTCAAGGTTATTCAAACAGAGCCTTGAAACATCCAAGCATAACCAAATTACAAACAGATAACAGAATAAAAATACAAAATTGTGCAAATGCACAAATTTCTGACGAGGGCGGAATTCTTTAAACTTCAAAAAAGGTCTAAAGGAACAAGACCAGATCAGAACATCTCAGATTTCTGAGAATTACAGCATTACAGAATTACACCATACTTGGGAAACTTTTACTTTTCGTATGTTTAAATGCATTTATGCACAACGCACGTTGTATATCCCCACGACAGTGCTGGTGAAAAACAAATCACTTTGGATTTTACGCCGTAAAGAGAAAACGCAACACGTCGTACAGATACCGATCGTTCAACGAAAAAGACGTAATATGACGTGCAATAACAACGAGCTTAGCCATAACCCCCACCTCACTGATAACTGATAACCACGGCTGGCGGCTGCTTGAGCGTAATGTTGTTGGTCTAGTTCGTAATACTTACTTAATGTCACCTCGGTTAGCGCGAGCTGCCTATGGGTATGTCTTATTTTATTTTGAAACTGAAAGTAAGAAAAAAAATCGTTTTCATATTTATAAATTTTATTAATTATAAAGAAAATAAAAACGCAAGGACAAATTTGTCTGCCAAAATTTGAACGAGATGGGAAAAAATTAAGTCTTTTAATTTTTGCTGTACCTAAAAATTAAGCTGTAAATCATATTCTACTATCACTCATGAGCAATACATTAAATAATTTATTGTCTCGCGTTATTAAATAAAGGATCATGAATTTCCGATTTTCAAAAATTCATAGAAAACTTCACAGAAAAACAAGCGGACTGGGACTTCAAAATCGTGTTGCTAGTTTTTCAGAACTGTCATTTGAAATGTCAATATATTAAAATTTTTTACTTCATAGTTTTAGTAGTATTAATCATTCTCATACAGACAGACATTGTATACTACTACGGCATTAACAATTCCAAATTTCATTCCGATCTGAAAACTCGTTTTTGAGTATGCATGGAAATATGCGGTCTGACACACGAACCAAATTGTAGCTCATCCCCAGATCTATAAGCCAATAAAATTTAAAAAAATCGTGTTACCAGTCGTATGAAACAAGCTTTGAAAAATTCTTCTACTTAATAAGATTCTGTCTTCGTAGAGCAATTACGATACAAAATTTGGTAGCGATTTGCCAACCCTTTTTTGAGTCATAAGGCGTTAAATTCAAAATTTTTAAAATATTATAGCTAGTCGTTTTTTAGCTAGAAAGTTCGATAAATAAGCGTTGGATTTACCCAACATGCTACTACAAAAACATATCTAACTTCTGCTTTCAGTTGCAAATTTTTCTAAATTTATTTTGTCCATGACTTTTTGATATACCCCTACATTCCAAAGCGCATCAAAATCAAACTAATCGT
Organism: Ctenicera cuprea; assembly: GCA_958336395.1. Lineage (NCBI taxonomy): Eukaryota > Metazoa > Arthropoda > Insecta > Coleoptera > Elateridae > Ctenicera > Ctenicera cuprea. The sequence goes on from OY284487.1 coordinate 63,505,524, forward strand.
TTCGGAGCACTCGCTTCTTTAAAACAATATGTTTCCGGCAAAATCTCGAATTCGAAAATTTTCAAGAAACCAATAATTCCATATAATAAAAGTATAGGAAATTCGAAGAAAATCGTGTTTGAACAAGTCGCCAACTTGTCACTAGAATACAAATCTTTGTATTTATTAATAAGTTCTAGCTTTCTTCGTCGAAGTTGATATTGGTATTCAAATAAAATACTTTATTACTTCAACAATTTTTATTTATTTTAACCTTTTATAGAAATTTAAACTTTTTTCTAAATTATGAAAATATTTAAACTTTATAAAAATGTTCAAAAATGTAAGTAAATGATAATCACAAAAAAAATTTAAAATTTCGAAACTTTAATAAATGGTTTTACAATTTTGAAAACTTTAAAAATGGTTAAAAAATATGAATAATTAAACATTTTCATGACTTGAAAACTTTTAAACATTATGGAAATTTTTGAAAATTGAGAATTTATGAAAATTATTTGAACATTCAAAATCATTAGAAAACAGTGAAAATGGGAAAAGCTATTCGTTTGGACTTTCCTATTTTTCAAAAATAATCATTATAAGTTTTTAAAATATTTTATGTATTATTACAACCAGAAGTTCTAATCACAACAGTTATTACATAAGGTCAGAATACTCCTAACTGCGTCTGGCAACGATGCCTGTTAGAATGCAAGTGTAGTCAACAGCCACTCTCACAAATTAACAACAGAACTGAAGATTTTTAATGTATGCTAAAAACGATTCCTTGTGCCTAAATAAAATCGGAGAGCAGAAAATAAAATGAGCAATGTAATTTGTATTGCAGATTTTTGTTGTTATTCGTTTATAAATGATGAGCCATTGATTTCTACATTTCAAAAATTTATAGAAATGGTCACAGAGCAATGTTGACACAATAAAAACATTTTGAAGATCATTCAGAAATCTTAAAAAAGTTATAAAATAAAATGACACAATTCTTGTCAATACTGTATGTAGATATATAAATGTAAGAATGATATTTGATTTTTGCGGAAAAAATAATTTAGAATCAAAAATGAGCGCAGCAGTTCGCCTAAACTTTCTTATGCTTTGGATATTGTTACTTGCCTTATTTGGAAAAGTATATTTGTATATCGTTGTACCGTGCAACGGCTGTCACTCGTATCTCTGCAGAGAGAGCGTACTGGTAAAATCCAATACTACAATAAACTGGCTGGAGCATTAGCCGGTCAATATATATGATTTAAGCAAAAAATTTTTTTTTTCGGAAAAGAACATTAATTTCCGTCATATTACAAGAAAATTGAATTGATTCAGCTAATTCGTCAACCAAAAATTGGGTGGGAGGAGGAAACTTAACCTCCTTAAATATTACTGTACTTAAAAGTTAAGTTGTGAATCTTATTTTACTATCACTCGTGAGCAATTTATCTTAAACAGATATATTTTATCGTTCCCCGTTTCTTAAATACAATTTTTAGGTATTTAAAAATTGAGAATCCGTCACAGAAAAATAAGTAAATTGGGACACCCACCAAATTATACCTCACTCCTAGCTCTCTATAAGTTCCGTCAGTTGTCGAGTAATATTTTTTTTAATTTTTCAGAAAATTTTAAAAATGGTTTAATTTGAAGTTTTCATCTTTTAAAATTCTCGTGTATTATGTTTCTATATGGCTATTACAACATCATATTTGGCCCCGATTTTTTAAGACTTAGAAATTCCGTTTCAAAAAAGTAGTAGCAAAAAACATGTCTTACTTCCCCTTCCGGTTTCAGGTTATGTTTAAAAGCTTATTGTTTTGATAAATTTATGATATATTTCAACATTTCAAATCGGACCATTTGTTAGGTGGCGCATATACCCACATACATACCCACCCACAGATAAACATTTTTTAAAAACCATATTTTGGTTTCCTGGATGTCTAAAACATGCAATTCCGTCAAAATCGCAAATTAGAAAATTTTCGTGAATTTAATACTTTCCCTAGTATTCAATGTATAGGAAAGTAAAAACCACAGCTGATAAAAGAAAATCGTAAGGCAAAAAATGAAAAGTAGGAGGAATAGTCCTTAAAAGCTACTACTACTACTACAGTACATCTGAAACATATGCTTAAAATATTTTTGTGTAATTTGGCTTATACATATAAAATTTCTTGTTCCTCCTATTTATTAAATACATAGATTTAAAATTATCAAAAACGTTATAAGAAAAATTATAGATAATGGAAACAAAAGCCATACGATATCCCCCTCCTCACAAAAATTTAAAAAAATGTGCTGTCAGTTTCTGACAAATAGGTTTTTGTGACACATTTTTGAGTAGTAAACGGGCGTTTAATTGAAAATTACAATCACAATATCTTTTAGCAGTAAAGCATAGGAATGTAATGGGGTCGTCTAGTAATAGTGGGGAATACCCCCTCCTGACCAAGCGTGGGTCAGCAACAATACGGGAAATGCAGTTGAAATTTGAACAATAAATAAACGAAACATATTTATGCCATAATATTCGGAATTTTGAACCGCGATAGTCTACTTTAACTAATCTTATGAAAATTATATCCCAATTTAAAGAATTTAGCTCCCCTCCTACTTGCTTAACTTTTTTCCGGTAAAGCTTTTCCTATGCGAAATGTTTTGCAATGTCGCTGTCAAAACATCCAGGATATAACTATCAAACGTGGTTTAAAAAGATGGTTAGACGACGTCTTTCTGTAAATATTTGATTTTTTTTTAAACAAATAATTAAGTAAGCTAGTATGCATCAAAATATTGTATAACTGTATACTTATATTTGGACAACGAATCTTGCAAAATCATCTCAAGAGTTTTATTAATACATGAAAATTTTGATTAATAGTTGCAAATACACACCCTTTTTCTATGTTATGCTATACAAATCCTCAATTATCCTTTGATTCAGGATGTAGAGAAACGTCTTGAATGAGATTTGTTAGTAAGAATTTTTAATAACGCTTTTAGAATTAAGCCATAGTTTAGAAAATAAATTATCTCAACACCTGACAACGGTGTTCTAGAAAAATGCGGGACGTTTCTTTTCGGCGTTGTTTATAACTTAGATTAGTGCAGTTGAATACTTGATGACTGGCCGAATTCGACCAATTCCAAAGCCATTGTGACCGCTTTGTCCGGGAGATGAAAAGACTTCATTTGGCTCCCGTGAGCAGTACAAAAGTCAAGCATTCCATTCCAATATCTTGGCTTCGATTTAATTGAACTTGGCTACTGTACAAGATTGTGATCGAAGAAATAACTTTTGGACAGTTTCGGTTTTCAATCAGTTCCTTTGTTGACTATGCAATAACGCCTCTTCCTTCTATTGATTACTATTTTCAACTCCTATAGAACATTCTAAAATGAGTTATTATGACATATAAATTGCAGCCTGCCATGCCATGTTTAGACCAATGGCCTCCTCCTCATTTATATTTACTTCTATAAAAATGTTTATTTTAAATGTTTTAGCAATCTAATGGTTTTAAATTTTTACAAGTGTTTCCTTTTTGGTATGGTAGTAAATGTCAATAGGAATTAATAGAAATCTTGTTCTATGGTCGCTTGGAAATAGAAGCTTATAAAGAAACAAGCCGAATTGAAAAACTGCCAAGGCTAAACACCAACACCAAAGGGTAAATTAAATTAAGCAAAATTAATACTAATACAATTTCAAACGTTAAGGGTAAACGGTTTTTTAAAACTGCAAGAAACGCACCTCTCTGAATGTTTTGACTACCAACGAGATGTGACGGTGTTAGGCGGAGAGAATAAACCGACACCCAATAAATTGCCCAAATATAGCGGTCAGCGATGAATCCGATTAAATAATACTGTGATTATTAAAACGTTTGTATTGCACATAAGAGGAATTTAGGCGTAATATTTCGTAATACGTTTTTAATAGAAACAATTGAGTTTAACCAAAGAAATAACCGCTATTTCTTACAAATCAGAAGTGGGAGTATACTCAATAGTGCCTTAAATAATATAGGAATCTGTTTTAAAAAAGCTTATACCCACAAGTTGTATACTTCTGAAATTAAATACTTTTTCTCCCACTTAAAAAGCCGTTCTGATTCACTAGAAAAGTTGTTCAGCCCTAGAAAGCGGTTGTTATGATTCACCCAAACGGCCGTTTAGCCTTGCGCAAAAGGTCGAGAGATCTGAGGCCGTTCTACCTTATAAGAAGAACACTTCTGCTTTTTAATGGAGCCGTTTCGTCTTGTACGAAGGGCCGTTCTGACCTGTAATGGAGGCGGTTCTGCCCTAGCATGGAAATATTTTTGCATTGTCGTTTATAGTAAAGTACATGTTTAACGCAGTATCTGTGAAGGGCCGTTTTGTCCCATTAAAAAGGCCGTTCATACCCACTAGAAGGGTTGTTCAACCCCAGAAAAGGGTCGCTATGCCCTACCAAAACGGCGGTTTTACCTTACGCGAAACGCCGTTTTGCCTTGCGTAAAAGCCGTGAGGCCGCGGCCGCCTTGCTTTGTACAACAAGCCGTTCTACCTTGTAAGAACGGCCGTTCTGTTGTTTAATGAAAGAAGTTTTGTTTTGTATGAAGAGCAGTTTTACGGAAGCATTTTAGCCTTGTATGTAGGCCGTTATACCTTGTAATGAAGGCTTTTCTGCCATGTACAAAAATTCGTTCTACCTTTTAATGAAGGCCGTTCTGCTTTGTACGAAAAGCCGACCTGTACTTTAATAGACGTTCTACTTTGTACTGAACGCCGTTCTAATTTTCAACCGCAGCCGTTTTGCCCTGAATTGAGGGCTGTTCTGCCCTGTACTGGAAGACGTTCTGTCCTATAGGGATCGCCTTTTTGCCTTGTATGGGTAACCGCTCAGCTCTGTCATAATGACTATTGTGCTTTGTACTGTTGTGCCTTGTAAGGAAAGCCGCTTTAATTTGACTGTTCAGCCTTGAAATTAAGGCAGTTCTGCTTTGTACAAAGGGCCGTTCTGTCGTTCAGAAGAGGTCGCTCAGACCTGGGCCGTGCTGCCTTGTACTGACGACCGTTCTGCCCTGTAGTGAAAGCCGTTTAGCTCTGTAATGGAGATACTTCTGCCTTGTCAGAAGAGCATTTTGCCCTGCAACAAAGCCAATTCTATCTTGTAATGGTATAACATATATTTGAAATATTTTCGAGAATTTTAAAATATTCCAAATTTCCATAAGATTGTCGAAATTATATTAAAAATTTTCAAACGTTTCAACATATGTGGGGAAGATCCCGTAGCGGTTACCCGGAAGCCTTTCTTAGCTGTTTGATTTACATGATTTCATTTGGGAAATATTTGCAAATGTCTAACAAGAGGTGGAAGTTTGGAAAGCTCTTGCTAAGTTTAACGGTTTCACTAATTTTTTCCCACTTCATTTAAGCAATTGTTTATGAAGGAATTGTTTCGGAGAATGGTTTGCTTGGAATTTTATAAAGCCTTTTTTGTGTTAATAAAATATCATTCCGGGCTGTTTTTCGGGCTTTATTCGGTTTTTCACCAGTTTTTTTGAAATTTCTTTTCGGGGCTGTTTTTCCGGGCTTTATTCGTTTTTGCACTAGTTTTCTTGAAGATTCTTTCGGGGTCTGTTTTCCGGGCTTTATTTGTTTTGTTCATGAGTTTTCTTAAAACTTCTTTCCGAGGCTGTTTTCCGGGATTTATTCGTTTCTTCATGAGTTTTCTCGAAATTTCTCTCCTGGTTTTATTCGTTTGTTTCACGAGTTTTCTTGAAATTTCTTTCCGGGACTGTTTTTCTTAGATTTATTCGTTTTTCACGAGTTTTCTTGAAGTTTCTTTTCAGGGCTGTTTTTCAGGGCTTTATTCGTTTCTTCACGTGTTTTCTCGAAATTTCTCTCCGGGTTTTATTCGTTTTTTCACGAGTTTTCTTGAAATTTCTTTCCGGGGCTGTTTTCCGGGCTTTTTTTGTTTTTTTAGGTATTTTTTTTAAATTTCTTTCCGGGGCTGTTTCCGGGCTTATTTGTTTTTGTTTTTCGTTTCTTTCCACGAGTTTTTATCTCCGGGAGCAGCTCTTCTTTCCGACACCGACGCCGACGTAGCGGACGAAACATACAGCCCGGTGAGCGCCGGGTATGAAGTTGCTAAAAAAAATCGGGGAGCGTAGCCCATTGGTTTAGCTAGTTATTAATTAAGACTTTAATTATCTACTCCAGTATGGCAGCTGGGCTGAAGGTCGAATAATATAGTATATCCGATTTTTCGCCATAACACGGTTACAAAAGGGAACAAAGTACCTTTACCATAATTTAGAAGTCAACTTTAAATGTGCCAATTTTCAAGAAATTAACACGGAAAATAACCCAAAACTACATAATACCCGACATCACAACACGCATCTGCTCTGTTAATTAAGTCGTAATGACTTTGCAAACCTGAGAAAAAATTTCTTAACGTGCATTTCTGTAGGTGGTAAGTTAATTTCTTTGCAAAGACATGTTTTAAAATAAATTTAAAAGTAAACGATATTTAGAAAGATGAATGAATAGCGCAAGCTGTTGAAAGGTGGTAAACTAAATTGGAACCAAAGTAGAGAAAATACGTACACAAAAGAACTTTAGCTTTGCGGTTAAAAGTAAAACAGATTACTTAATTACCGCCAAGTCCTCGTAATTAGCGACGGCGAGCTGAACGGCGGCCATTTTCTAATTACGCCGTTATTGTTCGGTAAATGAGTACATTACACAGGCCATTATATGAACCACGCTTGCAATTACATCACTGTATGGGAAATTATATTTAAACCTTGCTGTACAAAGTGGTGCCGCAGTGGTGTGGTCCTCAACCAGTTTTCTTGACCAACAATTTTTCCTTTATACAAAACAAAGACGATCATGCTTTATCTGATTGTTCACCTCTTCGTAAACTCTGCGTGTGCGGAGAAGAACAAATCGAAATTATTTTCATACGGAGATCACGCCAATTTTACCGGATAAGAAAGTGCTTTCGGTACCGCTGAATTTCAGAGGGTTGGGTGTAAAATATCCAAGCATTTGAGTTAATTGGTATAGAATAAAGGTGTCGACCTCAACACCCATTAATTAACAAGCAAGAAAGACTAAAGGCTAAAATGAATTCTGTAAAGACCATTCGGGAAACTTGCAGGCTTCATTTCTATTCATGTTCGCCACTAATTAATTCACGAAATTTTCAGTCGGTACAATTAAATAAATTCCACAAAGAAGGCCTTATTTTTGTCCTTCCTCGTACACAAAGCGAAATATACAAAACGTTATAAATACGTCGTACCCTCAAGAAAGTTTTATGCTGGCGTCATATATTTTCAAAAGCTGTATTTGTGACAAACTCAGTTATAAGTAAAAATTAAAATTGTTTGGTAATTTATGAAAGGTAACAAGTTGACAATGGCAATTACAGAAGAATGCCTAGAAATCCGAAAACGCGCTACACGAAAAGCCAATTGTGATTTTGGCGGTAGATTTTATTGGAGGCGGATTACAATCCTGTTCAGCAGATAATGTCCAAACTCCAATTGTACTCATAAAGATGTTTATTGTGGCTATTTTCCAGGGGTCAGTGTTCGAATTTCAAAAAGATTCGTTCGTACAGTCCCAGGCAACAGTGGGTTTAGCGATCGCTGTATACGGGGAGTTTGCTAATATGGCAGGTACGAGAAGGGTCTAGAAGAAAAATCCGTTTGTTCACCAAAAACAGTTTTTCACAATAATTTATTAATACGAAAATTAAGCATTTTTGATTTCTTATTGCTTATAAGAGATACGGCAAAATTTAAAAAAAATTGAAAAAGCGTTTTGTAATAAATGCATGACACTTGGCAAGTTTGTTGGCAATGTATCGGTAAACATATTAGGAGGGAGAGGCATTACAAAATCACGTAAGAATCCAAGAAGGCGGGTATTTACCAAAATGGCGGTACTATTTTTTTTAATTTAAGAAATGTCCTACTGGACCGTTCTAAGAGTCTTTTATTAGGTTTAGAGACTGGGGAATATACTTAAACCATTAAAAAAGTCCAACTTTAGAAATAACTCCAAAAATCTTACTTTTTCCAAAAAATTCTTCAAATTTTCGATAATATTTAAAATATCTTATTTAGCCGTTTGAGTTATGTTTTTAAAGTGACTAATTTAGGAAAATAATTAAAATTACTGTAAGTAAAAAAATCACCCCAAAAACTGAACATTTTCAAAAAGACAAAACATTATTTTTTTTATATTAAAAATGTAGCACTCGGACGTTTAAGGTGTTGTTTATTTTGTTGTCACAGGCGACAAATGGAATAAAACTATGAAAAAAATCGTAAGTAATTAAATCTCTGAAAATTTTTAAAATTTTGAAATTTGTCATACTGGGCCGTTTGAGCTGTCTATTTTGATGTGTTAAGGGTGTAAACTGTAATGAAAATTAATAAGTATCAAAAATAACAGCTTTATTACAATTTTATTACTGCTAACAAATATCTTACACTTATAACATTATTACAAGTGTCTGAATAAACTATGTCATTATTATAAATAGAAAACGTTGCATGCTCTTGGCTCAAAAACGTTTTACGCAACCACATTACATTTTCCATTGCAGTGTATAGAGAAGTCCGTTTTTGTAGCACTCGTAGATTTTTTGAGTGCAGTTCTTCTTGCACTGGGCAAAGGTAAAATCACTTACTGCACATGAAACTTCTGGTAGGTTCGACCAAAAAGGAACGTGCTACTCGTCAAATACTTTTCAACCCCACTCGTATATTGAAGGTTAGATAAATGGTTTTAGACAAATTGATCCATTTATCTTCAATTTAGTGACAATTTCTTAAAACATGCCGTTTCGGGGCTTCAGCAATTGATGGTAAATTCAGCATTGTTCTCTGCCCACTGGCAAGACTGCAAGTCACTTGTAGATATGCATAGCACAGAATAATGAACCGCTGAAGCACTTGAAGCACCTCATCAGGATTGTCCTTTTGGGGTTAAGATAAGAATGTAAAAATGCAACATTTACATTAGGGTATTATTTCCATTTTTTGCACATTGTCACCGTGCCACGACCGGAAAAGAAAGACGTTGCGTCACAACCTGAAAACGAATGGAATGTTAGTGCAACCGATTTTTGTTCACCAAGTTTGTGTGCCAAGTTATTTAGATACGCCTAAAACTACAACGTCGATGTCGACAGTTCTTATGCATATACTCTTGTGTTCACTTTCCTCGGCATCCAATACATGCACGAATATCCTGAAATCGGCTTCTTTACGGTTTGATGGTGCTAGAGCTGCCTTGCTCAGATTACTGTTGTTTAGAAAAACGATTAAATCTTTTGTACAGATTACTGTAACATCGTTATGTTATATCTTGTGCAACCATTTTCATCTACATTCCGCAGGAAACTTAGCCAGTTTTTAAGAAACTACCCCTTTTGTCTAACATGACGCCTCTCCCTTGTACTTCTCATGTGTCTTGAATATGTCTTTGTAGTGTCTTTGTTGTAAGTATCCTCATCATCAATACTCAACTCGTTTTGATCTTCTCTCCACTCATCGTCGTTGACAGTAGTGCTATCACTTAACACATTTTGTAAGCACTCTAAAAGACTAGACTTATTTCCAGTTCGAAAAGCTGCAATTATAGAGATCGATGGAAGATAAGGTTGATTTTTGTAAGAGAAAAATTCATCCAGGTCTAAGTCACTGCATAACCCGTTGTATTTTACCATGTACACAATAAAAGAAGATTTCCCAACCAAAACACTTTACGTCTGCCAACATTCCTTTTTCTTATTATTTTTCTCCTAAGGAGTGCATATTTAGAGCCTCTCGTTACATGGTCCAAATACTCTCCAGCTTTCTTCTCTTAGTGGTTATAAGATTTTCTTTCATTCTTTGCTCCTTCTTTCGACAACTTCTCTGTTGGTGATCGTGTCAGTCTATGGTTGGCACCACATGCGTCGATAACACCACATTTTAAATGCGTCTACCTGTTTCAAATGCTTCAGAGTCCAGGCTTCGATTCCATGAAGTACCTTGGAAAACACGTACCAGCAAAGTATTCTCATCCGGAGATCTAGATTGACGGCTCCGCTGCAAAGAGACTTTCTCATTTTCATAAATGTTAGTTTTGCTATTTCTACCCTTGTTTTTATTTCAGTTGTCTGGTCACCTAATTGCTCCAGCCTGGTTCAAAAACATTTGTAGTACGTTACTCTTTCAATGGGGGTATTAGCCACAGTTAGATGCATTTGAGAGTTAGGGCACTTAGTGGCTACCATACACTTAATCTTCTTCAGATTCATTTTTAATCCATAGTCATTGCAACTGTAGTTTAACCTTTCCAACATGTGTTGTAGCTCAGTTTGATTGCTTGCTAATATTACTGTATTGCCCGCATATCTAATGTTGTTGATAATCACTCCGTTTATGATTATTCCTGTTGACTCCTCAAGCAGAGCTTGTTCGAAAACGGCTTCACTACAGAGGTTGAACTAAAGAGGAGATAGAACGTACCCTTATCTCACACCGCAACGTATCACTATTTCTCCAATTACCTATCTTATTTTCAACTTTAATGTCCACACTTTGTCCCCAGCATAAGCTGCTGATTTTGCTGACGTCCTTGTAGTCGATGTTTTTAATAATTAGAAATTGTTGTAACCTATCATGCTTAACTTTCGCGAAAACCTTTTCGAAGTCGAGAAAACATGCGAACACATCTTGGTTCATGTCTAAACATCGCTGAAGCAAAACATTGATACCGAAAAGTGCTTCCCGTGTTCCAAGGCCATCTTTAAAACCAAACTGGGCGTTACCATTGACTATAATACGCTTTAATCAAAGGTGTTACTTATTCCCTCCTCAAATTTACTGTATACGCTTTTGTGAATAATTTACAAAAATATTTTCAATTCATGACTCATAAATGCAATTGCCTTATAGTCTGAACATTCTTTAGCATTTAATTTCTTAGGACACAAACGTAGATGTCAACCACTACTATGGGATAATAGCAGTATCATACCGGGAGATCGAGAAAGGTTGTCCGAAAAAAACTACTTTCTACAGAGAGTATATCAATCTTTACATCCTCCACCTGTCATGGTGCTGTCATGTATGAAATGAAGTTAGCAATTTCTGGTAGATTCAACAGAGGAAAATAATTATGAAAATAAGAAGTTATTTGCAATCAGTTTTAATTACGGTTAATAATGGAATTAATTAGAACATTATTTGTTTTATTAACTAATTAGAATATTAAATTTTACAAAAATAAATTAAGAAAATTAGTAATTAGTAATTACAGTTCATGTTCGAAATGAGCCCCATTATTGTTGATACAGCACCCTACTCTTCTTTTCATGCTATTAAAAACAATTTGTAGCTGTTGCACAGTTATATTTGCAGTAGCGGTAGTAATAGCATCCTTCAGTTGCTCAAGTGTGTGCATGGGGGTCTAATATATCGTGTTCTTTAAATGCCCAAAAAGAAAATAATCCAGGGGTGTCAAATCGGGTGACCGTGGGGGAAATGCAATGATACGATCGTCATAAAATTGTTGTATATATTGATTTGTTCGAAGGGCTGTATGTGCAGGTGCATTATCCTGCTGAAAATATCCCTGATGTAATTCATCATCGTGAAGCTGATTTATAAATGTGTTTAGAATTCCGATGTAGCGGTCAGCTGTTACGGTATCTTCAAAAAAAATGGGACCAATTATGCGTCTTCTGGAGATGGCAATCCACACACCAATCTTTATCGGATGCAGTGGAGTTTGTAAAAATTCACCAGGGGCCTCTGCAGACCACATCCTGTAATTTTGTTTATTTACGTAACCGGTGAGATGGAACCAGGCTTCGTCTGAAAAGAAACTTGAATCCAGCATTTCATCGTTATTTAAATTTTGGTTAAACCAATTGCAGAACTGCACACGTTTTTCATAATCGGGACGAAGTAATTCTTGCATTACTGAAATTTTATATGGGTGTAAATGCAGTTTTCGTCTTACTGCCTTTTGACACGTTCCATAGCTTAACCCTGCAATTACAAATTATAATAAATTTTAAATGCAAAAATTTATAGTTTACAAAATACACACCTGTTTGTTGCGCTAACTGTCGTAATGGTTTTTTAGGGCTGCGTTCGATACGCGTCTGTATATCCTGAGTTAAAAGGGTTGGTCTTCCAGGAGATTTTTGTGTATCTACACTACCCGTTGTTTGGAAACGATGTACGATGCGCTTTACATGCCTGCTTAGATTATCGTAATAAAAGTCGACGTCAGGGAAACGATTAACGAATTCATCTACACACAAATTTACTGAATATTTCCATTCACCATCATTTTCATTGCGCTGGCCATTGCGGAAATAAGATTCAATAATAAACTTGTTGTGTTCAACGGAATACATAACCTTAAATTTACAAACAATTATTACTGTTTTCAATTAATTGGAAACACTGTACTTACTGTAAACTTCGTTTAACAATCCCTAATTAGTACAAGCATAAACAAACGACGGAACAAACGTATTGCGCAGTATGGCTAATATCACACTAGAAAGAAACATTGATAACTACTTAGAAGGTAGTTTTTTTTTGACAACCTTTCTCGATCTCCCGGTACACCACATTGAACAGATTGAAAAGGATCTTCATCAGATTCTCGTCAGTTGGTTTGAATAACTCCACTGGAATCTGATCTCGTCTAGTAGATTACATGCCCAGTCAAAAGTTCTTTTGCATTTCCGACCTTGGGCAAATTCGCGCTTCGGACTATGGCTCAATTTGGGATTCATATTAAATTGCATGTAACCACAAACATCTTTTACTATGTCTATAGTAGCGTGCTCAAATATTCTACTGATTGTCACTAATACTAGGGCGACTACACTAGAACGAGCTTCAGTTCGGAAAGTAATTTTGGAAAAGGAACATTGTTGTCGGTTCATTCCTCGTGAAGGGCCGGGGGGCGCTTCAGCCGGGAAAGGCGGACGCGTTAACCGCGGAGCCACCTCTCTCGGTAGTCATTTGGAATTTTGGTACAGTTGTCGAGGATATACTGAGCATCTATTATCGACCTAGCGACTTATTTATAAAAATCATATTTTAACAAATTCCTGGCAAAATAATATCTAATACAGAAATATTATTTCATAAAAGTTCTTTTAAATAAAGTACCTAAAATATTTAAATTTATAATTTCCTATGTATAGAAAAAAATTTTTTACTTAATGTTACCATTAAAAAATATATTCAAATTGAATTTTTGACTGTATTAACGCGGAATATTCAAACTTTATAAAATAGTGCAAGAATAGTTGGATTCTTTCCTGAATAATACATCGAACCATTAACAACTCTCGAATATACATTAATATGTTTGCAAAACATCTAAAACACCTAAAAATTAACGTTTTATAAAATCTTAAAAGGGTGTATTTTAAAGTAGTAAAATGAGCATAAATATAATCAGAACGTAAAAGTATTTATAATGAAAACTTGTTTAGAAATGAGTTTCTCAAATTTTAAAAATAATGGCAATTTTTTTAACTTTAAGAAGAAATGATTCATAATTATCTTTGATTTTACAAAAATTAAACGAAACGCTAAACAGAACTTATAAGCAATTTTAAATAATCTTGAGTTCTTTTCATCGCCACCTTACTAAATAAGTACAGAGGATAATAAAACACAGAATGTATATCAATAACTGTATAGAACAGAAAAACCTATTAAAAAGTAATCTACCATAACTCATTGTAAAAACACAAATATCATCATGTTAATTGAAAATTCAGTGTGCATCAATTAGTGAGCATGATGATATCAGTTTGGGGAATGTGGAGACAATGGTGGCCCCATGTGGAGGTTGTGATTGCTACCGTGTGCTTTACAGCATTGCCTTTAGGTGCGTGCAAAATAAAGCAATGATGTAGCAGTTTGATAGTTTGCAGGTGCTACTAATGTACTTTTTGCGCCTTAAATTTATAGCTTAGATAAAGAAAAGTAACTTCTTAAGCGCGGCGTTTAAATAATTTCAATTTAGGCGGCTGGAAATTGTTTCCATTTTACTAAGACCCATTTTGTATATAAATCTGTCTTTGTAGCTTACAAAATGTGTTGTGACAATTTTGTAACCATCTGCGGTTTACAACCTAGGGTCCAGCAAAGCGTGTCCAATTGCAAGAATAACTTAATTATACCAAAACTGCACGTCCTTCATTTATTCTACACCAAAAATGTACTTCTTTTGGAACTTTCTCTTAAGTTTACAAGCAGCAATAAACCATTGTCAGTTTTATAACCAGGGGTGACTTTTGAAAATATTTTACATGAACAGATTTTTATTGCCTCTACTTATTGTTATCTTTTGGGGTAGTATTCTGTAGGATTTAACAGAAAATGTCTTTTATTTTCTTGAGTGTATTACCTTTTATACTTCTGCTTTATTGCCAAGTAATTTCTGGCGCCATTTTCAATTAACTAAATCTGTTTTGAATAGATTTACTTTCTGAACCTTTAAAAGAGAACACAATAATACCCCAAAGATCTCCACTTATTTCAGAAACAATAATAAAATAAAAAATCTAATTAATCTCTAGGAACACACCCCAATACAAAATTCCAGATAAAATATTCTTTGTAAAAATCATCACAAATGGTGTACGTAAATTTTGTGTAGTTATTCATATACATTCCGTGTTTGATTATCCTGGTGCCGATGAAAAGAACTGACCTAACTGATCTTTTAAAATTGCTTGTAAGTTCTGTTCTGCGGTTTAATTAACAAGTTATCATTATAAATAGTTTTACGTTCTGGTTATATTTATGCGCATTTTATTACTTTAAACTACAATCTTTTCAGAATTTTATTAAATGTTAACTTTTATGTATTTTAGATATTTTGCAAACACATTAAATTATTTTAAAAAAGTTTGAATTTCCCGCGTTAATATAATCAAAAGTTTAATTGTTTGAACATATTTTTCCAACGGTAACATTGCGTAAAATTTTTTTACTGGAAAAGCCCGCTATACTTCGAGGCGCTGGGCATGGTAGGTGAAGAAGGTCTTGCTGCTACAGCCGAGATACCTCGAGGCGCAAACTAGCAAGGTAAAGCCCGTAAGCAGCCGAGATACCTCGAGGCGCTGGGCAAGGTAGGGGGAAGAAGGTCCTGCTGCTGCAGCCGCAATACGTTGAAGCGCAAACTAGCAGGAGCAAACCAGTCCGTAAGCAGCCGAGGTACCTCGAGGCGCTGGAAGAGGTAAGGGGAAGAGGTTCTGCTGCTGCAGCTGAGATACCTCGAGGCCCAAACTAGCAGGAAAAAGGTTCAAAAGTGACTAGACTGTTAAATCAAGAATAATCCTCTTCGAAAACTACTTCTGCTCTTATAGGGCAAAACTGTGGGAAAGCTATGACATAGGTTTACACAAATTCTTCGTCGCACGTCGCTCAAAAACCAAGAAACCAAAACTCTCAACCTCGAATCAGCAAAATTTGTTATTTAGGGACGCCAATTCGATGTCCGTAAAATCGAAAACAAATAACTGTGAGCTGGAGCAGTTTGGAAAATGCAAACATAATTTCTAACCAGTTGCCAGAAGAACTTGTCGAGTAAGCATTTAGAACACGTACAAAAATGGCAGAAAATATTATACAACATTATTTAAAATAGAAAAATTCGTTAAGTTATGTGCAGCTAGAAATAATTACAAAATAAAACAAGCAGTATTGAACAATTAAATTTAAAAGGCAAACAGTAATGCAGACAAAATAAATATTTTAAGAATTATTACTTAAAAATACGTAGCTCTATCTAAAGAACGCAATAACTAAATAAATCAGACCCTCAAATACGAGCTCGCGTTAAAATAACAAATACACTGAAAACAAATAAGACGCGATTACCAAGCTAAGCATGTCAGAATATAAGTGAAAAGGTTGAAAATACTTTCAAAATAATTAATAACACTAAGGTCAAAGGACGGTATTCTACACTACGTCGTCCATCTTGGTATGTTACGTACTCTGAAAGTATGGATATATACGTGAGGTTAGGTTAATTTAAGTTAGGTTACGTGAGGTTAAGAGTTATTTGCAAAAATTTATTTAATTTTTTTAATTCTGTATTGCAAATGGCGGCGGCGGCGAAATTGATTTTTTACTTTGATAAAGAAATTAATAAATATGTTACCAAAATAGGTATAAAACGAAAAATTAAGCTCGATAAAATAAATTGCCTCTACAAAAACCTACAAATAGGTAAAATAATTAAATTACAAGTCTGCATGTGTGATTAATAAATAACTCAACAATATCCCAACTTTTCTCACACAGTATGCGAAGCAAACAAAATAAACTTAATTAATAACCCCTGTGAAATTGTAAGGGCACAAAGCAAATCTTGTCGGTTAAATTCAAGAGTGTGTGAAATGTTATCTATTACCAGGATCTATCGATTCACGGCCGATTTGTCGTCGACATACGCTATTTATGTAATGCTGCATTTATTGACTCGTACACCCTACTGCATAAGGGCGAAAACCCTTAACCACCCAATATTAAGACCAGATGTGCAGCGCTGGTTGGCAAACACTCATTGTGTATTCTAACAATGAAAGTTAAATGTGCGATCGAACGATTAGGTTACGATTGTATTGACACACTAAAGTAATTTGTAAGGGCTATTCTGTAAGTTTCTTTCTGATAAGCTCTGATAAAAATCAACGCTTGTGGTTTTCTTTGTTTATTAAACCCTTTTACCAATGTCTAGTACATCCGTGTAAACCGATTAAGGGACAACAAAGGGATCACGAGATTGCAGATTGTGCAAAATTTTATTTACTAAACGCGAGATAGGTACCCAAACCAGATCGGTCCGAAATTGCAACCTATGATAAAACTAATATTCATCTATAATTTTTTTCCCAACCTATGTTACGTAACAACAAACCCCAATGTTTACTCAGTTTGCAGTAGCAGGATGTGTGCCTGAATGCTCACAATATTACATGGTAGGTATAATATACAGTACCTACTGAATAGCTTTCGAGCTTACAAAATAGCATTATGGCACTGTGTGAAAACGAAGAGTGCTGTATTCATCAATGCAGCAAATCATTCATATAGAAATGTTCTTCCACTTCTAGATATTCATATGAAAGCACTTATGTATTTTTTCCCTTTGTGATAGAAATGAATGAAATTAGAAATATGAAAATACGCGAAATTTAATGGTTTTGTTGCCGCTTGGCTAGATCCCTATGATAACCGATAATGTTGTAGCTGAAGAGGGATGTGTGGTCATTTATAATTTAGGGTTTATAGTACCTTTTGCCTACAAACATTTACAAAAAAAAAAAAAAAAAGCACAAATTCAACGTTATTTCTTTTTATTGATAAGTTCTAGTTTTACTTCATTGAAGTTCATTTAAATTTATTGTAAATAAAACAATTCATCCCTTCAACAGCTTTTTATTTTAGCCTTATATGTGTTTCGACATTTTGACATATCATTTTAAGAGGCAAGATTAAAAGTAAACAGTTGGTGTTGGTATAGGAACAATAAATCTTCATAACTTGATCTTGGTTTTCTATATCTGCGTCCATATGACTTGATTTCTCATTCCAAAACGTCTAATTACGATGAATTTAAAAAATCAATTTGCTCATTTATTAAAGGTGCAGATTTTAAATGCTTCTGAATTTCAAATGCTTCTAGTATATCTAATTTACGTTTATTACCACAAAAGTGTAAACATTTTATAGTTTATTTGATGCCATTGAATGATTGTGTTCTAACAAGTGTTCAACGTAATTGGATTTATGTGGGTGTTTATATTTGTAACAACGTACGTGTTTCTTGTACCTAATATCGAAATTTCTAATTATTTGTCCTATATACACCGAATTACAGTGCGAGCAGTTTAATTTTGTAAATGACTGATCTTAGCAAATTGTCTGTT
Source organism: Ctenicera cuprea (assembly GCA_958336395.1). NCBI lineage: Eukaryota > Metazoa > Arthropoda > Insecta > Coleoptera > Elateridae > Ctenicera > Ctenicera cuprea. Next base: position 63,523,504 of record OY284487.1, read on the forward strand.
TTTTCTTTAGCATTCAACAAAGTGTTTATAATGTTTTTTGTTGTCTTAAAAGTTACTTTACGTTTATTTGTTTTGTTTATAACTTAGGCAGTTTTTTCTGAATTATTGCCAAAATATAAAATTAACGCATATTTCATTTTATCTGATGAAGTAGGGAATAGTTAATTTATAGCCTTTTTTTTAAATTAATGTATCAATAAGTTTAGTATTATAACCATTATTGTATGCAACTTGTTTAATAACCGAAATTCCTCTGTTATACCTAATTTTACCTAAAGGCACCGTTCAAGCTCTATGTATCATGGACCTGTATGCTATTAATTTATGGGATTAATGATGACCAGAATCGTGTGGTATTGTAATGTCTATTTGTGTAGATTTTCTATAAACAGAATAAGCTAATCAGAAAATTTATCCAACTACTTCATCGGATAAAATGAAAAATACGCGTCAATTCCATATTTTGACAATAAATCAGAAAAAATTGCCAAAATTTGAAACAAAACAAATAAATGCATAATAACTTTTAAAACAACAAAAAACATTTAAACATTTTGTTTAATGCTAAAGAAAAACAGTCAATTTACTAAAATCGGGCATTTACAAATTAAATTGCTCGCACTGTTATTCGGTTTATATAGAACAAACAATTATAAATTTTGATATTAGGTACAAGGTAGACGTACATTGTTACAAGTATAAACACCCGCATAAATCCAATTACGCTAAACACTTATTAGAAAACAATCATTCAATGACATCTAATGACAGTATAAAATGTTTATATGTTTGTGATGATAAACGTAAGTTGTATACACCAGCAACATTTTAAATTCACAAACATTTAAAAGCAAATTGATCTCTCAAATTCACCGTTATTGAAAGTTTTAAGATGAAAAATCAAGTCATCTGGACGCAGATATAGAAAACCAAGATCAAGTTATGAAGATTTATCGTTCTTATAGCAACACCAACTGATTACTCTTAATCTTGCCTCTTAAAATGGCATGTTAACGTATCGAAATACGCATAAGGCTAAAACAAAAAAAACTTGTTAATTTTTAACATCGTTTTATTTACAAAAAATTTCATTTCTTGTGATTGCGAATTCGAATTCTTTTATCGGATAAAAAAGTTCGAAAAACGCGATGAATTTTTTTATGTTATTCAGTATTAGTTATTTATTAAAAATTTAAGTCCAACTATAGCAAACTTTTGTCTAAAATAATTTTTATTTACTTTCTCGCTCCTGTTTTAGCCAAAACTATTTTTTTACTTTTTTTCAACTTAATATCCCTCTTTCTACTTATAAAAGTCGTTAATGTAAAAGACATTTCCGTTGTTAAAATTATATCTGGAAGAAGAAAAAGATTCTGCCATTTCAAATATTGGCATAACGACAAATTATTTTTTTCCGCATTAGGTTTAGAGGTAAAGCTGTACATAATACAGGGTGCCCAAAAATTTATTGCTCAAATTTATATGATGCGTTCTAATCACTAATCCAAATAAAGCAGTTCCCATAAACGTTGGTAACATTGCTCTTCTAATAGTGCATTGTTAGCTATCTATCTGTATGCCAAATCCCTAACTGCCTCACCATAATACGACGACGGGATCTTGCATCTCGACAAAATTTATAGCCATAAAACAACGACGGTCCTTTGCAGCTCCACTCAGTTGATTGATTGTTTTCGGGCAATGTTTATGTTGCTGTTGCTATAATTTGGTTATTTATGGCTTACTTTTATTCTGACGGTTTGGAAAAAATAAACAGTAAACATCTTCCATTGAGTGTATTTACCGCACTGGCACAAGAATCTCGCACACCACATTTTATACTATTTCTTTCAATAACGGACAGTAATATAATATGATAAAAGCATTGCAAACCGAACATTATTACGACTATATTAAAAACAATATTTGTTTATCGCGAGTTGTTTGGATACAAATATGTGTATGATTGAAATGGCATGAAATTTAAAGGCAATAATTGGACAAATAATTACTCATGCAGACAAAATAAATAGACCAACAAATAAGCAAAAAAAAATACAATTAAGACAACGAATTTCAACACTTATAACGAAAACAGAATATTAATTTGTCCTATGAAATAATGTCTGTCTGTATCATTATAATACTAAAACTAAGCGGGTCCTTACAATATACGAAACAACTTAAACATATTATGCTTCAAACGTTGAAATCATATCAAGCAGCTGCAGTGGACGATTATGTTTACAAATTCCACACTTTATTGACCCAACTATTGTGAACTTCAGATAAAATAACAAACGCTAACATTTACGATTACAAGAACTAAAGCAATCGCAAATTAATTTAGAAAACTAGCTGAACTCGTGGACTACGTCCCACGCATTTCTCTTACAAACAAAGGTAGCAAATTTATTGAAAGAAAAATAAATGATACAACCTGTGTCGATATGTTTGGCATGATATTGAATGCGCGGTTGCTTCAGGTTAAAGTAGGAATCAGGATTTAATATAGACTATAGCGACTAGGAGTTCGATCCGCGGCTCGCTACGCTACGAACAAAATAAACAAAAAAATGCGGAGGGGGGCGTAGCCCGCGGGTTCCACTCGTAATACATTCTAATTTATAATCACATACATTTTTTTAATATCAAAACACCAGTAATTTGCAATCATTATTTTCAAGAATTATTTTATTGAAGTAGCAGCAAAATGCTCGAAAGTTCAAGTTTACCTGCTTAAGCTATACCTAGAAGAAGAAAGTAATTTTTCACTATAAAAGTGTATAGGATAAAAAGACACTGTTTTCTAAAAAATTAAAAGGTAGAACCAGTTTTGAGGAAATACTAAAACTACAAATGCATTTTTAAATTACCGTTCTTTGTCTAAAATGCTATAATACATAGGTCTGCATTTCCGCAGATTTTAGCAGCAAAAAAGTAAAAATGTGCTAATTCAGTCGATTAGTCAAAAATATGCAGAAATTAATACAAACCTCAACAATATAGATTTTATGCACTTTCAAATTGGCATGTTCAAAATTCAAAATTGCAAATTTTAATAAGTCTGGATTTAAATAAAATGAAAAGGTTAAGTATTCTTCAGGTCTCGATTTAAACAAATGAAAACAAAGCGGAAGTTTTTTTGAGTGAGCTGGTCCAGAGGTTTTATACCTGGTGACGAGGGAAGGGAGGTCTGATTAGAATTTAATTTCCCCCACGCACTGCGTTTTGCCTTTGTCACTCCGCGTACAAACTTTCACTTGCAGCGTTTAGAGCGAGTTTTCTTCAAACCAATACAACAAAATAAATTTTTATAAATTTTCAAACTGCTGCAGTAGATTTGTCCCGTTACAACATGAACTAACGGTGAATGTAAATACTTTAGAAAAAATACCTCTTTTTCGAATTATTTATTTTCATTCATTATTTATAATGTATTCAGGTATCAATACAGTTTTCTGGTTTACCCAATTTTGAAATTTCAAAAGTATCAAGCTTTAACTATTTTTTAAAAGCAATAAAATTTAAATTGGTATTAATCCACCATCGAAAACACTCTTATAATTAGTTATTATTAAATTTGCATAATATAGAAACAATTAACAATTAACCGTAAACTATCTATAGTTTTCATTATACGGTACAATATGTATGTAGGGCAAAACAAAGCGTCCACACATGTAGAGCTGATAAAGGATAAAGGACAGGGTTACAGCCAAGTACAATAACCACAATGGCGCAAAACACGTTTTAACATTACAATAGCCAGATTTAATTTAATCTGGGGAACAAAAAGCTCGGCCCGACTGAAAACTTAGCAAGGGCTCACGCTCTCTATAACAAACAACTGAAATAATTTTGCTACAATAATCATGGGCGAGCTTTAAAGCACCCCACTGTCAGCTTCAAGTAATGGGTTTGACCGCACAAAAGTGATTTGATCGACAGTTGTTACCGGTTCAATAAAGTCGTGCATTTACAATGAATTAAATGTTTCTAAAGTCGTTCTAAAAGCTATGAGTAACGTAGGGTTGCTTGTGAAACAAAAAAAAAACAATTGTTTCTGTTTGCAATTTCAGACTTTCTTCTTTAGTTAGTTTCCGCAGTGTAATCGATGATGATGGAACATAACTTGCTTACCTACCTAACTGAATACGTCAATATCATTGTGAATGCAACGCTATGAAAAACTAATTTTAAAATTACATACAGTAATGAAACGCTGTGGACCCCGAGCATGTATGTTGTGGCCCTTTGTGTAGTAACAAGTTCGGGATCTAAAGTAGATGAATTTGATAAATAAAACGCAGGAGTGGTCTAATACGTCTATTAAAATTCTTCAACAATATTTCCTTTTCGACACAGTTATCTACCCCCGGTATTCACATTTACAGAGTAGATAAGCTGTACAAAAACCTAGATAGGGTAGGTAGTACGCTTACTGCTATCAGTATTTTCAAAGGTTAACTCTAGTTACTAATAAGATGGTAATACAGAATTTTCATAATTTCCATAAACTGAAATCACCCTAAAGTATATTGGGCAGAGATAAAGGGAAGGTGTCGTACTGCGTGTCAGAAGTGTATAAAATAAAGTTGATTGGCGTTTACACAGATCTTTGAAGCAGCCCATTCTTTTACCCCTGGACTTTTCGCGCTTTAAGATAGCTATTATTTTAGCCTTCCTGGACTGTCTTGGGAGTCTGCCACTGTGCAAAATATCGCTGAAAAGCTTTCGCAGCCATTTTCTTGCAACTGGCCACTTTCTAGTAGGAACTCTAGATGGATGCCATCAAAGCCTAGGGTTTTCCCACTTTTCATGCTGCGTAGGGCCTAAATTATTTTATTTTCCTTAAATGGTCTGGAATACTGTCCACACAGTTATTTTTAAGGTCAGTTTGTTTCCGTTTGATATTGGTTGCATGTTTATGGTTCCTCAGCGTCCTTGATGAAGATACTATTAGAGCAGCGATTTGGTTCTACAATAGGCAATTTTCCTTCAAACTTTATTTTTAAAAACCACCTCAACCGACATTAAATCGGAAATTATTTTTTAAACAAATATTTTTATTGGCGTTAGATTTGATCCTAAGTAGCAGTCGTAGTAGCTGGCACAAGATTCCGGGTATCAGGTTCCAAGCGTCAGATTCCGGGCACCAGATTCCGGGCAACAGATTCCAGGCACCAAACTCCGAACACCGGATTCCGGGCACCAGACTCCGGAAACCACATTCAGGGAACCAGATTCCCGACTCCGGGCAACTGACTCTAGATTCCGATCATACGACTTCTGACTCCGGGTTTTAATCTCAAGCCTCCGGGCTCCACACGCGGGATTCTGGCCACCAGGCGCGAGATTCTGACCACCAGACGCGAGACTCTAGACACACGATGCAACATTGTCTGCACCAGACGTGAAATTCTCGGCAGCAGACGCTAGAGTCCGATCATCAGACTTCACTCTCTGGGCATCAGACGCGAGAATCCAGGAACTACACTCCATACTACAAATACCAAACTCCAGACTCCGGGTGCCAGACTCAAAGCTCGCTACCAGGATCTGACTCGGGGCACCAGGCTCAGAACTCGGGGCACCAGGCTCAGAACTCGGGGCATCAGGTTCAAGGCTCGGGACACTACACTACAGTCTCCGGACACCAACTCCAGTCAGTCCAGAGTCAAGGCAGCATACTTCTGGAAACCATTTTCCAGACTCCGGGCACTATATTCAAGACTCCGAATACCCAATTTCAGACTGTGGCACCAGATTTTAGACTCTAGACTCTGGTCCAGACTCCGGGCAATTAATTTCGGGCAACAAATTCTATAGACTACGGGCGACATACTTTAGATTTTGATCATAAGACTCTCCAGTCCGGGTTTTAACCTCCAGACTCCGGGCACCAGACGCAACACTTCGGGCTCCAGACGCGACACTTCGGGCTCCACACGCGGTATTCTGGGCAACAGAAGCGAGATTCTGGGCAGCAGAAGCGAGATTCTGGGCACTAGACACGAGATTCTGGGCACTACAGTCCAGACTCCGGACATCACACTCCAGTGTAAGGGCAACAGACTCCAGGTATTAGAGTCCAGACTCTAATACCAGACTCCAGTCCAGACTCCCGGCGCTAGCCTTTGCACTCCGGGAATAGGTGAAATGTAAATAAATCAATCAAAAATTGTACTTTTTTTGAGCAGTCGTCTTAATAACCGTACCCGTCCACATACACCCAAAATGAATCCGGATCCCAATATTGTAAAAGAAATAAAATCAATAACAATACAGATAAACAATAACATCATACGACACTTATCAACTGAAGCGAGGAAGAGCATATTTCGTAGTGATAAGACACCTACATCCCACCATCTATATAGAAGATGTAAAAATGAATTAAATCAGATATGCTTTCAACCGGTGTAATGTGCAAATAGATCTTTCGTTCTTTACAGCAAATAATAGATATATTTAATATCGATAATATATGCAGAATTGTTGTTGGAAGCAATAATGTGTATTGATTAATTTCGGGGGGGGGGGGGAGTTGATCCCCAACAAACCAACCAACAGTGGGCTCTTGCATAATTAATTTAACACATTTTACAATTAAATACATAGCGCTTTTATTTTTTTACAATTATGTACATGACGCTCCTATCTTTTTATATAGTATCTAATAAATGAAAATTAGAAAAAGGGCGCATTATATGTGCCCTTATTATTTTAGGAAACAAAAGAATTTACGGAAAGCATGCTAATAATCGCAACTTAAAATACTGCTGGATGCATTAAGAACAGGTCTAACATGGCGACACAACGTATTTATTATTTTTTATAAAGAAGTATACTAAACAACCGTAGGAGCGTAGTCCACGGGTTCCGCTATTAAATTTTAAAACTGCACGGTTCAGGCAATTGTTAATTTTTTATACCTTTGTATCGGTGATCAGTGCATAATTGATATTAATGTTGCAAAATTATGATTTTAACAAAAAAGACCAAATTTTTCGGATTTGTATTTTAAGCGGTAGATCTGTCTCAGGGTTGTTGAAGGGTGGTTAAAGCTGTCGAGGTTGTGAATTTGTGATTGAGCCACACTCGAGTTGGTCGAGTAGGCCTCGCTTCGCTTAATCAATTCACATTCATATTGTATTAATCATATTAGGCTGAAGTAAAAGGGGTGACCGCAGCAGTGCCCAAAATTCTTAATGTACCATACAAATGCGTTGTTTCATTTGATTATTTGCAGCATATGATTTTGTTAATTTGAGTTTTATTTTTACATTACCATGTGTGAGGGCTCTTTCGTAAAATATGAATTATTTATAACTCTGGCAGGTTTTGGAATAGGAAAGATAGTTTAAAATTTTTGTAATTGTTTATATGTTTAGGCATAAGTATGTTTGTTTCATGTTATGAAGACTATTAAAAGACGCGTTCAAGTTTTTCAACCATTTTTTTAGGTAAAAACCCCAAGCAAAAATCAAGAAGGATCAGTTTTGTAGTCTGGTCACAAATTCCGTTTAAGTAAAAATTTGTTACTGTAAGTAATCAAGAAAAAAATACAATAATGAGCAGCAACACTAGAAAAAAGCTTTTACCTAAGTTGTCCAAAATAATTAATATCATTTTAAATGTGTTCCAAATCGACACTAGAACTCATGTGAATAATTCAATTATAAAGCAATTTCATCTAGGGTCAAATATCACCGAAGAGACCGGAATACTCTGCGCACCATCCTTGATGAAAGGACGGATTACGACAAGCGTTAATCCCGGAAAAAATTCTCATGAATACGTTACAGGCTTACTAAAATAAATACCCAACAATAGACACTACTTGCACATTGCCAACCTAACAAAAGTAGACAACAAATACCAACAATGAAATAAAACACGCTCAATAGATACTACAAATCCTGCCAGCAAACAGCATCCCTTCGAGGGCAATTCTTGCCTTATGCGATATAGGCCATAAGATACAAAATCGAACGGCACGGATCGATGCGAGATAGGTTCGGAAGTTTAGCGTAATAATTTTGAGCCATATGTAGTTACCATATAGGACGTTATTTTATACATAATTCGTTCGGACATAGATAGTGCGTTTTATTGAGTTAAAATGGTCCCTATGCAGTCGTTAAATTAGGATGCCGCTCCGTAGGAGGGCAGATGATGGTGTTGTTTGCATGGCCATAGGTTCTGTGGAGTTAATGTGCCATCACTAATATGGGGTACACACTGATACCCTGATGAAACTTACAGCGTGCTCGAAAGATTGATTATGTTTGTCTAAAATGTTGGTTACGGTTTTAATTTAGCTATTTTTCACAACGTACATCAAGATAAGTTTTGGAAGATGTATCACTTACATTACTTTAAAGTAGAAGATTATATTAACGTTAAAGGTTGCTACATCAATGAAAAACTCATAAAAGGGTTTTTAGTTTTGAACAAGGCAGTATGAAAACAGTTTTGAATGCAGCATCGAAGTTAACAAATTACACGAGCACATACGGAAGAACGTTAAACAGTATTAGGGATGCTATGCCACTTCTTTAGTAATTTCTTTTTGCAATAATTAATAACGAGTTTTTCAAAATGAGTAATTTGGATAACTACAACTGTTATACTAATTTCAAAATTTGCTAACCTGTTAATGTGTTGCTATTGGAAAAGATAGTATAATATTACCTATTGCTAAAAAGGAGTAGCAAAATTACCTTGAAAATGAAAATTTGTTTCCTGAAGTTCAATCATGTTTTAGGAACAGCCACTCCCGTTAAATGTTTTGAAATAGGGTGTTAGCAAGCTGAAAATAAAAAAGCGGTATCTGTATCGAAATAAACCATTGTTAAAACGCGAGCGAAGCACTTCGCTTGGACTTTCCTATACTTTAGAAACAGTTATTTATCGTGTTTTCAAGAGTGTTTTATTACTAACCAAAATAAAATCTGTTTGTTAAAGTTTTTATAACCCTCGGTTTATTACTAAACAAGTATGCATTAATTTTTGATTTTCAAGAATTCATAGCAGGCGTCACAGACCAACTAGTGAACTGAAACGGGACACACTCTAAATTATAGATCATCTCTAGCTCGATTAGCTAATAGAATTTTAAAAAGTCGTGTAACCAGGTTTTGAGCAATACTAAAAAAAAATCAAAATTTTTGTGGTTTTAGTAGTAGCAAAACTTTTTGTAGCTAGTAACATTGTGTACTCATAGGGTATTTTCAATATTAAATTTCATCCTGATCTGATTATTCGATTTTGAATAAATAAGCGTAAAAACGCAGTTTTTCAAAAATTCATAGAAGGCGTCGCAATATATAAATTGGCAGGGTAAAGCGCAAATCACATTGTAGCTCATTTTCAGCTCTATAAGCCTGCAAAACTAAAAGAATTGTGTTAATAGCTTTTGAGCAATACTTGAATAAATAAGCGTTAAAACGCAGTTTTTCAAAAATACATAGAGAGCGTCACATACAAATTAGGGGAATAAAACACAAACCAATTTGTAGCTAATTTTCAAGTCTATAAACCTGCAAAATTTAAAAAATATCGTGTATCCAGTTTTTGAGCAATTATTTAAAAAAAATCAAAATTTTGATATTTTTCTCACTTCGCAGTTTTAGCAGTCGCAAAATGTTTCGTAATTTATAACATTGTGTATCCTTAGGGCATTCCCAATATTAAATTTCATCCCGATCTGATTACTCGATTTTGAATAAATAGGCGTTAAAATACAGTTCTTCAAAAATTCATAGAGAGCGTCACATAGAAATTAACAGAATAAAAACAAACCAAATTTTAGCTTATTTTCACCTTTATAAGCCTGCAAAAATTTATAAAAGAAATTGTGTGGCTAGTGTTTGAGCAATGATTTTTTGAAAAAAACAATTTTTGATATTTTTCTTACCTCGCAGTTTTAGTAGCAGCACAATATTTCGTAGCTTGTAACATTGTGTGCCCTTAGGGCATTCCCAATATTAACTTTCATCTCGATCTGATCATTCAATTTTGATTAAATAGGCTTTAAAATATAGTTCTTTAAAAATTCATAGAGGACGTCCCCTTCAAATTAGCGGAGTAAAATACTAATTAAATTGTAGCTCATTGTAGCTCTATACACTTGCAAAATAAAAAAAATTGTGTGCCTTGCTTTTGAGCAAAACTTTTTTGACAAAATCAAAATTATGTTCCTTGCTTTGCAGTTTTACAAGTAGCAAAATTTTTTGTATTTTGTAACATTGTATAGTTTTAGGGCATTTCCAATATTAAATTTCATCTCGATCTGATTACTCGATTTCTAAGCATAAAACATAGTTTTTCAAAAATTCGCAGAGGGCGTTATACAGGGTGTTTCTTAATAACATGCTAATATTTAAGGAGGTTATTCTTGGGTCCATTTTGAGAAAAAAACTTCATATGAACATATGTCCTAAAGGTCTTAACTTTTGAACTACAGGGTGCTAAAGTTAAAAAAAAAAATTTTTTTTATGATATCTTTGGTATGACCCTAGATATTTTTGTGAAACGTAGTACGCATCTTCTCCGCATCAAAAGGCATTTTCTGCTGTACAACATAATTTTTTACTCTTGCCAGTGGCGTTCGTGCGGGATTTGCACTGAATCATTTTAAAGAGAAAAGTGATACGCCACTGCTTTTTCTTAAAGTAAAAATTATTTTTGAAATCCTCATTTCTTTCTGAGCAAATCTGGTCTCTTGATATTTTTCGTTTGACGTACGAGTTTCGCATAAAAAAATAAAATTCATTCATTTGCATCTCGCTAGACCACTTACGACAAAAACCAATTTATTTCCTGTGGGGTCATCTTAAAAGATTTGTTTATAGCACACCAATTCATACGGAAGAGCAGTTGAGAAATCGCATCATAGTTTCTTGCGAAACTATTAGAAACAGTTCCGGCATTTTCCAAAGAGTACGCGAGTCCATGAGAAAAAGAGCAGAGGCATGCATATTTGCAGGAGGTTCACATTTTGAACATCTGATTTAATTTATTTCTTTGTGCGTTCAGGGTATTTTTGTGTTAGCATTCCAAATGTATTTAGATTACTTTAATTTTATAATTTTACCGTTTAAAAATTATTCTCTTAAACAAATTTTTGTTTAAAGTTACATAAATTGGTTTTTGTCGTAAGTGGTCTAGCGAGATGCAAATGAATGAATTTTATTTTTTTATGCGAAAACCGTACGTCAAACGAAAAAAACTCAAGAAACCAGATTTGCTCAGAAAGGAATGAGAATTTCAAAAATAAAATTTTTACTTTAAGAAAAAGCAGTGGCGTATCACTTATCTCTTTAAAATGATTCAGTGCAAATCCCGCACGAACGCAACTGGCAAGAGTAAAAAATTATGTTGTACAGCAGAAAATGTCTTTTGATGCGTAGAAAATGCGTACTACGTTTCACAAAAATATCTAGGGTCATACCAAAGTTATCATAAAAAAAAGAATTTTTTCTTAAAACTTTAGCAACCTGTAGTTCAAAAGTTAAGACCTTTAGGACATATGTTCATATGAAGTTTTTTTCTCAAAATGGACCCAAGAATAACCTCCTTTAATATTAGCATGTTATTAAGAAACACCCTGTATATAAATTAGCGGGGTAGAACTCAAACCAAATTGTAGCTTATTTTTAGCTCTATAAGCTTGCACAATTTAAAAGGAATCTTGTACCCAGTTTTTCAGCAATTTTTTTTTGATTTTTTTTTCATAGCTTTTAGTTTTTCGAATATTTTGTGCATAGTAGTGTATATTGTTACTATAAGACTATCACTATGGAAAATTTGAACACGATCTGTTAACTTGTTTTTGAGTAATAACGCGCTGAAATCTAAAGTTTCAAAAAATCGTAGCGGTCACCTTTGAAGATAGAAAATTTAAAAACTGGCGTTAGATTTACCCTAAAGTCTTCTATAAGATTTAAGTTTTAGATTAACAACTTTCGTTTCCGAAAAAAATGTTAACAGAAAAATTTGCCTAACTTCCGCTTCCGGTTTCGGATTTCTTATAAACGCTTATTTACCGACGAATTTTTGATATACCTCCACATTCCAAAACTCATCGAAATTGGGGCAGCCGTTTGGGAGTTATGGAGCGCACAGACGTTTATTAAAGACCAATTTTTTAGGTTCCTGGAGGTCCAAAATATGCATTTTCGTCAAAATCACGGTTTCGAAAATTGGCATGAAATCAATACTTCCCTATACTGAAAGTCTAGAAAAGTAAAAAGTACAGGGTGTTCACAAGATTTCTATAGTTCATTGAGTCGCAGTAAAAATATAGTATTTTAATATTTCAATTTTTTCTATCAAAATTCAAGTACCTACTTAAGCGGACTTAAAAAACGAACTTTCTTTATAGCTTTTTCGGTCCGGAAACGTACCATGATCGTGAAAATTTTCCATTACGAGCTCTTGACAGAAACACATATTTTAAAGCTCTAGGAACCCAAAAAAATGTTTGTTTACCGGGAAATCTCAAAAGCTACTGTTTTCATGGAATTAGTTTATAAAAATTTCTTTTAGTCAAAAAGGTTTTCTTTTAATTCGGAAATCGAAACAGAAGGTACGTATAATTTATTTCAAAAATGAAATTTCACAAGTTTGTAGTAGAACATGACAAAGCGCGTTTAGAATAATCGAATCACATTTTTCCAAAAATCCAGCTTTAAAATGGCGGACGTTAAGACTTTCTGAAAAGTATTGGTTATGTTTTGTATGTACTCAAAAATGAGTCGTCAGATTCACATAAACGTCGATTTTTATAATAGCTCCAAGGGTGTAATATGTTGTTGTATAAGAGCATTTTTAAACCGCTAAAACTGTAATTAAAAACAATTTTTTTTAATTTTGGTTATTTTCAAAAAAATATTACTAAAGATAATTAATAATTCTGTAGGCTCGTAAAGCTAGAGATGAGCCAATTTCGCTGTTGTGTCTTCTATGATTTTTGAAAACTTTCCTTTAAAGCCGGGTTGTTACATCGGTATAATTTTTGTTTTTTATGATATTCCTAGAGGTACATAGGGTTACTATCTAAAAGCATTTGTTAAAACCACGAAAACAGAAGCCTAAAAAATTTTTCAAACGTGTAGGTATTTTGGGAAAACTATTTAGCAGAATCTGGCTACACATTTGTATTTTATTTTGTAGGTTTGGTAAGCTAGGAATGGTTGATTTGTGTCCCAATCCGTTATTTACTTTGTGGTGCCTTCTATGAATTTTTAATTTTTGTTTACAACTTGCATCCAAACATAAAATTTACACTAGAAACTGGAGATACATTAATTGAAGAAAAGACTATAATTTAGCCATTTAAAAAATTTACCCGAATACACTAACTTCATCCGTTACAATTAAATATGCCTCGATCCCATATTTTGGTGACAAATCAGAAAAAACTGCTAAAATTAAAAACAAAACAAATAAATGTAAAGTAAGTTTTAAAACAACTAGAAACATCTTAAACACTTTGTTTAATGCAAAATCAAAAACGGATGATTTGCTAAAATCAGGCATTTACAAATTAAATTGTTCGCATTGTAATTCAGTTTATATAGGCCAGACAATTAGAAATTTTGATATTAGGTACAAAGAACACGTACGTTGTTACAAATACAAACACCCACATAAATCCAATTACTCTAAACACTTATTAGAACACAATCATTTAATGACATCTAATAACACTATAAAATGTTTACACTTTTGTGATGATAAACGTAAATTAGACATACTAGAAGCTTTTGAAATTCACAAACTTTTAGAAACTGCAGTACAGTTAATGAACGAGCAAATTGATCTCTGAAATTCTCCTCTATTGAATATTTTGGAATAAGAAATCAAGTCATCTGTAGACGATTACCGAGATCAAGTCACCAAGTTCTATTGCTATAACACCACTTACTGTTTACTTCCTAATATAACCTTTGATAATGCCATATAAATATGCCGAAATACGTAAAAGGTTAAAATAAATAAATATTGTAATTAATTATTTTATATAATAAAAATCCAATATTTTGTTGAGGTGGTTGCAATGGTTTTTGGTCAGTTTTATCTTATCAATATGCATATGTTAAAAAATATTTTTATTATTTGATTGTTATAATGTAACTCTTTTAGTAAAAAATGAGCTACAAAGTTGTTCCTGTTAAATGAACTTAATGCTTTCACATAATTTAAATTTTAAAATAATTTTACGCTAATATACAGATATTTTTATATCGCATCCTTATTTGAATAAACAGAAGCAACACTAAGGTATTTATATGTGTTATTTTTGACCAAAACCAGTTTTAAAATTATACAGAAAGAATTAAAGTTGAACATGTGTACAACGTAAAATTGGGACATAAACTGTGGTTTGTGTCATAAACCTCGAGGGTTACATTTTCGGGCAATTAACATAATGAATACAACAAATAAATAAAATTAACACCCCGATGTAAATGGGACAATAGAATAATATGTGATAAATTAAAAGATAATTTCCATACGTGAAATTCCTGTGGGGCAACGGCGGGCTAAAGAGGGGGCAGTAGCCGTAAAAGAACCCCCCGGGGTTCCGGACGAGTCATAATAAATATTAATATTCGAGGTGTGAGACTCGCGAGTTTCGATGCAGCTTTATGACCAAATCTCACCTGCTGCAATAAAACCATAAATATTTGTACAGAATTAATGTGTTTTGTGTCCGAGAAACATATTTATAATACGCTTTAATTATTGCGGATTTCTATTGCATGCCATTTTAAAGTCAAACAATAACGACCAAGAGTTCACGTATTGTAAATTGTAATATGATAAATTATTTATAATAATTTTAAATAGGGATATACGAATGTTATGAAGTTTTTATTGCGTATTTTATTAGTTCATGTAAATTAATATTAAAAATCTTTTAATTCAATTTTCTGTTTTTCTTTCGTTTTCTATATAAGATTTGGAAAATTCAACGTTTTTAAAACTATTCTTGATAGAATACTAGCATCCCTGCCAAAATACGCTTTGATCATCCACCTGCATTCCAATCAAATGTCGCGAGAAATAAAATGTTAATGAGACAAATTACCAAAGTACTTCATCCTGACTTTTCAAATTTTACAAGTTGTTACTTAATATATTTTTTAAATATGTTTGTATCAACGGTTTATGCGCCAACAGTGACTATAGCATTTTAAGAGAAACCAGATCAAATCTTGGTCAGGGTAATGAAATCATGTGGGAATCTTATAGTTAGAGACTTGGCTTCTGTAAGGCAAAAAAATCATTTAAAAAAACATTTCTTGGAATTAAAGAAAACCAGAGACCAAAAAGAAAATTTGTCAGCCAAAAACTGGATAGAACGGGAATTATTAAATACTATATAATTATACAATAATTAAATATTAAACAGAAATGTTCTATCTTGATACGTTTCTTACACAATTTATAAAACTTTAAGTTAATTAATACAACGATTATTTAATGTTACTTAAATAGTGTGTTCTAATTTTACTTATCTATCTATCTATATATTAAAGGTTGATTTACTCAGCTTTCGGCTGCCTGCGTGCGCTCCTAACCGCTACAATATTACCTACTCAAAGCGATAGCGTCATTATAAACACAAATTTCGTGAACATCACATCGAGCCCCGAGGAAATGTTTTACAACAATTAATCAAACCTATTTACGAAGCAATTCATACCCCAGCAATTTTGCTTGAAAATACTGAGTACTAATACGCCGTCACTAAATGTTGAGACAAAGGAAAGGGATCCGGATTTACTATCTAGATTGAACTAGACTAAGAATTCGATCCGAGGCCCGCTACCTACGGCATACGCTTATTTATTGGTAACAAAAAAAAGCAGGGGACATAACCCACGGGTTCCACATTCGTTTATCTATATTAAATCCACATTCCTTCAACCTGTCTCAACTTTTAGTGGTGAGGAGCTCCCGCCACATATTTACGCATCCATTATATAAGGCGCATATTTTTTTTATACGGTGGGCCGCTACAGTTTTTGATGAAGATAAGCAAAATCTAATGTCCAAGATTTGTGTATACGATCGGGACTTAATCTGCCGATAGCTGGCATTCCCACATCAGACTATCGAAGAACACACATGTTGGGCTTACGCCTCTGGAGAGAGATATAGGTCAGATCATGCAAACAATCAAATTAGGTTTACAAATCGCATTGCAGCTGAAGATTCAAGAGAGCAGATCTCTGGAAATTGCGTTTTATTATCTACAATTATTTTATCACTTTCGGACATTAGAATACCACTTACAGTTTAAAAAAACAAAATTTCAAATAAGTGTTCTTTTACTTAATCGAGCCTGCCATACAGAATCACCATTAGTAGTAATCAAAGATAGTCGTTCATTTGTACAGTTAGAAGAGTTTCAAATGTAAAAACTAAAATTTTAAACACTAATGAGCGTGGCCATTTTAAAAGAACAGTGCATACATAATTTGTTTTAACGATTACTTAATGTCGACCACGCTGGGTAGGGATTTCACTACAAAATACTAAACATTCGTTTGATTACTTAGTAGTTACCTATGTTCAGTTCAGTCGCTGACTTTGCGTATTTGAGAATACACAATACTGCGGGATACTTTCGGTACATGTGTTACATCTCGACTCAGCTTATTTCTTACATTTTAACAAGAATTTACCAAAAAAAGCGTGGGGCGTAGAGCAAGGGTTCCGCTAATACAGAATTATTTATCTTCTTCTACGTCATTCTAGTTCTCTGGCTTGTTTCTTCCAGGAATGCAGTCCATCCATCTTTAGTGGGGTTTGCCAATGCTTCTTCTGCCTCTACGTGACATATAGCTAGCCATATTTGCCAGTCTCGTGTGGTGCATTCTCGATATGTGGTTATTCCATTCTTCTCTCCTGATGTTTGTCTAATCTCATATAGCTTTTATTCCACATTCATCGTAATCGTAATTCTAACGCAATCTAGTCTTGTCCTGTTGGCTATCTTCCTTAAAGTCTTTATTTCCGTGGCTTCGAGTATTAGCATTGTTCTATCGTATCTGGCCTAGTTTCTACCGGGTAGGTTAATACTGGCCTGGTAACTTTTCTAGATTTTCACTTTTGATACCTTTTTCAGGTACTTATTATACCAGATCGTGTCGTTCAAACAGTCCTATATCGTAGCTGCTTGGTTTGCCTCTTCTAATTTCTTCAGCCATCCCTCCCCTACTTGTTATCTCAGAATCTAAATATGTGAAGCGGCAACTCCGCCATAGCCGGTCCCAAGCCCGGTTGAGAAAGGAGGAGGGTCAGCTTTAAACCAGGTTAGCTCCCTATTTGAAGATGCAAGCTAAAAACTGCTCAAAGTACTAGAAACAAGCCTCGAAATTATTTACATTCATCATAAAATAACGCAAAAATTAAATTAAAGTATTCTTCCATAAAGTATTCGAGTAGGCAATACAAACCTTTTTTAGAAACCTGTAAATAAATAGAATAAACAAAAAAACTATCTGGCAACCACCACGAGATCTTCCTCGCATTTATTGAAATTTTTGAAAAGTATTTAAATATTTCGAAAATTTTGTAATGTTGGAAATTCCATAAATTTTGGAAATTGTATGAATTTTGAAAATTAATGAACATTATTTAAAATTCATACATATATAAATGCTCAAAGGGTATTTTTCTCCGGTTCCTCCAGCGGCTACCGCTTCACCAATTTTGACCACTTTCTTTTTCAATGAAAGGTCTCTATCCGCAGATGGAACATGAAACATTTTTATATTTTTATTCTACGTCGATTTTTCAATAATAATTATTTTAATTTATAATATATATGAAAGTCTGCTAGACGCGCTTTACTTGAGGCGACATCTACACCAACGCCGCTTCTCATTATTGGAACTAATGCATCACGTGACTGACGTCGAATTTGGGCGGGGAAACACTAGTATTTCTATAATATTTAAAATTTAACAAACCTTCAAAATTTTTGGAAATTTTGGTAAACTATAAATAATTTAAAATTTGAAATATTTTAAATATTGGAAAATTTTAAATTTTAAAAAATTTTAAAAATTCCAAAAATTTACAAAAAAGATTAAATTTTGAGTTTCCAAAAGATTTCAGTTTTCAAAAATCAGATTTGTTTGAGATTTTCTTAGAAAATTGTGAAAAATTTTTAAAATTTGAGAAAAAAAAATCTAAAAGGTCTAATTTTATAATAACTTCGGAAATTTTGAAAACTACGGTTTTGGTATAGGACCAAAAGGAAACCACCCAGAGGTGTTTTCTTAATGGGAAGTTGTCCTTATTGTCATTTAACTTGTTCATACCGATTTTGAAGCCGAAAATTCCGAAAATCGTTAAAGGGGCACGTGGGGAGGGGGGACATAGAAATATCATGGTTGCGCAGAGCGGCTATTCGATATATGTAGGATACGAACCTATGTTTTAAAGCAGTGGTCTGGTTTTATATTTTGTGTTTTCTCGTTGCAACCAATGTTTATCCGTTGAAATCTCAAAATTGATTTATCGTGTCCGTACATGCACCTTTGGTACTTAATCGTTTTTTGGCCAACTACTAAAATAAACTATCTAGGTAAACGACCAAACGGAAACGCCCTATAAGTTTTTTCTCAATTGGATGTTGCTTCTATTATTATTAAGTTCATACCGATTTTGAATTGGAAATTCGTAAAATTTTGACAAAACAAAAAGTCGAAGGAGGGGATGAGCGGGGGATGGTAAGAAGGCTATCCGACATGCGTAGAATACGAATCTAAATTTTTTTAAACGCGTTTATATTGAAGTAGAGCACTGCTCCCTAACCCCAATTTTTTATTTTGTGTGTGTTGCGTTTTCTAGTTGCAAACAATGTTTATCTGTTAAAATCTTAAAATCGATAGTGCATTTTTTATACACCTTTGGAAATTTATCGGCCAAATACTCAATTAATCTGTTCAGCTGAACGACCAAATGGAAACCCTTATAGATTTTTCTCAATTAGATGCTGTTATTACCATTTATCATGATCTTACCGAGTTTGAAGTCGAAAGTCGTAAATTTTTGAAAAAACTGGTGGGGGGCAGTGGGGAGTGAGACGGAAAACCCGTTTGCACAGAGCGGCTACTAGACATGACTAGAATCTTAATCTACGATTTTTTTTCTACTGCGTCTAAATTGAAGTAGAGCACCCTTCCCTTCCCCACCCCTCCCCTTTTTTTGCAGACCAACCTCATTTTGTTGCGGGATCATCCCAGTGGAATTACCGATCTTTGTGCAACATTGAGTTTTCTGCGTTAAGCCATCTGGAGTGTAAAGTGTATTTAGGACACACATGCACGCACCTACGCACACACCCACGCACATTCACACACACCATTTCAGCGTCCGCTTTATCGATTTTATTTATAATTTCATACTGACTGATACAATGTACCAAGATGTTCAAACAAAACAATTAGACATAGCCTATTGTCAAACTAGAATTTCACAATTACGAGGACCGTTCGAAATGTACGTGGCCTAACATATTACCATTGCCATTTTTCAGAACCATCCTTTCTTAGGTTAAGTATGAGCGATCTGTCAATTAGTTTGTGTTTGACAGTGCGCTAAGGTGACCGTCTCGAGTGATTTCGTAAATAATGAAACAGACTAAGTTGGGAGCACGAGCAGTGATAAAGTACTTTCATTTGAAAAGCTTAACACCAACCGAAATCAAAGCAGAATTGGATTCGACATTTTTTAAGTCTGCTTCTTCGTTTTCAATGGTTAAAACTGGGTTCCCGAGTTCAAGTGTGGTCGTGTGAGCACAAAGGACGAACCCCGCAGTAGACGCCCAAAAACGGCTACTACTCCGGATATGATTGAAAAAGTCCTCCGTGTTGTATTCGATGACCGTCGAGTAAACGTGCGCGAGATAGCAGACATAATGGACATCTCAAATGACAGTGTGCACAGAATTTTAACTGAAGAATTGGAAATAAAAAAAGACCTCCCCGCGTTGGGTGCCGCGTTTGCTCACACCGGAGCAAAAACTGAATCGTTTGATTGTTTCTCGCGACCTTTTGGCACTTTTTCGCCGCAATCCGAAGAACTTTTTGCGCTGTTTCATAACCGTCGATGAAACCGGGGTCCACCATTACGATCCCTAGGAAACCAAGGAACAGTCCAAACAATGGACACAAAGGTTCTCCGCCACCGAAAAAAGCAAAAACGGTTTTGTCAGCAGGAAAGGTTATGGCAACTTCATTTTGGGATTCTCGTGGATTGATCTACGTTGACTACTTGGAAAAGGAAAAACAATAAATGGCGAGTATTATGCCAATTTGTTGCAGCAATTGAGCGACAAAATCAAAAAGAAACGGCTTTTTTGGCGAAAAGGAAAGTGCTTTTCCATCAAGATAACGCACCTTTACACACGTCTGCAATCGCCATGGCCAAAATTCATGAATTGGGATTCGAATTAGTGCCTTATTCGCCCTATTCGCCAGATTTGGCTTCCAGCGATTTCCAAACCAGAAAAAATAGCTCGGCGGTAGAAGATTTTCATCCAATTCCGAGGTAATCGCTGCTGTAAATAGCTATTTTGAGGACTTGGGTTCATCGACCTACGAAGACGGCATTGCTGCTTTGCAGCATCGTTGGAATAAGTGCGTTGAGCGAGCAGAAGACAATATTAAAAAATAAAACGATTTTTTGCTCAAAAAACTTGCGTTTTCTTTGTTAGGCTATGTACATTTCGAACGATCCTCGTAGGTACTTAATAATTTAAGAAAAAATAGAATTGATATTAAATTTAATGAAATATTCAGTGACACTATTGATGCTGTCTGAGCACCTCTTCCCAAGCGCACTGATTCTGTAAAAATACAGAATTAAATTTCAAACAAATTTATTTAAACATAGTAGACTGCATTATTGTCCAAATTGAAATTCGTTTTGAAAATCTGGAACAAACTAAATTTTACAATTTGTTTAATACTAAACATTTTGATTCTTATAATAATGAATTTCCGGAGCTACATTTTCAAAGTGTTTTTATCGTATACGGCAAATATTTTGACAAAACCACTTTAAGACATGAATTGCAATATTTATACAGCTACCCATCAAGAATTAGAAATGCAAAGAAAGTTACAGAACTACTGAAAAATATACATGAGGATAACTTTATACTTGCTTGCCTCAAGTATATAAATTGCTGCAATTGATTGTTACCATACCAACAACAACAGCGTCTGTGGAAAGAAGCTTTTCTACTTTAACGCGAATAACTTCCTGCAGCAATTCAATGGACCAAGCCCGATTATCTGCATTAAGTGTAATAATCGTTGAAAAAGATCTAGTTTTTAAACTTGAACAAAATAACGAGTGGTATGAAAATATAATCGACCACTTTGCAGCCATGAATGAAAGGCGAATCGATCTTGTATATAGAAAACAATGTTCTCCTGTATACAAGGTCAATTCGTCGAACATTATATTATATTTGAAATATTTATGTATACATGTTTTGTTGTTAATACTTCATAGGGATAAGTAGCTTAATTTTTAGAATAAAGATTTCTACTGTTTAATCTTAATGTTAAATAATTTTTGCCATTGCCTACCCAAATTTTGAACCCACGGAACGCCACTGGTGGGCACTGCCTACCAGGGCCGAACTTAGGCCTAGACAAATAAGACAATTGTCTAGGGCCGGTAGTTTGAAAGGGCCCGGGAGGGGACTAGACCAAGCAGGGCCCACAAGTTTTAAATTCAGATTCACAACTTAAAACCTGCCATATCAATATTATTACACAGTAATATTTTGCTGAAATTTGGAATTCCCATATAAAGCGACATCGATATAAAAAAGCTGAAGTGTGGACTTCGAGTGGACTTTTCCATACTAGATATTAATACTTACCGTATTTGCAAAAGTGTAAATTTTATAATCATAACGTTGTATATTTCACCGGCTATTAGATTTTTAAGAAAGCAAGCTATATAGGCAAACCTTCAGTCCATCCATTCAAATTCATAGAAAGCGCCAAAGTGAAATTATAGCTTTCAGAAAAAACATCAAATTGTAGCCACTCTAAGTTGCAGGCTTGTAGCCAGTCTTCCGTTCTAACAGTCTATAAAGTTTAAAAAAAATAATACATTTTTTAATTTTTCTATTTTTGAAAGAAGCGCCATTGCGATCGTTTTCAGATTTTTGAAATTAATTTTGTTCCATCGTATACCAGCCACAGAGGGCTCTTAAACAAATTGTAGCTGATGTCGGTCAGACGATTCCTTTTTGAGTAAATAGGTGTTAAATTGGAGATTTTCGAAAAGTTGTAGCGGCCGCCATTTTGAAGCTAGAGAGTTCGCTAAAAAAGTTATCGATTTGCCTTGAGCTCTTCTATCATTTGACCGTATGTTAAATTTCTAAGAATACAATTTATGTAGGCAGCAACCCTACAATGTCGCATACCGTATAAGAATAGTAAGAAGAGAACCGCCTGCTCTATAGCTGATTAGATGCGCTTCGGATATAGAACTAAAAGTCGATGTAACGAAGAGTTATTGAAAATATGCAAAATATAAACAATATTTTTAACGAGAGCTAATTAATTGGCGTAGGTAAAATCACGTAGCTTCCGGAAAACGCGTTGTTGGTATTAAAATGTATCGTTTTTTTACTTAATTTAGTTGAAAACTCTTGTTTATTCTAATAAATTATTTTAAATAGTCTATTGAACTGATAAGAGTTTATAACGATCGGCGTTTGCGTTAAAAAAAAATAACTAATCAATATCAAATTTTTCAAAAATTCCTGGATGGCGTCAAAGTAAAATTTAGGAGATTAATAAAAAACAAATTTGTAGTTTATTGCAAGTTCCCGCGGCTCAAAAGGTTTAAAAAAAACGCGTCGGCAGTTTTGGAAAAATATTTTTTTCAAAATTTTCAAAATTTAGAAGTACCGCCAATGCGATCGTTTTTGGTTTTTTGAAATTAATTTCAGTTCATCGTATACTACCCACGAGAGACTATCAAACCAGTTGTAGCTGATTCCGATCAGACAACTACTTTTTGAATAAATGAGCGTTAACGTCGACATTTTCTAAAAGGTGTAGCGGCCGCCATTGTGAAGCTAGAGAAATCGATAAAAAGTTTTCGATTTGCTTTAAGTTTTTCTCTCAGATTCCGTGCTTAAATTTCCAAAATATAGTTTTGGAATAAAAACGCTAGCAAAAAACATGTCTAACTTTCGTTTCCGGTTTCGGATTTTTTGCAAAGCTTAACTAGAACTACAATTTTTGATATACCTCTTGATTTAAATATTCATTAAAATCGGTCTAGTACTTTCGCCTGTAGAAGCGTCACACACCCGCTCACCCACAGGCAGACATTTTTTTAAAATCACTTTTTTAAGTTTTTTGTGCCCCAAAACGCGTATTGACGTTAAAATCTAGATTTCAAACATTTTCATGAAATCAATACTTTCCTATATCAAAGGTATGAAAAAGTAAAAACTTTTCTGATAAGTTAATTTATTTTAAATCCATACTTATTAGGAATTCTTTAAATTATTCTTATTGTTATTCTTTAAATTATCAGCGTTATCTATACTTCAAATAGAAGCAGAAGTAATGCAGTCTTTGAATTATGACAAAATAATAGACGATTTCGCTGGATTAAAAGCAAGAAAAAAAATTATGTAATTTTTTTATAAGTTGGTTATTGTTTATTACTTGTAATTTATTTTTGTTTTGTGACTTATTGTTGAATTGTACCAATTAAATTTTTTTTTAAATAATTACAGGTATGTATTTCCTTCAGCTGATATTTACCTTTATTTGTTTGTAAATTCACCTGTAATAAACGTTTGGTGCTAGTGAAATAGGCGGCGCGCGCGGCGCTATTATTTAAAATCATGCCACCACTAAATCTATATTTAGGGCCCGTGTTTGACCCTTTTGTCTAGGGCCCGCAAATGTCTAAAATCGGCCCTGCTGCGTACCCTGTTTAATAGGACGGACCGCCACTGATATGTATAGTATATAGCAACGAAATAAGAATAATTTTTCAGAATGGAAGTCGTATAAAAGTCAAATGATCAAAATGTTTAACAATCAATCTCGACTGTCAATGCATCAACCACCAATTGGAAAAGAAAAAGTGTACCATGTTTAACTCGAGGGAAATTGAGCAATTCACTCGATCACTCACAGTTTGAACAATTTCGAAATGAGTACATTAATACTTAAGTCAGACACATGTAAGTTGGTATTTATGACAGAACAATGGGGATTCGGTTACTGAACTAACAATGCTTTATTAGTGAAGTGCTGCTGCCAGCAAGATAAGAGTTGTTCAATTTACATTCCAAAGCAGCCACAATGACTCCCAAGTGGACACTATATACATTTAACCGACCCACAAACATATGCTCAGTTACACCTTGATATTTTACTTTTACTCATTCGGTAGTTACCTTGCAATTGACTAATTTGCCTTTTTCTAAAAACGAAAGTCTATAGTAAAAAATTGTAAATCTTTGCGCCATTAATTTTCTCGTGGTATTTCTCAATAATAATGTTAATGGCAAGGAAGAAATATATGTTAAGTTGAAAACATCCAAACAATTAAATATGTACATAATAATTTAAGCAATTTATCCATTTGAATGAGGTGATAGCAAACGATTCACGTCTTGTTCACTCATCGATAACGAAGTGGTCCAGGCAAGTTCTTGCGTTAGGCAAATCGAAAAGAAACTAAACTATAATTCTTTTGCTGTAGTAGTGCGAAGATACTTTTTCTTAATAAATCACATATTGAGATATCATACGTAGATTTGCATCCGATTTCAATAAATCCGAAGAACTTTGATACTTGGAAGCAGGAAAACATGATGCCAACAAATGTGTTTTTATTTTGTTAATATATAAAATGATTTATCTTTTGTAGAATCCTTCCAACAGTGCGTATTTATATTCTCGTGTAGGTAGGCAGTTGTTAAAATATGAACTTTGAAAAAGAAGACTTATTGTTGTTTTGCAAGGAAAAACGACAATATTTTCTTATTTACGCGTGCTGCTGATAAATATCTTAAACAGACATACTTTTCTTAGAATTATGTTTCTGTAATTGGAAATATAATAAAACAACACCAACTAAGAAAATTTTATCAATCAGCGTAATGTAACGCCGAATTTTAAATCAAATCGTCTCAAATTCTCATTAACGCTTAGTGATGTTATTTGAAGCACAAAAATTGTGTACAATGTGTAAAAGGAATCGTTTTAATTTCCATAACACGAGACACAAAATTAACTTCTATATGTAGAAGTTCGATTTTTCTTTTCTATGTCCCAAATGTAAGTAACGATAGCTTAAATGTTATGCAAGATTGCCCCCCCCCACCATCGACATTTTTCAAACATTTACGGATTTTAATTTCAAAATCAGTATGAATATGTCAAATGAAATAGGAACAACTTTCCATTCAGAATATCACTGAGATGTTTCTTTTTGGTTGTTTACCTAAACAGTAATTGCCAAAAGGTCTATAGGACGTGAAAAATCGATTTTGAGATTTTAATGGATAAATATTAAAAATAAGGGGCGGGGAAGGGGTGCTGTACTTCAATATAGACGCCCTTGGAAAAGAACTTTAGATTAGTATTCTACACATGTTGAATTGCCGATCTGCCGATCTGTTTCATAACTTTTTTGTCAAAAATTTATAAAAATTCTTTAATTTTTTTAAATTTTTTAACGTAAATAATTTAAAAATTTTCAAAAATACAAAATTTAAAAAAAATCTCAACGTAAGATTTTTTAAATTTTTAAAATTTCCTGCGATTTTCATCGTTTCAAAATTGTTCAAAATTTTAAAATTTTTCAGAATTTCTAGATTTTACATTTGTTAAACATTTTTAAATTTTACTACGTTTTAGTTTTTAAAATTTCCTGTAATTATCGAAATTTCAAGTCTTTAAGATTTCAAAATTGTCAATGTCTAAAAATTCTCAAAATTTTCAAAAATTTTCAAAACTTAAAATAATCAAAAATACGTAATTAAGTTTTTCCAAAAATTATGGAACAAAAAGTAAAATTTTTAAATGACAGCTGGTATAATAACATGCCTTTTTTTAGTTTAAACATATTCTAAATTTCCATAAAATTAACATCAGGGTTCCGGGTTGGAGCCGCGTCATCGGTGCTTGAACTGCCCACGTTTCGTCCTCGGTTGCACGGGACATCTTTAGGGCTGTGGTCGCTTCGGGATCTGGAACACAACTGATGTTATTAACAACGGCCGCGGAAGCCTGCAACTTAAATTTTCCATAAAATTGTTGAATTTCTTAATGATTATACTTTTTCTTGTTTCTTTTTCTGGATTTTTTACGTTGCATTTTTTTGACTAATTTTTCCTAGATTTCACTGTAAAAAAATAGTTTTTCTGGATTCTGTATTTAAGTTTTGAACGTTCTCATTCTACAGTTCATTTTTTGTGGTTGAAAACATAAGTTTATCTAAATATAAGATAAACCTGCATTTGTTTATAATGTTCAGCGTTGGCAGTGAGTTTATTAAAAAACTTATATTTTAATTATACCGTCAAATTCAGGGCTAGTTGAATTAATAGATTATTATAACATAACCTAACCTAACCTAACCGTACAGGTGAAGTCGTTTATTTTAACCGACTGTTGTACGAGGCTTGAATATCCAACACTTTTTTTTGGAGACTTTTTCCGGAGACTTTTTTTCCAACGCTTTTTTTCTTCGGACACTTTTTTCTAAGGGACATTTCTCCGGAGACTTGTTTCCTGGAGGCTTTTTTCCGGAGGCTTTTTTTCCCGGGGACTTTTTCCCCGAGACTTTTTTCTTGGAGACTGTTTTTCTGGAAACTTTTTTCCGGGAATTTTTTTCCCGGGAACTTTTTTTCCGGTAACTTTTTTTCAGGAACTCTTTTCCGGGAACTTTTTTCGGTTCACTTTTTTCCGTGACTTTTCCGGAAAGTTATTTGTCGCCTCCCGTTTTTATATCAGTGACAAATATTCAAATTTTTACATTTCTTTGCGAACAGTTTTCTAGCAGGGGTTTCATGAAAATCTTTTAAGCAAACAATTTTTGCGACTTCTTCTAAAGGAATGTTATAATACAATTTTATCAAAATGTTTTCTGTTCTTTGGTATGCCTTTGGACCATTTTCTTTTCCTCATTTTTTAACTATATTTAAATATTATATACAACGGCGCCTCAACCGTAATCTAGCTCTTTCAAGACTGCAAGGACACAAAAATTTAAAAATAAATGTGTGGCCTGTTATTGAGCAATATTTTTTTTGGGTATTTCTCAAATTCTGAAATAAGTTTTACTTCAGTTTTCATGCTTAAAAAAATTATAGTTTTTAGTAACATTGCGTCCTCGTAGAGCTATTATAATACCAAATTTAATCCTGATCGGTCAACTCCTTTTTGGGCAATAAGGCGTTAAAATAATTTTTTATTTGAATCGTAGCGATGGAACCGATAGAAAATTAGCTAACTTGTTTCAGATTGTCTGCAGAAAAATGTTTTTCTTAATCAGTCCATTATTAAAAAAAATATTTAAAATTTGTTTCAAATAACTTTACTGAAATTATTTCAATTTTCTTTGGATTAAAATACAATTTTTTTGCTTTTATGTTTATGCATAATGACAAATAGTCGGAACACCCCTAATTACAGGGTTGTGTCCATACGAATTTACCCTTTCTGAATATCTAAGAACCGCAAAATCCCGTATGGTACAATCACATTTCTGAATGAATAGATCTCTCTTACAACCAGTGACAAATATAGAATGCTTCATTCTTCAGGCTGTGTAAGAAGAATGGCGTGAAACGTATAGAAGCCGTTTTCAAAAAGAACATTCTGTATCAATGGTGAGTCCCGATGGAATGTTATAGCAGGTAGAGGACGTATTGAGGACATATTTTGTTTTCTGTGAAAACTGACCACACCTTTTATGCTCTCGGAATGATTCTTTCACACGTTTTAAGAGTTTCCGGTTTTTTGTTGTTGCATTCTTTACCAACAACATTGTTATTTTGAATTGTTTAGCTTATAAATGCCGATGCTCAACTTCTATTCTCTACCCTGCTTGATGGTATAACGTGAGTCAGCAATGCATCAAATGATTCTCAAAATTCAAGAGCCCAGAATTGGTAATTTATATTTCTAAGATACTACTGAAGTCAACAATGAAAACAGCTTGATGTAAATTTATGACTGCGTAGTAGGCTTACTTTTTATACCTTATATTTTGTTAACTTTTATATTGACGCAATATTTACAGAAGGTATGTTGTGATTTGTCCACTCAGACAATCAAAATATCGTCAGTGTCAATGCATATTGATTCCGTTAGATAAAAGTTTCATCAATAAAAATATCTGTCAGGTAATAGTTCTACTTAGAAATAAAAACGATAAGCAAAGATTTAACTGTAATAAATTCTTTTATGGAGATCGCAGTTGATGAAAATCCTACTTGCAAAGCTCTGCAGTAAAATTAAATCTCAGCATAATATTTTTTGTGGAATGGGATTTGTCTCAATAACTAGCGAGAAAGAAAGACTAAATTGTTGCCTCGCTTACAAAATTATCACTGAGGTTTCAACTTTTAATTTTAATTGTTTTCGACACTCACTTCATCATGAAATGTCCAATACTGATCGCATCTCATTTCGAAAATTCAAAGCGGGAGATGATACTATACTTTTCATTTATTTTAAATTTACAGCAATAATAACACGAGCAGTGGTCCGTCCTATTACGCAGAGTAGGCAATGCCTACCCATAATTTTTCTAATAAAAAATCAAATTCTGAATTTCAATAAAAAAGCTACTTTTACATACAGTTTTTATTTTTATTTTTTAACACCACCGCGTAACATTAAAAATTGAACGCCAAACAAAAAGTGGGAGCAAATGTATTAACCAGCATGTAATTAAATTTCACTTACAGTTAAAGCACCAATAGCAAAATAGTTCTGAAACAAAGCGACCGCAAATAAACAAACAAGCGTTTTGTTTACGCGAGGCCCAACTTATCGGGCCGAAATATTCCCGGTCAGACACAATCAACCAGTCTATTATTCTTAACACGTTTGCATATACATTTATAAATTAATGCAATGATCAGATGGAATGAAATAGTAGGAATTTCAGAACGTTTTTGGCATCGATAACGCACGGCCCCACTCGATTCTTTAAATTACTAGCATTGGTCAGAGGCATTCACGTTCAGCGTGAAGCTATTGAGTAATTCTTTATTTCATACGTAGTTTGCAAAAATTGCAACAAATATGGAAAATCTTGTTCGCCAGCTTTTAAAAGAAAAATTTAATAGTTGCTCTTACGAAAAACAGATAGAAAAATGGAAATTAAAAAATATGGGCGATGTACTCCTAAATTACTAGGGCTCGCGCATTAACTTGGCTTTAGACGAAGGTTTATGTTATCAAATTAAAGTGCATAATGACGAAGTGAAATTTAATAGAGATTTTATGCGTAAGTTAATTCATTTAACAACAGGTCTTGGTAAATTAAAGTTGCCGTAACTTTTTACAGTTTAATCTTAATGTTAAATAATTTTGACCTATGCTTACCCAAATGTAGAACCCACGGCACGCCACTGATCACGAGTGCCTACAATTTTATTAATAATTTTTGCTGCCGGTTCCAAGCCCGGATAAAGGAGGAGGGTTGGTGGGCCGGGTTAGCAACCTACCCACCGTAAAACAAACCACTGCTCATAGACCCACGCATACGAACAGGCAATGATTAAGGAGTAACGATCTAGAAATTTTTGCCATAGGATAACCAACAAAACAAATAAAGTTGGATCTCAACATCGGGCGAAGGACCATAATAAGCGTGAAGAATCACAGGTTACAATGCTTAATTAAAGACGAAGAAGAAAAAGAAGAAGCAAGGTGATTCAGGGTGGTTGGAGATGGTTTGAGGACTGCACGAGTGTAAAGGACGAGTGAAAGACTCGTCTCTCAACAAACCCGGGTGTTCACCTTGTCAAAAGCCCTAGCTGTTAAATCCCAGCAAGTGGACGA
Source organism: Ctenicera cuprea (assembly GCA_958336395.1). NCBI lineage: Eukaryota > Metazoa > Arthropoda > Insecta > Coleoptera > Elateridae > Ctenicera > Ctenicera cuprea. The sequence continues at coordinate 63,553,623 of OY284487.1, forward strand.
TACTAACCTTAATTTATTCTAATTAAAACAATTATTAACTTCAACAGGTTCTTTATTTTAGCCTTATACGTATTTTACCGTGTTTACACGTCATTATCAAAAGCAAGATTAAAAATAAACAGTTGGTGTTGCTATAGGAACAATAATTACTTCATAACTTTAATCTTGATTTTCTACATCTGCGATTAGATGAAGTCATCATAATTGTCACTAGATTCTAGAGAAGCCCCAGTCACCAGATAGCGCGCTGACTCTACATTAAAATTTTTCGCGCTTCTGTATCATTTGTTGATGGACGGGGTTGGAGAAGTGTGGGGGAATAATCGCACAGAGGAACCCTAAGTGCTATGGTAGTTCTAATTCCCCAGGAAAAACAGGTCTGTTTATAAACCCGGCAGGTGAACCCCAGGTCTCTGCTAAGTCACCATAATTGCCACTAGATTTTAGGGAACCCCCCAAAAGTGACCAGATGGATGGCGCGCCGACTCTATTCAAATTTCCCGCGCTTCACTTTTACTGGTTGAGGGACGTTATATCACGTGGTAAGAGAAGTGGATTGGAGTAGGGGGCGAAACCCAACTACCCCTAGACAAAACAAGTTAGCTTATATCGCCGGCAGGTACATCTTCCTATTTTTATGGTTTTCATCTCTGGTAAGCTACCATTATTTCCACTAGAGTTTAGAGAACACCCCGAAAGTGAGCAGATGGCGCGCCGACTCTATTCAAATTTCCCGCGCTTCGCTTTTATTGGTGGAGGGACGGGGGCTTATATCACGTGGTAGAGGGAGTGGGGAGTAGCACGGAGCGCAACCCTACTTTTCCCAGCAAAACAAGTTACCCTATATCGCTGGCAGGTAAACCCTCCCACTTTTATGGATTGCATCTCTGCTAAATCACTATAATTTCCAATATATTCTAAGGAATTCCAAAAAAGCGACAATATGGCACCCCAACTGTATTCATCTTTCATCGCTTCTATTGGTTGGGAGACGGAGCTTATATCACGTGGTAGGAAGAGTGGTGGGGAGCAAAGCACTACTAGCGGACTCCTACTTCACCGAGGCAAAGCAGGTTAGCTGGCAACTGTTAGCATCACTCTATTTAAAATGGCCACCGTCTAAACAAACACCCAGGGGGCGCGAACAATAGTCACTAAATACTAAGGAACTCCCCAAATTCTAGAGTGTTGCCAAATATGTCACTAGATTTTAGGAGAATTTCTTTTTGGTCGATACATCAAAAGTCACTAGATTTAACTGCTGGCGCGGCGGTTCTCGAAATATGTCAACCATTTTCCTTAGGAGAATTAGTACCCGCTGCAATGTCGGTTAGAAATGAGAACTTAAAAGTTAACTAGCGGAACCCGCGGGCTACGCCTTGCGCTTTTTTTTAATATAATAAATTAATTACTGAAGTTGCTAATGTAGGGCACCGTGGATATTATTCGCAGTTTCATGAATTTTATAGCCATTGGTTTAATTCTATATAAATCGATTATGACAAATTTGTTCGCCAAAATTAGGAAGTAGGAAGGCAATGTTAACCTCCCTGAAAATTACTGCACCTAAAAATTACATACTAAATCTTATTCTACTATTAATCATGAGCACTTTAGCGGTAACTGAAATTTTTAATCCTCCTCCGCTTACTAAAGCGAGTGGCATGAATTTACGCTTTAAAAAAATTTATAGTAGGCGTTACAGAAAAATTAACGGACTGCGACGCGAAGCAAATAGTAGCCTATTCCTAGCTTAGCTTTATAAGCTTACAAAAATCGTGTGGCCGGTTTTTGAGCAATTTTTTTGCAATGTCCAAACTTTGATATATTTTCACCTACAGTTTTCAGTTGCAAAAAAAGCTTTTGTATATTAATATTGTGTTTCTCTGGGGCTGTTCTAATACCAAAACGAATACCAATCCGTCAACTTGTTTTTGAGTAAATATGCATTAGCCCAAAATTCACAATCACTGTAGCCATTATAAAGCTAGAGTGCTTTGAGGAAACTTTTGAGTTGCGTTAACGCCCTCTTTCATATTCTATTTTTGTATTTATGAAATCTCGTTTGTCAAAAAAATGCTATCAAAGAACATGTCGAATTTCTGTGTTTTTTTGGTATACCTAACTTTTCGTTTAACCTAGGTAAACCAAATGTCATTAAAATCGATCTAATAGTTCCTGAAATTTTGCATTACACACACGTGCACATAAAGACCAAACATGGGGCCAAAACATGTATTTCTGTCAAAATGTCATACTCGAAAATATTTTCGAAATCACAATACATTTCCGAACTGGAAGTATGGGAAAGTAGATAAGCGCACGGATTCAGGTAGTTCTTTTTAAATCAGAGCTAGTAATGTACACGCAGCGGTTTCTTTACGGGAACGTAAATGTTATGGCTACTTAAGTTTTTAATACGTTATTCCATGGAGTGTGGAGTGCGTACCGTATATTTGTTTATTTTGTAAAATATCTGTGAGAAGACTTTTGTTGTGGCGGTTTCCCAGCAGCTTTTTAATAATAAAACTGGCAAAAAGTCTTAGTAGTAACATTTATTTGTCTGTTATAGAAAAAAAATTATATTAAACTCTCTATAAATTTGTTTATGCTGCAATCGGTTTACATTTATATTTGGGATAATTTCGTGCGCTTCATGTTTATGATTTCCTAGCGGATGTTTGTAAACTTCTCGGCACCAAGAATGGATTACAATTATGCAAAGGAACCGTGCACGATAAACGGGATCTCTGCTTACTCAAGTTTCGGATTTGCATATAAAAATGAACTGGCGGAATGTATTATACGATTATAGCGCTTACATACAGGTTTCACAGATCCATTTCTATAGTCCAAAATTTAGACACTATTCGCGTTTATAAATTAGATAGAAACTATTTGATGAACTGAGGATGATGATGCCTTAGGAGCAATAACTTTTGAGGATTTTTGTTCCCGTAATTACAATACTGATTTGAGAAAAATAATTAAACTTCTGGTACAGCTTTTGTCGTCTAATTCGTTACCACGTCTAAGTCTATACTATTTAATAATTTTTGTGTAAAGGGTTTCATTATAGGCGTAAAATTATTGTTTTGTTGGGTAACTTTTCAACAGTCACAATTTTTGATTTTTCATACAATAAACTTTTGTTGTTCCGTCAAAATTGAGTTCCAGCAGCAATTTTTTAAATTTCGTATTTATATTCCGGAACAAAAACCTAAAGCAAAGGCGCAGGTTATCCAGGTGGCTTTCAAAATAAAGACAGTTGACATTAAGGCGTTCCCGACATCCCATTTCAAACAAAAAACATACAATTACATAACAATGGGCCATCTACGCCTACTAACAGGGGATAGTGATGTCCCTAACACGGTCCCGAGATAAAATCGGTCCTATCTTCAATCTTCGCTTTAGAGCAACGCCGAAACGAACACCTGAGAGCCAAGTATGCAGCAAAAGAAGCGGTCGATGCAAAGAAAAAAGAATCAGATACGTTTAAAGTCAATCTACTATTGTGCGTTTTAGATTGATAGACAGGAATCTTAATTTTCGATTTAAAGATTGAATGTCCATTTAGCACGCTACTAAAAACTTACAACTGACACGCGCTTCATGGTCACTATTAAATTCGTTGTTTTTTTTTCGCGAGGTTACTTTAAGTAGGTAGGTTTCTGTAGAAGTTATTTTGGCCACGCGTATCTGATTATGTGACTAATAGATTGTAAAAGTCATTGTGAGCAATTTAAAATGTAGCTTTTACTACAGTTATCTGCTGCGTTGAAATAAACTTGTATGAGGCTCTCTTGTAGAGACATGAAACGGTACAGTTACAACATTTCTAAATTGAAATGGACAAAGATGAAAAATACAATAATCAAGAATTAAATAAGATTAATTATTATTTGACCAGAAAATGTCTTAATACTGATTTTAAAACATCGGCATTAATCGTTAAATACTGATATGGAAAATCAAAAACCAAATTTTCCAATAATCTTGAAATAGTAAACATTTTCAAAATTTAATATCTGGTGTTGACAGTTAAAAAAATATAAAGCAGAAGATTACGTTTCTGGCACAAATTCCAACTTATTTGCTGTTTGCACAAATTTGTTCTTTTAGTTAAAAGTGTTTTTTTTTCAAAAAATTACTTGTTATGATTAAAATTATAATTTATTACGTGGATGTCATGGCGGTTCAATATAGATCCGATGGCCAGAACTAAAGTATTTTTGCGCCCTAAATTACATTTCTGAATATGTTTTGTTTTCTAATTCCTTTAAGACGCTGCTCATCAAAAAATCTCTCGTAGTTGGGTCGCGACCCAGGGATTGGAAAATGTGTCCGCGACGGCCATTGTGTCCACTAAACTAACGCGGCCGTTGTGTTCAAGGTAGCCGTTAGATTCAAGATTGCCGTTATGTCTCGCTTCGTCTCCACGAGACCAATATGCCGGTTGTGTGTAAGGTGGTCATTCACTAAATTATTGCAACAATTGTGTTCTAGGTGGCCGTTGTATCCAAGCAACTATGTATTTCTAAAGCTGCGGCCGTTGTGTCCACGAAACTAACAAGCCGTTGTGCTCGCGGTGACGTTTGCGTCCACTAAACTAATGCCGCCGTTGTGATCAAAGTGGCAGTTACATTCAAGGTTGCCGTTGTAACCCGTTTCGTATCCACAAGACAAGTATGGCATTTGGATGCAAGGTAATTATTATGTCCACTATATTAATGCGACAGTTTTCTGTTATAAATTGAATCCGTTGCAGCATTGGTAGCCGTTGTGTCCAAAATGGCCGTTATGTCTATCAGAACCTAATACCGCCGTTGTGTTGAAGGTTGCCGTTATATCCTGCTTCATACCCATGAGACCAACATGGCCGTTGTGTAAGGTGGTCATTCTGTCCACTGAATTAATGCAACAGTAGTGTTCTACGTGGCCGTTGTGTCTAAGCAACGATGGTAGCTGTTGTAGCCCAAGGTGGTCGTTATGTGCGTCTGAATCTATCGCCGTTGTGCTCAAGATCGCCATTGTATCGAATAAACTAATACGGCCGTTGTTTTCAAGGTGGGTCGTTTTGTCCAACCAACAGTGGTGGACTTCGTCTCCAAAGTTGCGGTTATGTCCACCTGAAGTTGTGATCTTTGTGTCCATGAAATAAATATGGCCGTTGGGTAAGGTTTTTATTTAATCCACTACAGTAATGGAGCCAATATGTTCACGGTGGCCGTTGGCATTAAGGCTGTCGCGATGTCTACCGAAAGCTGTGGCTTTTGTGTTCCCAAGATCAAGATGGTGTTGCGTCCAGTGACCGTTGTGTGCAGCTCCCGTTCTCTAGTAAGTATCCTCTAATTCCAAGATTTCTATATTTTAATTTTATAAAATGGTATCAGAATTGTGTCCACTAAGCAAACGTGGCTGTTTATTTTAAGGTGGCCGTCCATTTGAAGCTAAAGCCATTGTGTCGTCGCAGCCAATGTGACTTTTGTGACGAAGGAGGTCATTGTGTCCGTTAAACCAACGCGGCCGTTGTGTTCAAGATGTCCGCTGTGTGCAAGCAACAATGGTGCTATTTATTGTGTCCAAGGTAACCGATATGGCACACGGCATATCAGGTGACCGTTGCGTCCATCTTCCGTTCTCTATAGTAAGTATCACTGATTTTAAAGTTCTATTTTTTAGTTTCACAAAATGCTTTTAAAATAGTATCACCATTCTGTCCACTTATCAAACGCTTCCGTTGATTTGAAGGTGGCCTTCTACTTGAAGCTGGGGCCGTTGTGTGCCACGTAGTCGTTATGTCCACTAAATCTAAGCCGTTGTGTGCAAGCAACAATGTGGCTATTAATTGTGGCTAAGGTGGCCTATATGGGCGCAACACATCAGCGTCCAGCTCCCGTTTTTTACAATATCTTTCATTCCAAGAGTTTTACATTTTAATTTCATAAATCATTTTAAAATAGTGTCACCATTGTGTTCACTAAACTAACGCGGCCTTTGATTTAAAAGTAGTCCACTTAAAGCTGTGGCCATTGTGTCGACGAGGTCAATTTGACCGTTGTGTCTAAGGTGGTCACTGTGTTCACTACACTAATACGGCCGTTGTTCAAGTTGGCCGTTATGGGCAGACGACACATTAGGTGGCCGTTGCGTCAAGTGTCCAGTGTCCAGTTTCAATATTTCTTAATTATTAATTTTATAAAATACTCTTAAAATAGTATCACCATTGTGTTTACTAAACAAACGCTTCGACATTTAATGTTTTCTGCTAATTTCAATGAAATAACTCAATTAGGCGCCCATAATTTTACAAAAATTTTCTAAAACTTCTGTTGTTTTCAATACTAGTGAGATCGAATTAGCTTCAAACTGATTTCAAATATTTTCAAGTGGTTACATATAAATTACAGCATAATTTAGACTAATTTTAGTGTCAACCATATGAAGCAATATTAAATTAATTTAATAGTATTTTTGAATTACTTTTACGTGAGTTCAATATTTACAAATTAAAATATGAGGTTATTTAGAAATAATTCCAAATTACTTGGTTTAAAAGTATATTCTGCGGTTTAGCTAATAATTAATTAATAGCAAACGTCTTGAATTAATTTCAGATCCATTAAAGTATTTTTTTAAGTTTGCTATTTTAAAGAAAAGTAAAATGATTAAATGGTAGCTCCTCTTGATTAAAAGTATTTCTTAATATAAATAGGTTCAGAATATTTATTTCACCTGAAACGATTTCTCTAATATTTCGTATTTATTGTAGATATAAACATACTCCCTATTTTTTGATAAAGAAACGATAATTATTACAAACGAATCCCTCTTTTTAAGGGTTGTGTTGACATATACGAAGTATGCAGTACTCTTGAGTGAAAAACAGAGATTTGTCAACTCACGCATCCGACAATTAATTCACCATTTCTTTCCTGCTGATTGCGTCCATTCTTCGCACACGACATTATTCGTTTATACGCCTATCCACGTTTAATCTATCAAACTGGTCCTGAGCTCCAATCTTATAACATGTCCAAAGATAATAAATGAGACACAGGACTCATGAATGAACTTTAGAAATCTAGCTGTGTCATAAAGAATATTTCGGGAATTTTTGGAGGGAAACGTTATTCATAACCACCTGTGTGTTGTAAAAAATGGTCAGAGGGGGTGTCGTGCATAATACAATAGGGTCCGGTCTTACAAACCTTGCCAGACGAACCGGCGCCGAAAAGGACCTTCTGTATATAAAAATAACCGACCCGTTTCGTCCAGACCGCTTGGCACTCTGGTGCTTCTCATAAAAATATTAAGTAATGAATAAATTTTATGACAGTAAATTTATTTTTATTGGGGACGAATATTGGTCATTTTAGAATTTTTTTTTAAAGCTGCATTTATTTTTGTATTAACTTTACGTATATGTTTTTCTTTAGTAATTGTTTGCTTAATAATAAAGATAATTTACTGAGGTTACAAATATGCTTCCTACATTTTCCAGTAATGTGCTGTAAATTGACAGATAAATAAGAAAAATTAACAAATCTAAATTATTTTCTTTTTCTTTTCATAATTTTAAAGTTACTTTGAAGTCGAGCTAGACGGTAGAATATTTCACATACCAAGGGATCCACACAAAAAGTACAGTACAGCAAGCCTTGATCAGCGTGCTTCACGTCTTAGCTATATTCAGACAACAATTACAAATGTAGTCAATTTAAACTGTATTTTTCTGAATATATCTAAGACCTGCTTTAACCATTTCTTGTAGACCGCTTGGTATATCACCTAGGGATTCGTGGTATCGACAAAATAAATTGTATTATGTCTGATATATTTTCTTTACAAGTGTTTTAATGAGTTACAGCAACTTAGAAAAATCCCTCGCAGCTAAAAATACTGTTGAAAACGCAGAGTACGTTCTGAAAACGTTCCCGAAAAAACAAATTGATAAGAAGGTATTGGCAAGGAAACCATACGTACTAAAAATTTTTTTTCAAAACATTTAATATCGTTCCGCAGAAGCAATCTCGTAAGAGGAAAAAAAATTTCCATCCGATAGAAAAACTCGCAAAAAACGTTCTCCTATAAGAATTCAATATTTTTTTTCAATTTTACCTACACCTAAAGAGAGTGCTAACCGTCAGTGTTATATAGCCATAGCCCCCTATCATAGGGGGAGGCAAAACTATTTCAAATTCTCTACGGAATTTGAGAATTTTAAATTTTTTAAATTTCAATAATTAACGTGTTTTCAAAATACTTACAGCCTAGAACTTCCTAAAAGAAATAAAAAAATATATAAGAACCCTTGCTTTGTCGAACCCTTTGTCAGGTGAATAAAATAACAACTTAATAGAATTCTTCTCTAGAATCATTGGCATTATGCGTGTCGGCTGAAAGTTACTGCGATTGAAATTTGAATAAAATTATTTATATGTATATTTCACACTTGTAAATTGTTCTGATAGATGTCTATTTCTTAAACAGGTTTGAAATTATTTTTTTTGAACCAAACTGGTGATTATTGCAATGAGCGGTTTATTATGTAATTTGTTACTGGCTTACTTTACTTAAAAGTTTTTTTTAACTTTTAGAGAAAGATCCTCTCCTCTTTATACACGTGGTGGGGAAGGGGGGGGGGGGGTATGCACACTTTACTCGAAGAAGAAGACCTTACTGGGTTTGCCTCACCTAAAATAACATTCCTACGCCCCCCTCTCCATGTAACATATACAATCGTACACAGCAGACACCCAAGGTCACTCTGCTCCAGACTTGAACCAGACCACGTTTGGTAGAGCAGTGCCAAACCCAGCAGTCTTAACTTGTGCTCTAACGTCGCCCTTATAGAAGAATATAAAATTTAAAAGTCGAAAACCCCAAAAACTACGTTGGCTTTTCACCACATTCTAAGTTTTGAGTTGTTATTGGAGAAAATTCCACAATTCTGAAAAAAAATTCGAGACTGTTAAAAAGAGCTTTCACACCAAACCTTGCAAAAAAACATGAGAGCAACCACCTAGAAGAACATTTCCTGAGAGAAATGAACCAACAAAATAAATGTTTGGAAGAAACCACCATAGAGAAGCGTTGAATAATTTCCCAAAAGAAATTCAACAGTAAGTTGTTTTGTTCTTCTTCATTCGATTTGAATTAAGTCCATTAATTCTTTCCGTTCCTTTAAAGTTTTCTTCATTCTTTTCTTTCTCTCCAAGTCTCTTCTGATATACCTAATGTTTCCATTGCAGTAGTTATGCCTTTTATTCTGTTTGTCCTACTATGGCACCCTCTCCATTACTTCTGTAGGTTTTCTTTCTATATTCATGTTCTCCCCATGTCCATACCAATGCAATTACTTTCTCTCGATTTCTTCAATTATACGGTCTCGTACTTATTCATTACTTCTCATTTTTCTCTTCTTGCACCTCTCTCTTCTAAGGACGTTCATCTCTATAAGGCTCTTTCTTTTTCTCTGCCAATTGCGACTTTTCAAACTATATATCTGTTTTTTTATCGTTAAATTATTGTAATTCTATAAAATTCCATATATTAATTCCATTTTTTTTAAATTTTTTTAATTTTTCTTTTCTGTTCTACTTATGCCATATTTCGTTAATTTAGTTTCTAAGTAGCTGTATTCCTGACATTCGTCTATTTCCCCCACGGTGTTCAGTTTTATACCGTCTGTTTATTTTCCTAGCGCCCTATTTTGTCTATCTTTATTTGTAACCAACATTTATTAGTAGAGTCTTTCTGTAGTTTCCTGGTCACGGCATCATTTTCGTCCTGTGCGATTACCACTTGATCATGCGCATAATGTAAGATGAACAACGTTTTGATTCCCATTCCCCTACATTTCTTTTCTATTTTCAGTGCTTATTTGGATACATCTTAAAGAATGTTAGAGATATAAGGCAGAATCGTTTTGATCATTTAGTTACAGTAAAATATTGCGTTAATTACGTGTAGTGTTATCATGCTTATGTGCCCATCGTACATGTTTTTCACGGCGTTGATAAAACCTCTATCGACATATTCTAGTAGTGGCTCCCTTAGTATTTTTTCAGGTACCTTATCTATGGTTTCGTCAAGTTGCTAAATACCGGTAGGTGTAATTCTCTTGTTGTTGGTTGTTTCTCTTCCATCATCAATGTTTTGGCATTATTCACACAAGATCTGGCTGCCCCGAATCCACATATTTCCTCTGCCGCGTTATACAAAGAAATTAAATAAAAACCTAAATGCCGTCGCCTATGAAACAAGCGCGGCATGTTGATGATTAGTTTGCAAATCATGGAGCTGTTATCATAGTTGCGCGGTTTATTGTTTTATTAAAATAATTTACGATTCTCACATGCTGTTTTAAAATTTTAAATTTAAGTAATTACGTTAAAATAATAAAACGCACAACTATGATAATACCTCCATGATTTACATCGACATGCCGCGCTTGTTTCATATGCGACTGCAATGAAGTTTTTTCTAATCGTTCTGTATATTCTTGCACAGGTACTGTACGCTAGAAATTGTGCTTGTTAGATGGGGTGCATGTGGTCCTAGCAATTAGTACCTTCCATATTTGTAGCAAAAAAAAACAAAAATAGTTCCTTGAGAAAAATTCATCTCCATAACAAGGTTTTGTTTGCTAAGAATATTATCAGAAAAATGCACAATTTTCAGCATTTCGCACATAACTGTCTATATTTTAAAGCAAACATGTTTTTGCCAAACAACAATTTATAGCTTTTAGCTGTAGATTTCATTTAAGACAAGTTACAGGTCAAAACAATCGTGCAGTAACCTTTATTTCTTCTCCAACAATAAAAATTAATTGCGCGTTATAAAAAAAAAGCTGTTAGCTTTTTCAGGGGAATATAAAATTCGAGAAATAATTTATTGGCAACATGCGTGTACAATAAAAGTAACAAAAGTTGCAGAAGACATATGACAGAAACCATAACCATTAGAGTCGTTATAAATGCCAACAGTTACGGGTTTATCCGGACAAAGGACCAACAAAAGAAAGCAAATTCGAGATTTGCCGCGTCAAGCAGTGGGCTATAAATGTCCATCCGTATTAAGGCTTTTGTGAGGAACTCATTCGAAAGCTGGGATCGAGAATACAACGGTTACCTGCTTTTCCACCAAACCTGCAACTTGAAACTGCAGAAAATAAGATTCAAGTAGCTAAAATAATTTACATTTTCCACTATAACTTGGAATTTAGTAAGCCGAACTGAACTTAAAATATTTATTTTTCGTCATCGACTACAAACCTGTGTAAAAATAACTTGAATTAAGCAGTGGTAATTATTAAAATATCACCTACCTGTTCTGATAAAACATCTCAAGAAAATTAATGGTTTTTATCTAAAACATCCAGTTTAATTTTTAATGTGCTTGGTGGAAATTAACAACAAAGCCAAAGTGTCAAAAAGCACAGCTTGCCTTGAAGGCATGCTGAGATATTTATACAAGATTCCACCGCCAGAACTCTGAACCCAAGCCAAGTAGTGATTTTTACCAGCAGCAAATTCCCTCATAGACCGCTGGGAATGTTTGCGCCAATTCGATTCGTTTCATTATGATTGTTCACAGTTAGGGAGTTTGTATTGTTAACTTGATTTAACAAAAAGAAAAGGGTTGTGAAAAGGGCACACTTAGTGCGAACTATTTCGGGGTGGTTTGGAAACCGTGGGCTTCTGAAGTGAAAATTAATTTCGATCGATTTTTAAATATTAGTAGAAAATGTGGGATTTACGTGCAAGGTAAAACTGGTTTGGTTCGGTTGCTTGGTGGCATCTGTTGTTAAGCTTAGGGTGTATCTCGCACTAGGTGGTGCTTATGAATTCTCAGGTGTTGCCACTGATGTGGAATTCTCGTCGCCACTGTGTCTGGTCAGTTCAAAATCTTACATTGCCATGAATTATTCAGGAGAGGTTGGATCACTTTATTAAATTTTAAAACATGAGTTCAAATAAATTACAACAAGTTATTACAATATATGTATATGTAAAGGTGTTTAGAAATCACGTTTGATTTGTTAAAACTTAAATGTGATAAAAAAAATTAACATACAATTTTGGAAGTAATTTTCGTAGTTTTTCTGTAATAATTTATAATTACTTGTAATACCAAGAGATTTTAGTGATTTAATTTTTATGTATTAGCAGTTCTTGCATTCTATAAACGTTTGTCATAAATATATAATTTTATATTTTTCGGTTTCTGTAATTCACTAGGTACTCTTACAATGAAAATAAAAACATGGAAAAAGCAAAAAAATGAAAAATGTTCGAAAGCTGTCATAGCGAATATCTCACAAACTGTTGGTTGTGCAAAAATTATTAAGAGAACTAAATTTATGTAAGATTTTATGGGCTTAAATTAATGTTCAGCACATATTTTTTCGCTAAAGGCACGGTTTTCGAGAAAATGAAAGAAAAGCATCTACAAGTCAGTTATCGCGCTATTTTTTGAAAGAAAAGGCTGAAGTTCAAATCTTATAGTTCGGAAGTTTTGGGTGGACGATTAGCTTATTCTAATATTCATACCAAAAATCAGCTCAATGGGATTTACTGTACGTACAGGTGTGGGCATAAAAAACTAATTTGACTGATGGATAATTTAAATTCCATAAGTAGAAATAACTCCAGCGTACTTTTAAATATCACTTTCACAATTGTAGTGATTCTAAGAAAAAAGTACCAGAAAAATAATCCACGGAAAAAATCCTGGAAAATTCTTGGAAAAACATCCTGCAAAAAAAATTCCTTTCAGGAGATGCTTTTTCTATAGAAATTGTTTTACGTATGATTCTTTCCGTAACTTTTTTTCTATGATCTTTTTTTAGCCTACCAATTGTTGTTAATTACCATTGAAGGGAATTGCTTAAAAATCTCGGCAATTTCTACGGCAAATTTTAAATAAAAAATATTTGAAATAAAACTCTGAAACATATCCAATTTCCAAACAACTTTTAGGTAATTTGTAAAATTTGTATAATTGTTAGAAGTAACTACTGAAAACTTTTCCACTGCAATATTCTTTGCGAAAACCTACAGATATTGCACATAATTGTTAAAAATATATTAAACTTTCAGGGCATTGTGTCATTTTCAGAAAAAACAACCTTAATTGGAGCTTTTTTAATATTTCTCAGTTACTTTAAAATCACGAGCAATTTAATATATAAAATTTAATTAAAGCAACTCTCTCCATCGCCCATTTCTAACAGACCAACCTCACTATCCACATGATTATTGCTTACGGTTCTACTAACATTGATGTCTTAGGTTAATTTCAAGGTCCACAGTCTTCTTTCTAACATACAAAATGATCCACAGTTTAGAAAGTTTTAAAATTACGACCAATTTAGTGTAGGCAATAACCGTATCCATTGTTCTTTTCTAACGGACCAATCTCACTTTCCAAATGATTAATACCTGTAGCCCTTTGTAGGATTACTAATTTTGTTGCAATACAGAAAGTTAGTAGCGGTACATTCATGGTGGAGGCACCGGTTTCGATTTTTTTTGAAACTGTATTGGAATTTATACACATTTTAAATTTATTGATTTTAAAATACTAGCTTGGTTAAACTGTAAATATTTATCGTTTTTTAATCGTTTGCGTGCAAATCACTAAGAATTCATTGTTAGCTACTAATCGATTAATTAATACTTATTCTTTTCACGCTAGAAAGCTAAAAAATAAAATTTAATTTAATAAATAAATAATTAAAATTTAAAAACTATTTGAGGAACAATGTCTGGTCCACCTAAACATGGCATAATATTATAAAGTGCAACAAAATGTTCATCGGAAATAAATAAAGTAAATTCAGAATTAGTAATGGGATATTTCGAATGAACATAATCGAACCTTTCGATTATTGAAATATTTCGAGATTTTCGAGAGGTTACGGAAAATCATTCGAACGATTATGCGGTTTACACTTATGGTTTTGTCTGCTTTAGATGCGAGCTTGTAATTAGTGTAGAATCTGGTCCAACCTGAGAGACAGCGAGGCAACAAAGATAATTTGATTTAAACATTAGGATAGAGCGTTTGAATAACTTACACTCGCATAGACTAAAGTCGTAGAAGATAGCAGGTAATTCAAATGTATCGTGTTTTTGTTTTTGCCGATATAGCAGTAAAGTTGCCGAACTTTGATATATTGCTCAGATCTGCTCGCATTTTTTTTTATGTAAGTGCTTATTTTGAATGAATATATCTATTATTAAAATAATTCGCAAAACCAATCATTTGATTGTTGTAATCATTCGATTATGCCTACTGCTATGCAGAATCACGTCTTACTCCTTGTGTTAATTTATAATCTAGAATTACCCTTGTTAGATGCCGCATGTTTGGGTATTAATCATTATTCCAAATTATTATACCGGTTATTAGAATCATTTGTAAAAACAATCACTTGCAAAAACAATTATTCGATTATATAAATTATTCGATTATGCTCATCGCTCTGCAGAATCACGCCTTACTCCTTGTTTGAATTTCTATTCTAGATTCACCCTTGGTAGATACCCCATTTTTGGATATAAATAATTATTCCAAATTATTATGTCAATTATAAACATCATTTGGAAAAACAATCATTCGATTATTGAAATCATTCGATTATGCCTATCACTACGCAGAACGGCGTTTTACTGTCTTGTGTTAATTTCAACAATCCGAATTTACCCTTACGCGAGATACCACGTTTTTGGTTATAAATGATTATTTCGAATGAACATTTCGATTATTAAAATCATTCGCAAAACCAATCATTTGATTTTTGAAATCATTCGGTTATGCCCATCATTATGCAGAATCACGTCTTAATTTTAATGGTCCAGATTTACCCCTTTTGAGATGCCGTATTTTTGGATTTAAATGATTAATCCAAATGAATATATCGATTTTTAAAATCATTCGCAAAACCAATCATTCGATTATTGAAATGTTCGATTATACCCATCACTATCCAGAGTCGCGCCTTCCTGTCTTGTGTTAATTTTAACGAACCAGATCCCTTGCGAGATACAAAATGTCCTAAACTAGAACTTTTAAAGTAAGATACGAAAGGATAGTAAGATAGGAAAATCGACTACTTAGAGGTCTTGAAATGCATTGATTTTGTTAATGTAATTTAATTTTCAGTGTAAGCACCTCTTCTCATCCCGCCACACTGATTTGGGCGATTACACCTCACTTATTTTCCAGCTGTTTTAAAAATGAATAGTTAAATCTTAAAAATTTCCAGTTGTTATACAGGGTGGGGTGCAACAGTACGAAATTCTTTAATATTACACTGCTTTGTTAAAGTAAGGCAAAAAATTACCTATATCTAATTGTATATATTCACTGAAGGACAAATTTAATGTAAATCATGAAAAATCTGAGACAAAACACATACAGGGTGGCCCAAGAGTGCGAAATTCATTAAAATAAAAGAAAAATCATCCATATCGTTTTGCTACATTATTTTCGATTAAAAAAAGTCGAATCTCATGACACGCTTAAAGGGATCACCCTGTACAATTAAAAATAATGTAGCAAGATGCCGCAAATGAGCGTATAAAATTAGATGTAGATGATCATGTATCACTATTGGACCGCCCTGTATGTATTTCTTCACAGATTTTTCATGATTTATCTCAAATTTTACTTTTTTAAATGTTTTTATATTTTCATAAAAATATAAAAACATTTAAAATTAACGCGTTCTCTGATTTCTGATCAATTAATGTATTCCTGCCATCTTTTAAAAATATATTGTTTAAATTTAAACCAAAACGTGGTTTTAACCATCGCATTAGTTTGTGAATTCCGGATTCTTTCAGAACAAGAATGTTCTATTCAGGAAATCCATAAAACGAAACACCCACATCGTGTACCATTCATAGTCATTCCTAGTATTTGTTTATGTGTCCAACGGTATTAACCCACCATTATTTTATTCTCTAGATCTACCCTGCTGTAACCAATTTCAAAGGCGGTGTGATTCGATTGTAAAATAATGTATGTGCATATATTATACAGGAATAAATTGTAAAATATTATCCTGCATTGTATAACCTGTTTTAATTCTCTAATTCGTTTTGTGTTTGGACAACTTTACTCTCGGGTTTTATTAAGTTAATAGACTAGTAGGTATTTTTGCATACTTGCCACTATATTAACTTGAATGTTCAAGTGCTCAAAACTTCCTTGAGGGAAATTTTTTGTAAGCGCCAAAAATTACACCAAAAAAAGTCTATAACTACAAAATAGAGTTTTATTATAGCCAATTTTGGAATTTTAGCCTTGGTTGTTTCTATGAAGCCCTCAATGGTAATAAATATCTGCAGAGGATGAATGATGGGACGGTTTACAGATGTAAAAAGGGCGTCCAAATATAATCAAACAAAGCAACAATAAGCTTGTTTAAGCACAAAAAGGATAATAAACTCTATGGCGTAATAAAACAGAAATGCTGCAATAAAATAAAAATAGATGTTTACAAAAAAAATCACTCCCTAAAATTTCACTTCGACGAGGGGCCAGGCTGTCTAGGTTGAAACCGCGCGGTCTTTTCTCACAGATATTCATATTTGGAAATTATGACACGGTTATTGTCCTTGTGGTTCCGGACAGAAGGTAGATTTTGCTGTGAAAGCGAACTCGATCAATCATAACTAATGTGACATGACAGTAAGCATAGGTACTTTGTCTATTGTAATCTGCCCATTGTTGTAGAATTTGGCCGGTGTTCCTCTAAGTTTGATTTTTTTTTGGTTTTCATGAATTAGTGACACTAGCTGAAGGTCATTCATTACTCTCATTGTATTCATAGGCTATTTTTTATTTCCTTGCGCATACGCAGAGGAAGTACAGCTACTGGTGTTGTTTATCACGTATCGGTAAGGTAAACGATATGTGGGCAATAAAGTAACTAACTGCAATAATATTATCTCCTAAAATTATTACTATTATAAATTTTATGACTTTACCAATCAAACAAAAGGTAGATATTTATATTGTTTTTCTATGCTTTTTATTGACAGCGATTTTTGATAAATAAAAGCAAAAATTTACATAGTTTAAAAATATCTCGTAGATATTTGTATTTAATTAAAATTATTTCAGATATTAGTAATTATTCCAAACTAGCTTCGATATTCATAAATATTTAAAAATATTTCAGAAATAATATTAAATCGCCAATTGAAAATATCTTAGAGATAATTTAAAATCATTTTAAAACATCCTCGTGTTATAATTTAAGAGTCGACGTGAGTTTATTACGTTATTTAAATTTAAAATATCTTGCAAATATTGATTATTGATGGTAAACGGCCTGAAACAGACGAATGCAATTATTGAACGACCTTGAAATTAGCATTTTCAACGTCATGCAACCAGCTCGAAGTAATTCTATACTATACTAAACTATACATGTGCTAGTAAAAGCACTATGTAGAGACGAAGAGTATTAACAAAGGCAATCATTGTCAATTCTGAAATATATCCAAGTTACTATTCGGAAATTTTTAGTTCTAAAAAATGTTATTAAATGTGGAAGTTAATGAATACTTTTCGTGCGGTTAATAAGAAAGCCCAAGGTTCTTTATCAATCACAAATAACACTTACATTCTTAAAAATAAAAATTATAATGCCTGTATAATAAGCATTTCACTGAAAACTGCTTCTTGTCGGAACCGTCTATGATAATAAGTTGACGTTTTGTATCCTGCTTGTCTTGCTAAATGAAACTGAATTAAATAATGAAATTCCTACAAGCAGCTTATTAACATATTTTAAATGAATTGAAGTCAGCTTTTTGTATATACGTATACATGTACTTCACGTTGTGCCTTATTTAACATTTAATTTACATACATGGAATTGGATTTGAAAACACTTCTTACATGTATCGCTTTAAATACGAACAACAGGTGTGATGTATCTAAAATTTTCATGTGGTTGTACGAATTCGTTCAGCTAAATTATAATTGAAATGAGGTATTAAGTTGTATAAATTAATAGTACTAGCTTTACAGTAGCAGGATTCATAAGGCAATGACTAAGCAGTGTGGGTAGCTTTGGTAAGTAATGTTGCTTCCAGATTGTAATTTAAAACAGTTCCAGAAGGTTTTGTTTATTATATGTTAAATAAAAAAATAAAACAGGTTCTCAAGCAAACTTCTAAGCAAGAAAGTCATATATTATTTTTAAAAAGTTTTCTATTTCTCATTCGCTCCCTCTTCACTGCACTACTGGTTTTTTTAATGTTGTTACCGAGAGAGGTGGCTCCGGGGTTAACGCGTCCGCCTTTCATTCGGGAGACTCTGGGTTCTATTCGCAGCAGGGTCGACTGTCCTGGCTCAGGTTTTTTCCGCGGTTTTCCTAAGCCAAAAGGTAAATACTGGCACAGTACGTTTCGTGGCGAACCCCTTTTATACAAATTCCTTGTTTTAACTCACCCTTACCATCCTTTCTCGGCTGAAGAGAGGCTTAGAACTCCGTTGCAGAGCCCGAAAGACCCCTATATCGGCCCGCCCCTCTACGGGGAATGAACCGACACCGTTTTTCCGTTTCTTTCCTAATGTTGTGTAGTAAAGTCTCTGTTTTTACGACAGAAAAACATCCTTTTTCCGTATGCGGAAACCGTAGTCTCTCATTTGCTATAAAACGACTGAAATGTGCATAAATTCGATTTGTTTTTGGTTGAATTTTTTTCATAAATGAATTTTTACGTATGTATATGGAAAAAGACATGACAAAAGACATAGGAGCAAAACGACTCCTTGTTTTTACAAACCCCATAGCTATAAAACAATAGCAGAAAAAACTCGACCAGTTTTGCACCGTATTCTACGATTTCCATATGGAAATTATTTGATACAACATAACTACTTCGCCCCCTCTGTTGAACAAAAATATAATTGTGACATGTTTGCTTGTACCACATGTTGCTCTACCATGACGACTTCTGTAAATAATAAATTAGTCCCGTCTGAGATGGTTTTTTTTTTGTATTGTGCAGGTGTAACTTCGTAACGCTAACCTTTGCTTCAGTAAAAAATAATAAATTCGTCCCTTCTGTTAAGAAATAAATCGTGAATGTTGGTTTATATTAATAAGCAAACGCAATTGGAAAAAGATATATAAGCCATAAGTTTTCAAGAAAGAAATGAACACTAACGCTGCAACAACCAAAGCTTAAGAATCTGCCTCAAGATCGAGCATTACCTTCCGATTCAAGACAAACCAACACATGATGCTCCTCCTAGAGCCTTGCTTATGGATAGAGCGCAAGCTACCGATCCGAATCCACCTCAGCGCAGCAGTGACTTCCAAGTCAGTAGTCGAACAAAACCAACTTTGGCGATTTTTGCTCTGAATTGAGCCTAAGCTTCCGGTTTAAGGCAAGCCATCCCTTTAAACACCTTCTAAAGCCCTGATTTTAGATCGAGCACAAGCTTTCATTTCGAAGCAAACTAACCTTTCGCGCTTCTCCTAGAGCCCGGTTTCCGGATCTAGCACACGTTTACGGTCCGAAGCGAACCAGCCCCGCTCCTCGTAGAGTGTCAAAACATACAGAATTTTCTTTTATTCTACAAGAGTTTGAAGAAAGCGATTCGTTTTTAATTTTTTTTAATTTTTAGTATATGGAAATATTGATTTCATGATTATTTTCGATTTCAAGATTTTGACGGAAATACATGTTTTGGGCCTACAGGAACTCAAAAAGTGGCTTTTAAAAATGTGTGCCTGTGGGTGGGTATTTAGGTTTGAGTGTGAATGTGTGTGCGTCCCAGCTTCAAAATGTGCTGCCAATAATTTATCGACAAAATGAGTTTTTGACCCATAGAGTTTGAAATAGCTACAAATTGGTTATTGTTTCAGTCTGCTAATTTTTCTGTTACGCCTTCTATGAATTTTTGAAAGTCGAAATTTGAAATTCTTTTATTTAATCTACCAGAAACGATAAAGCATTTTCATTTATGGTAAATTGCTTATACCAGAATAAACTTTGCAACTTAATTCTTAGACGCAGTAATATTTAGGAGTGTCTATTTTGCCCCTCCCAACGAGTCTTTGGCTCTGTTTGGTCTTCGATCCCAAAAAATTTTTTTTTACAATAAAAACTCGGTTATCTGCGGTACGGTAGAGATGTCAACGAGATTAGATTTTTGTACCCGACCCGATCCAAACTCGACAACACAAAACCCGAGTCAACTCGGTGCGGTTTCAAACCCAGGCACGTTGTTATTCGCGAACTCGTTTTCAAACCAAAAATCAAATTTGCCACAAACTCCCACCAAACACTTCTTGACTGCTTTCTCTTTCTTGTGGTTCCGCTTCAGTTATCTGGTCGAGCCCGTACCCGTTTGATATATAAATAACGAAATTGGGTCATATTTGTAGACCCAAACCGTACTCGACCCGTACCCTACCCGGTCCCGCCCGAGTTACCTGGTCCAGTCCGTACTCGTCTAACATATAACTACGATATCGGGTCTTATATGTGGACTCTATCCGGGCCAGACCCGTATTCGACTCTGTCCGCCCAACTTACGTGGTTAAGCCCGTCCCGTGTGGGTTATAGCTGCGAAATCAGGTCTCTATCTGTGGACACGTTCCGGGTCCTACCCGTAACCAACCCGTACCAGCCCGATTTACCTGGTCAAGCCCGTTCTAGTCCGACATATGTTTAGCGAAATCGGCTCACATTTGTAGACTCGACCCAAACTCGGCCAGTACTCTACCCTGCCCGTCCGAGTTACCTGGTCAAGCCGTACTTGTCTAACATATACCTACAAAATCGGGTCCTATTTGTGGAGCCGATCTGGGCCCAACTTGTACCCGATCCAGCCACGCCCGACTTATCTACTCAAGCCCGTACCCGTACCCGTACCCGTGGCATATACATATATCCTGACAAGCAGCAACGAAATCGGGTCATATTTGTAGACCCGACACGGACTCAACGCGTACGACCCGGCTCCGCTTGAGTTTCCTGGTAAAGCCCGTACTCATTTGACATATAGCTACAAAATCGGGTCTTATTAGTACCTGTACCCGACCTGGCTCCGCCGGAGTTACCCGGTCAAGTCCGTACCTGCCTGACATATAGCTGCATATCGCTACTGTGATAGTAATAATGCGTAAAAAAGTACAGTCAGTTTTATCGCGTAAGACGTTGATAGAAAAATTCTTTGGAAAGAATGCTAAGTAACAATTTTTAAACTATTGGGAAATTCAGGCGAAGTGCTTTGCTCATTGTAATAAAAGCTTGCAAATGCAAAAGTTCTAGTTTTCTATGTCTAAATAACTGTTTTTTTGTTTCTAAATCCAAAGAAGCTACTGCAAACGTTTTAGCAAGCTGTTATTTACATTGCTTACAAAAGCTTACAAAAACTCATTTTTCCTGATTTACACTCTACCTATATAAAATCCTAAAGAACGCCTTGATTTTATTTGACGTCGAAGAAGCTCTCAGATGCTCATAGGTCTCTTGTTTAATTGTTCAAAAATGTTAACAAAATAACTATGAAAAGACTAAAAAATCTCGTCAAACGATGAAGTAGCAATTTTAATTCTTTTGTTTCTTTAACACCAAATACAGTGAATGAAATTTGCTATTACGCTAGCGTTGGCACTTCCATTTACAGCAAGTAAGTACAAATAATAAACTACATTCATTCATCAAGCATCACACATCAAAACCACTCAAATTAATCAAAATCTCAAACAGGAACGTGTCTACAAAGCGCACTCCACATAATCGTTTTACCAACACATCATCAGCAAGAAGACAACAAATAATACATCTCTTGATGATTGCACAACACCCCAGTCTTGAATTCCGTTCTTGTTTACCCCTCTCATTCAAATAAATCCACTTGGCAGACTCTTGTATAGTAAAAATCCCCATTATCGCTTTGCTGGTCCTTTATAAATGTAAATAGCAATGTGAGTGCAAATATTGCAGCGGATGCGACTGACGTACGCCCTAAAGACGGTCATTAGCACGCGAAACCCTGCAGAGACTCAGCCGCATTGCACTGACACACGCTTTACTCATATATGGCGTGTACCGCCTTCGCGTATTCATTTTATTCCAATTTTATGAATAAAAAAGATCCAACTTTTGTAGTAACGAAAATTGAAAAATAAAGAGAAGTAAAATGTTTAACATTTTAGATAACGAAGTAAATGAATACCGCAAAACTGATATGTTATAACATTATAAATTAATTAAACTTCGCCTTTTGCGATAAAGCTATAATTTACCTATGTTTCCACTTCCGGTTTCAGATTTTTCTAAAAGCTTATTTTGACAGTGAGTTTTTGATTTTGAATGTTTTGACATTCCGAAGCTCGTGCGTTATGAGGTGCTCCCACCCATCCACAGACAGATATTTACCAAAAACTACTTTTTGAGTTTCTGGCTGTTTAAAACATATATGCCTTTTTACCGAATAATTTTTTCGGGACTTTTTTTGGTGCTTTTATTCCCAAGGGCTTTTTTTCGGATATTAATTCCTGAGACTTTTATTGCCGTCTAATTTTTCCCGGGGATTTTTTTTGAGGGTTTTTCCTGGGGCTTTTCTTTCCAGAGGATTTTTTCCAGGGATGTTTTATAGTGAATTTTTTTCCGGAGGTGTTTTATCCTTGATTCAGTCGCTTGTACAGATTTATTTGTAAGACGACGTTTCTTAAGGCGTTGATTTTGCGACGCTATTTTAGCCGGCGATATTTATGAAGGCGCTATTTTTGACGGTGCTGATTTTGATCGCCGCTATTTTTGACGGCTTTTTAATTAGCGCTGATTTTGACGGCGTTATTTTCGACGGCGCTGTTTTTGACGGCGCTATTTTTGCCGGCGACATTTTTAAGGGCACTGTTTATACTATACTTGTAACGGCGCTACTTTTAGTGACGCCGTTATTAAAGCGCTATTATTGCGGCGCTATTATTAGCGTATACATTTTGATGAAAATTTGATTTAAGGTTTACACAAATTAAATCAAACTTTTATCAAAATGCAAAGTATTTGTACAGCGACATTTATTAAGACGTAAATTTTATGCGCTATTTTTGACGACATTTTTGCCTAGTGTTAATATTTATGGCGCTATTTGAACCGTAGATATTTTTGACCGAGCTTTTTTGCCGACGTTATTTAATCCGGCGACATTTTGTTCGGCGCTATTTTGGACAGAGCTATTTTAGCGGCGCTACTTATAATGCCGCTGTTTTTGCCGACGACATTTTTCAGTGCGCAATTTTTGCCACGAGATTTTTACCTGACAATATTTTTGCTGCCGCTATATTTGCAGGGGACGTTTATGCTCGCCGGTATTTTTACTGGGCGCTGTTTTGGAGCGGCTATTTTCACGGATCTATTTTCGCCGGCAACACTGTTTACCGGCGCTATTTTTGTTGGCTCTAATTTCGACGGCTTTAGTTTTGACCGGTGCTATTTTTTACAGCTCTATTTTTGATGGCTATATTTTTGACTGCGCTACTTTTCACGGCGACGTTTTTGACTGGCGCTATTTCTGACGGCTCTATTTTTGACCGGCGCTATTTTTGGTGGCTCTATTTTTGACCGGCCCTATTTTTGACGGCTCTATTTTTGATGGCGCTAATTTTGACAGCAACATTTTTTAGTAAGCTGGCGCTGTATTTGCAGGCGGCATTTCTAACTATTTTTACTGGATGCTATTTTAGCCGCCACTATTTTTGACGGCATTATTATTGCCGGCGACATTTTTAACCGGCGCTATTTTTGACGGCGACATTATTAACCGCATTATTTTTACGGCGCTATTTTTGATGACGCTATGTTTGCTGGCGACATTTTTGGAACGGTATTTTTACTAGGCGCAATTTGTGATGACGCTATTCTTGGCGGCGCTATTACTAACGTTATACCAAGGATCGGTTTTCAGATACATCTATGAAAGCGTTTACGATACTGTTCTGTAATTTGGTATGTAGGGGTTACTTAAGATATCCAAAAACAACTAATATTGATATTCTATATCAACCCCACAGTGACGTAGACACGGGGGTATCTGTTGGATATCCTAAATACCAACCATATACTAAACCGCAGAATTTTACCTTAAACTGTTCCAGATGTATTTGCGAATAACCGATACCTCCGAATCTACTTCAACACCCTGTATCTCTTTAACAAAATATGTTAGGGCATATTTTTATAGGTACTCTCCTTCTAATTTTTGATTACGGAATTCACAGTATCAACCTTGACATACCCCGGGCAGACAGCGTGTATGTTCTTCATGTGTTGTGTAATTAAACATTATTCTTAATGTATTCGGCCATGATGATTTTTCAATAATTCCTTAATTAAAGACAACAATTTCCGTCGACGTTATTTAAAACAATGGGCAACAAAGAAAGGCGGTCAATTTTTAATGGATTATCTGCCTTCTTCGACAGGACTTTATTTTAAACCAATATAAAATTGATTAATACTTTGCGATATAGAATGAGTAGATCTCCGGCTATCAGTTCTCTTCGGCAGGTGCATCATTCAGAGTGCATTAGCGGTGAATGGAGGTCAATGAAGCTATTATTGACCATTGGACGAGAGTGGTTTTTTCTACTAATCATTGTTTGCGACAGGCTGGTTTGATTGAAATATATCAAGTTGGAAAGTACTCCCGCCTCGGTTGCTTATCACAATAAATCACTAATACGATTTGATGTCTGTCTGCCGTGGAGTGCTTTTGTACTGTACGTTTTCCTTTTTTAATCAAAAAATTGTTTAGCTGAAAGATGAATGGTGTTTATTATCAAGAAAGTAGCAAAGGTGGCTCATTTACTAATTCTGTTTAAAAAAACTGAGTTTAATAACTTAATAACAATTATAAATTCAAAACGGTTTAATTGTAAAAAATTTAGTTCACTGGCATTATTTTTTCTTAATTATTTTATTCTGTTAAATTTAGCATCACACCACGAATTGCTTTAAAAATTAATTAATGATATAAAAAGAACTGTTAAGTTTAGTTGTCGGTTTCTATAAAAGAAGAATGCTGCCGTTATAGTCATCAAAATACGTAGTAAAATGCGAGATATTTAAATTCAACGTGTGAAAACCGACACCTTTTACAATGCCGTTAATTAGAGAAACAATAAATTTTCAAAGAACTTGCCTGCTGCATGGGTTTTTAAAATTTATTGTCAGGCGAAGAAAGCTTAAAAATTAATTACTAATTTGCGTTTATTTTTTTATAATTAATTTCAGTTTTTTTGTTGTGGAACAACTGTGAACATAAAAAAAACAAAGTAGTTTTAGAATTAATTTTTTCGTGGCCGTAATAGTATATAAATATTAATAAAAATTTGATGGCCTTGTCGGTCAATTGCGAAAGCAAATATTTTAGAAAAATATCTTTCTCGGTCGGGATTCGAACCCAAGACCTCTAGGTGTGTAGCCTAATGCTCTGCCAACTGAGCCATCGAATACGATAGGAACAGCAGTAGAATGTCACGGTTTCTGATCTTGAACGATTGAATATTTTTCAGTTAAATATATGGGAGATAATCTCTTAATATACAGGTTGTATCAATTTGCGTGTTAACTATGGGGATTGCGCTTATTTCAAGAGATGCTACGATGGTTAAAATAGAGAAAAGTTGTGGAATTTTATGCCTACTAATAATCTAAAAAGAAATTGGAGCTATCTTGCTTAGTTTCTGAATAAACTAAAAAAAAACTGAAATTTTAGATTTTTTGTTTTCGGCTATAACTCAGTTGTCATTTTTATTACATATTTCTAATTAACACATTATTAGGACACTTTTTTATGCTGAATCTAAATTTTTTACTAGATTTGGCACAACTGCTACCATTGCTCATTCGACTGTCAACTTTTTTTTTCTGCATTTTAAATATTTTTATATTTAAATAGTTTTTAACTCTGATTTCAACGATGTATGACACAGTTTGTTTAAGTTTTGAGCATTCTATTACAGAAAATAAAAGTTTCATAAGAGTGCCATTGAAAGACCACGTCATTTAATTTATTTTGAAAGAATTCTAGTAGACCATGAACTGATGGAAGTAAAACAAAACACTAATTTTATTTACTTTGACCTTTAGATGTATTAAGTATGCGAAAATTTCAGAAAATTTTGTTTTGAGCAAAGACAGCAGGTTAAATAATTTTTTACAAAAACATATGAATGACATAAATTAATTATCTCGAAAACTGTTCTATTTAGCGACTTTCAAGAGGGCTACTAATCATTAATAGCAAAGTTTGACTAAAATGCCTCAATTTATAGCGGAGGTAATAACTACAGCATGAACAACTATCTTTCTTAAAAGTTCTTACTATCATTTTGGAAATACCTTGTACATAAATTATTCAACTGAAAAATATAAATCTACTTGTATGTTCATAAAATTTTCTAGAGTTACTTTAAACAATTAAAAAAAACATGAAGATAACCATTACGAACTTGCAATACAATTATTTTTTATTCTCAACATTTTAAACAACAATTTAAAAATATTGAAATTGTTTCCAATTTTGAGAATTATTTAAAGGTTTTTTGAATTTGAGGAAACTAAAAATATTCTGAAAGTTTTGATTATCTTCGATAATATTTTAGTTATTTAAATCTATTGATAATTTTGAAATTTTTAAAAACTTTGTTAGATTAGAAAATTTTGTAAATATTCCTTAATTGTGAAAATTTTGAAACAACACTTTTAGAAGCAATTGTAGCTAACCTGGGTTTTCAGTGGCGTAACGAGAAGTTTTAGGGCCTGGGTTGTATATAAAACTGGTACACCTACCTTTTTCAATATATTGTACATGTAAAGTATGTAAAATATGTAAAATATGCACCGATAGATTCTGGAAAAACACCTGCACAAAATTATTGTGCTTACTTTACTATGTAGATGAAGGCGTGTGTGCATTTTAGAGGGGAGTGAGACATGTGACTATTCAACGGTACGAACGCGCCGCCTATTCTTTTCTCAAACGTGCCGCACTGCGAAATGTTTTTAATTGTCAGCAGTTATCAAACGACAAATCAGCTGGCTCCATAAAAATTATTGAATAAAATTCCGCCTTTTAAATCGTTACGTCTACGGCGGAAGTACCGATGGCCCCCAGGGTAATTAAGGCACTAGTCTTTAGTTTTTTCCTACTTTGAGATATTTTACATTTTAATTTATCAATAATAATTATTTTACTTTGGTGTCGGAGGAGGCACTTGTTAAATTGTATACATATTTTTTTTATGTTTAAAACCGAGAAAGATGGCTCCGGGGTAAGCGCGTCCACCTGCCATACAGGAAGACTGGGTTCTATTCCCTGGCCCGGCTGGCTGTTCTGGCTCAGTTTTTCCTTGATTTTCCTGGCTCACGAGGTACATACTGGGACAGTACTATCCACAGAAATCATTCCTTATCCAAATTCCTCGCTCTAACTCATCCTAGACCCTTATAGCGGCCCGCACCTTTGCGATTAATGCACCGACTTTTTTTACGTTTAACCTGTCTGATTTTGCATCGGGATTATTCTACATGTAGAATATGCAGAAAATAAACTTAGTACTGCCTGTAATTTGTAACGAATCCCGGAAAAAAAGTCGCCGAAAAAAAAGCTTTCGAAAAAAGACCCCGGAAAAAAATCACCCGGAAAGAAATCGCAGAAAACAAAGTCACCCGGAAAAAGGTCACCCGGGAAAAAGTCACTAGGAAAAAAGACACACTTGTAGTTGGCGACAAAACTAGAATGCTTTTTATTATTATTCATATTTACGAAGCCTTTTTCTTGTAGTTGGTACATCAGCTTTATCTTGTAATACCTTTGTAGTATCGACTGCCAGTTCTTGCCTCATTTTAGTTATGCAATTTGCGAAAACATACTAAGATATAAAAAAGTGTAATTTTAAAAGCTTCAAGACAATTTTTTTTCGGGTTGGTTTATCAACAGGTGAAAGATCTATGAGATAGAAGGTTAATTGTTTGAAAGATGTTCTGTCAGTCATTTGTTTCCGAAAAACTTTTTTCGGGTGACTTTTTTTCTGATGACTGTTTTCCGGTACCTTTTTTCCGGGCGAATGTTATTCCGGTGACTTTTTTCCGGGGTCTTTTTTTCGGCGACTATTTTATAGGTGACTGTTTTCCGGGATCTTTTTTTCCGATGACTTATCTTCCGGTAACTCTTTTCCGGGTGACTTTTTTTCCAAGTTGTTTTTTCCGGGTGATTTTATTTCCGGTGACTTTTTTCCGGGTGAGTTTTTTCCAGTGTCTTTTTTCCAGGGGCTTCTTTTCGTGACTTTTTTCCGGTGATTTTTTCCGCTTACTTTTTAAACAATTAGAGATTAACTCCTCTTCCAGGGACTGTTACTGTAACGAGGCATTGTTTGATGTCAATTATATCGGGTTAAATCGATGTTATTTCACCGTAGAAAATCGTGGTTGAAGTTCTGACATATACTTTGTATTTTTCTAACATGTTAAATCAACTACGCAAAATGAGTAAATTGGGGATATTTTATTCAGACTGTTAGACTACTTAAAAGTAAAATAATCTTGTTATCTTCTTGGTCCCCGTGAAACTGCGACGATCAAAACTTTGTAAGCAATTGCAAGAAAGTCTTAAAAGAGAATTTATACGGACATCGAAAGCAAGAAATCGCCATGCAGAGTCATAAAACTCATGCAAATGTAATCGTTATTCTTACGTCTTCTTTTGTGCGGAACGGACGGACAGTACAGCACCGGAATGTTACCTTTACGAATGGGGGCATTTGGGTCCAAGAGATTCGAAGCATGACCGTATTGTTGGAGTAATACCCTATTCTCTAATGCCACACACAAATGTATTGTCACTGGCGAAAAGACCATATGACAATGTATTATATTGGCTATTCAGGGTATTGAATCCACTGCACAGTTTTATTCTATTCAATGTTTAACAAAAGCTTCGCTAAAATATACACGCGTTACGAATGCCGAAAGGTTTTGTTCTTTTGTACGGCAGTGTTGAGCCCATTCACTGTTTTGTTGAGAAGGAAGTACGAAATAAAGACCTGGATAGGATTTGATGTTTTTCCTGAAATTTTAACATGCAGTTGTAGGTGTTCGCAGGTAGAACCATCTTTTACCCACTAGTTAACCGTACACAATACATATTATAGCTACACAGAATAGGCAAATAGCTAAAATTTATAAAGGAAGAAAGGCCAGCAGCAGCGATATTATCACGAACAATCACTTCTGTGATCGATATCGAGAAAAGACCATTGACAGAATGACAAATGGTTGTTCTTGAACAAAATTTAAATTTTTAAGCAACAACCATATTTTGCCATAGTCTGCTCTGGGCGAAGCTAGACACAAGTTCAAGATTTTGACTAATTCCAAATAAATTTATTTGATTTGTTACTACAAAATCAAAATTATTTAAATTTTTAGCTCCACCCCAATAACGTCAAGAACATCAAGAAAATTTTAAAACCGAAATCTTAAATTTAACAGCCAACATGACAGTTCCAATGAACACGTAAATAGACATTAATTAAAAATAAATCCAATCAAAAACCACGCTAAGCGATTTAAATCCCCGTGCCTCCAAGTGGTCTTGAGTTGAAATAGGGGTGATGTCTAAAGCTAAAGCTTTGGTGACGCGTATAATGCTTAATAAGGGAATATTACATTTCAGACACACATTGAAAATTAGTAGATAAACCTTTTAATAACAATACGAAGCCCCCGTAAAGACTTTTTTAGTAAAACCATCCTGGTTTTCACAAAAGTAACTTTGCTTAAACCAAAAAGTAAAAATACAAGCCAATACCAACGTGAACTAAAAACAGCTGAATAACAAACTCGGTATATATACACGTTCTGATGCGGAAATTGCTCCTCTCTTTAGGTGGGTTAAAAATATTTCACAACAAAGCATGCTGAACGTGATTGGAATCCAGAAATGTAATACGTCCTATACGTTGTTGGGGTAGTTGAGGGTGTCTCTGTTTGATCGGCGTTACGACGCGGTGTCGAATTGCAGCGGCGCTCACTTAATCAATCTGAGGCGTTTTAATTACTGTCCAAAACTAACATTGCTCAGTAATCGACACTGCATAGGGAACCAAACACAAATATGATTTGAATTGATTTCGATCAATGGAAATTATAATAAAAGTATTAAAATTTCAAGCTTAATTTGGAATATTGTCGTCTAACAATTTATTTTGATACCATTAAAAAATTAAAGACAAGTAAGGGACATCGTCTTTTTTTGAGGAAAAGCAAAAAAATTGATTAATATTGATTTTAACTGATATCAATGGAACCTAGCTCCAAAAGTAACCTTGTGAGTGAAATGGTAATGGTTTTGGAAGAATGTATAATTTGTGAATTACCAATATTGGAGAAAACTTCCTGATTATAGAAAAAGCTCCCTGAAGGTTTTGAAGGAATCAACGAAATCTTGATTATAGGAAAAGAATAAGCGATAAAATTATTAAGAAATGTACCTTATGTACCATGGAATTCCCCAAAGAAGAAGCTATAAAAGGGCGGATAGCAGAAAGACTTCGCAACAAACAAGCGAAAACTTCTAACGAGAAGAAAAAGAAAGGAATCCGAACACGACGTTCACCATGCATTTTCAAGATCCTCAACGTTCTTCGGGGAACAACGCCCACTCTGCATATTGTCCGCACCATCTACCGTGTCCACAACGCAAAAGTTGCCATCATTTCCACCGTGAACACACCACCCACTCATGTTTAGTGGCCATAACGCTATGTGTGGCTTGTTACAGTAGTAGGCGTTGTATCCCTCAGACATGCGTAGGCGTTGTGGGTACGGTGGAGTATTGGCTCGTTACAGTAGTACAGGTTGTGGTCACAGTAGAAATTGTGTCCCGTTACAGTAGTGGATGTTATGATCGTGGTCGCCGCTGTGTCCATCGGTCATGGTGCGAGGCGACCGCTGTCATAACGCCCACTACTGCAACGAGACACAACTTCTACTGTAACCACAAGGCCTAATACGGTAACAAGCCACTACTCCACCGTGCTCACAACGCCCACTATGTATGAGCAACACCACGTCCAGCGAGTTCATAACGCCCGCCAATACAACTGAAATCCTTAAAGGGGTCTATAGAAATGTTATGGAAGAACGAAACTTTGTTGGTAGACATTAATTTCATATTGTCTTCCAAAGTTAAACTTGAAAATTAACGTATTCGGGATGCCACAGCAGTCCCCGTAAGTTGAAAAGGTGGATAATACGACATTTTGAAAAAAGTTACAATTTTATAATTAAATAAAATATGATAATAGCGGTAAGTCACTACAGGTACTGCGTAACTTCAAAGTTTGATCAATCCATAACAGTTTCATCTCCCTTTAAATTGTGACACAACTCCGACCAGTACTGTTGTCACGGTCAGTCGTATTGGTGAGCGTTGTGGATTAGTGCGCTTTGCGGACTTGGTGTTTCTCACACATAAATGGGTGTTGTGGGTATAATAGACGTTGTGGTCCGTTACAGTAGTGGGCGTTATAATCGCGGTCGCCGCTGTGCCCATCGGTTATGGTGCGAGCCGACCACGATCATAACGCCCACTACTTCAACGGGACACAACGTCGACTGTAACCACAACGCCTACTACTGTAACGAACCACTACTTCACCGTGCCCACAACGCCCACTCATGTCTGAGGGACACAACGCCCACCGAGTTCATAACGCCCACCAATACTGCTAACCGCAACAACTGTATAGGTGGGTGTTGTGTGCCAATTTAAAGGTTTTTATTTTAATAGATGGAAATCCTTAAAGGGGCCTATGGAAGGGTTATGAACGGCGAAATGGAGGACGAAACTTGGTTGGTAGACATTAATTTTATATTGTCTTCCAAAATTAAATATATATTATCCATCGGTTGTAGTGCGAGGCGACCACGATCATAACGCCACCTACTTCAACGGGACACAACGTCGACTGTGACCACAACGCCTACTACTATAACGAGCCACTACTTCACCGTTCCCACAACGCCCATTCATGTCTGAGGGACACAACGCCCACCAATACTGCTAACTCAACAACTGTACAGGTTAGCAGGATAGCGGGTGGGTATTCCTAGCGATCCCGGCAAGAACAGACCCACTACAGGGTTGTCGACCCTGCCTTCGCGAGCTCTTGCCCCCCCCCCCCCCCATACCCTACCAGGGGGAAGACAAGACCCACACCCAATTCCCATCATTCCAAATAATACCCGACCCCATCCGGTACCCCTCGCCAACACGCAGTAGGATAGCGCGGCGTTGTATATCCTAACACCCCCGAAGCTACAATATGATATGTCGAAACAGGTGGGTGCTGTGTCCCAATTGAATGGTTGTTATTTTAATAGATGATAATTCTTAAAGGGGTCTATGGAACTGTTATGGAAGGATCAAACTTTGTTGGTAGACATTTGTTTTATAATGTCTTCGAAAACTAAACTTTAAAATTAACGTGTCCTGGTTGCCATTGCGGTACGACAGTTTAATTTTTGAAAACGTTACAATTTTATATTTAAATAAAATATGACAACGGTGGTAAGTCCCTACGTGTACTTTGTAACTTCAACGTTTGCTCTATCCATAACAATTTGATCTACCTTTCCACTGTGACACAACGCGCACCACACCCACCACTATAGCAGTCGCGGGCAGCTGTATTGGTGGCCGTTGTGTCTCTCACAAATAAGTGGGCGTCGTAGACCGTTATGTTACCGAGCGATTATGGTAGCGGTGGTCCTTGTGTCCATCGGTATTCGTGCGAGACGACAGTTTCGAGAACCCAAACTATTTGGCGTTATGGACTCGGTGGGCGTTGTGACCACCAGATATGAGTGGACATTGTGTTCATGACCGCCATTGGGGGTTGTGTCCTGTACCCAGAAGAATACAACCTGGTTAAGTATCACAAAAAGCTCCAAGTAAGAAAGAACTTAGCCTGAACTTTCCTGCACTTTTAATTATTACTTACCCTACTTTCAAAAGTCTTTTGTATTACCGCCTTATACGTTTATAGATTACACTAACACCACTCTAGCGCTGACGGCTCATCGGGGACATTATATCCGCAAATATGCTCAGCTCAGATTCTTTGGAATTAAAGAAAACTAGAGACTCAAGAAAATGTTCTTCACTCAATGCTAGGCTCCGTTCATACGAAGTATCATAAAGTCCATAGTTTTTCGCATGCATGTGGTTAAAGGTGTGACATGCGCTACTATTCAACGGTACGAACGCGCAGCTTTTTCTCTATTCCAGCGTACCACACTTTAACATTTTGATTGTTGGCAACATTCAAACAAAAAAAAAATGCCACGATGGTGCGACGGCACTGTCGTACGGAAATCAGAAAATGTACAAATCCATCCATACATATATAAAAGCTCAAAGGGTTTTTACTCCGGTTCCTCCCGCGGCTACCGCTTCACCAATTTGGACCATTTTTGTTTTCAATGAAAGGTCTCTATCCTCAGATGGAACATGAAACATTTTTATATTTTTATTCCACGTCGATTTTTCAATAATAATTATTGTAATTTAGAATATATATGAAGGTCGGCTAGACGCGCGTAACTTGGGGCGTCATCTACAAAACGCCGCGTCTCATTATTGGAACTAATGCATCACGTGACGCATATAGACGGATCGGCCAACGCGAGTCCGTCAGTGCATTGTGCGCTGGGGTCTCACTAGTATAATATTTATAAACAAAATCGAATTCTCGGCTCAATAAAGAAATATGCAATAAAATTGCGTCTTTTAAATTGTTACGTCCGGGGCGAGTACATCGCTCACCCCACCCTTGCTTCGTCACTGAGTCAAGTATGAATCAGTAACCATATAAAACACACTAAAAAGTTATTGAGAAAAATGGGGGAAGTACCTGGACTTTCATAATTCGAGTAAAAAACTTTTAATTTTTGTAATTTCAAAAATATTCTTTTATCACCAACAGTTACTAGATGTATTTCAATTTGAAATTTATAAGCGGTTTTTGTACAGAATATCGATTTATACGTTTTTTGAGTAAATAGGCGTTAAGGCAAAATTTACAAAAAAAATCGTTCTACCCTTAATTTTCAATTCACCAGTTTTAGAAAATATCAGTATGTTTAAAGATTCTCTTTTCTATCAAATTTACAATAAAACTTGTTTTTCCCACGAATGGTTGATGTATACCTCGACTTTTTATCAAAATCGCACCAGCAGTGCCACAGGTATGAGTGAACAAATAATCTGCAGTTTTGTGTGCGAAGTATTAATTTTCCTCACATAAACGGTATGAAAACCCGTAATCATTTTATCAAAATAAACCTATGCTTCTATGGAACACCATCTTCCAATTTTTCTTTCAAATTGTCTCGATCTCTTGCTGTTTTTGTCTAATTATTGCTCATTTCTAGACCGAAAGAGACGGAAATTCAAAAAAATAAATGAGCGAACCACTTTGCCTACACTTTCCTTTAGTACTTTAATAATTGTTATTTATCATATTTTAAAAAATATCTTTGGATCAATGTTTTACGCACGGAGAGTGACTATAGATCTCAAACCTTCTAACACATTAGCGAGAGCGAAACAAAGAACGAACGAACATCGGAGACATTATAGCCGTGGCCACGGTCAGCTGCATACTATACTGCAGCTAACAGATTTTTTTTGAGAAAAAAATCGATTATTTAACTTTTTTTACAAATTAATTCAGAGACTAAAAAGAATTTTCCAACCAATTAACGAATTGGAGAAAGGGAAGAGAGGGCTAGTCTCCTTAATCATAAATTAGCTAACCAACACAGCTACCTACCAACAGACAGGCGTTTTTAAAAACCATTTGTTTGGGTTGCTGAAGGTCGAAAACATGTATTTAGGTCAAAATTCCGAAATCTAAAATTTTTATGCACTCAATACTTCCCTATAT
This sequence comes from Ctenicera cuprea, assembly GCA_958336395.1. NCBI lineage: Eukaryota > Metazoa > Arthropoda > Insecta > Coleoptera > Elateridae > Ctenicera > Ctenicera cuprea. Next base: position 63,588,640 of record OY284487.1, read on the forward strand.
ACTGAAAATAAATAAAACTAACAGCATGCATGTATTTCATTAAGTGAAAAAATAATTACATTTTACAACCTCTCAAATTTTGTTAAAAGTGTCTAGGAACTAAAAATACTTTTCGATAAAAAAATCTTATTTGCATAATAAACTATTTCTACATTTGCCGATATAAGAAGCTTTTTCCCTTAAAATCCATAATATACCAATAATAAAAGCTTTCTATTTACAAAATGCGGACTTCACTGAAGGTTGTTCTCAAACCAACATACACACACATTGTATACAGTATTTGTAGTAAAAGGCATTATGCTTGTGGAAGTGGGCTTGAAAAATTCGATTTCCTTCCTGTGAACCACCCTCGCAACAATAGGGAGCATTGTAAGCCAAATGCGCCCTTAAAGATCGCAAAATAGAGGTGGTTTTCTAACGATAAAGCTTTGTAGTAATGTCGGTCACAGATGTCTAACGCATTCTCAGAAGGTTTTTACAATTTTTCACTATATTTGTGTTGAAGTATGGTCATTTTGTTGGCCGGTACAGTTAATACAAGAAAACTGTTTCTTTGGGTATTTCATTCATGCTTTTGATGAGAGAGACTTTTGCGAAACTAACGGTCTTATTAATAATATTGTACGAGCTTCCAAATCAGGGAAGAAATCATAATTCGACCATAAATTCGAAATGGTACCTTTGTTGGAACCCTAGGGACAAAAAAGTACCTACCTAACGTATTTCCACGATGTCTCAATTCACCCATTAACACCACATTTAAAATCTTGCCGAAAAGTACAATAGATATAAATCGTATATTAAAAATGTACGCCCAACACCTTTCGGACGGATTTTAATGAAAAAATTCCTAGTCATGAATGGTGCACACGCACAAAAAATCTATTGTTATAAAAATGTCGATATATAGACATAACCGTGAAGGGTTGCAAATACAAAAGTATTGGTAGAGAAAAAAATGGGCCGCGATCCAATTTTATATTCATTCGGGGCACCTAACCCCACGGAATTATGATTTATAAGAATCGCTTCCCATAAACGATCTTGTACATTGCAACTTGGATGTAAAATGTATAACAAATCAGAATTAACATAACAGTGTTCGATAGATTTGCGATTGAATTGTGAGTCGAGACACGCATGCCATTTGTATTTGGTTTAAAATAGAAAATCGCTTAGGGGCGTGCGCAAATACACGCATTTCTTCTTTAATGTGAATTAGATATCGTTCGAATTTGACTTTTGTCCATTAGCTATTCATTTATTCCGATTTGGGACACATGGTCTGACAATTTCAATGTGCGCAACTGTAATAATTCGACAAATAAAGTATCGATTACAAGTTTAACAGAAAGTTCTTAAAATTATAATTTTGTTCGTTTTCGTAGTCAACCGATTTCCGATTACGTTTGATTTGAATATCAACTATTGTTACATCAACCGTCTACATATAAGTGAATCAACTTAACAATATATTGTTATCGAATTTCCAAAGAGCTTATGAATTTATGTAAATTTATCTCGAAAATCTCCACTTGCAAGAATGTTCAGGCTTCTACTAAAATTATAGCCGCATTATTTACTGTCAGATGCCCTACTTACCCAAAGATACCCACAAACGGTAGAAACGTTAGAAAATTTGCATTTTTGGGGCATATGCAAACTTCAGTTTTAACAATACGATTAAGTACATATGAAATTTACGATTGAAACATCATATTTAATAAAGTAATAAAATAAATAAAGCAAAATTTGAATAACTGATGCTGTAACAGTAATATCAAACAAAACTTTTTCGATCACTTCGTATTTATAAAAATGTCTTAAATTCATAAATTAAAAAAAAGTATTTCATGGGAAATGAACCCGGTACCATCCGATTGGAAACTACTTCCACCAAACACGTGATTTGATCTTAATTCGAGGATATTAAAACAAGCACGTAATGTAAAATTCTGTAAATCACCTACTTTGATACAAACCAAGTTACAACATCGGAAAATAATGCTATGGACCATACGACCTGAAACACGCTGTATAAAAGAGCTGTATAGGTTAGTATACGTGGCTCTGTAATAACTAATAAGTGAAAATAAAAATTAATTTACCGCACACATGTTTTAGATCTTTCTAAATTTTAACCTAATTTTTGTTTAGGTAAAAGTGTCTCAAAAATTTATTTCAAATTTTGAAAATAATTGATAATTTTTGGATTAGAACAAACCAAAGACATAACCTTTCTATGGTAAGAAGAAAAAATCGAAAGAAAGAAAAGCCGCGAAAAACGCCTGAAAACAAATCCGGGAAAAAAAGACGGCGAAAAAAAAAGAGCGGCGAAGAAAAAAAGAAGAAAAAACCGTAGAAGAAAATAGAAAAAACTCGAGGAAAAAAGCCTGGAAAAAAAAGCCGCGGATAAAAAGCCTTAAAAAACCGGAGGCCAATCCAGCGGAAAAAAACGAAAAACACAAAGCCGAGGAAAAGTCAGAGAAAAGAAATCCAAAAAAAAGAAGCCGAGAAAAAAAGCCTTGCAAAAAACGGGGAAAATCCAGCAGAAAAATGCCGCAAAAAAAAGCAGAGGAAACAATGGAATAAAATTTTGTAAGATAAAGAATTCCACAGTCCAAAGAAGAAATTTGTCAAACCAAAAGTAAGGGAGAGAAGGAGGGCTAATCTCCTTGAATATTAAACAATCTAAACATTTAAAAACTTATTCTACTTTCATTGATTATGGTTTCCCATTTATTAAATAAACAGGCATCAATGTGTAATATTCAAAAATTCATAGAAGGCTTCACAGAAAAATTAATGCATAGAGAATAAACTCGAATTTTCAGACCTGTACGTCTACAAATTTAAAAAAAATTTTATTATCACTGTTTGGACAATATTTTATAAAATAAAAATAAAATTTTCAAAACACTAAATAAGCTTTTATGTCACAATTTTTACGGTTTTAAAAATTTCTTTAAGTATATAATATTATGTTTCTTTGGGACTACCATGACACCAAATTTCACGCCGATCTGCTTATACGTTTTTTTCAAAAATTTTCAAAAAAATTGAAGCGGCCGCCACTCTCGGCCCAGTTTGTAAAGGAAAACGTGTTAAACTTAGCCTTAAGGTTTTCTACCAAGCTCAGTTTTCTAAGGTATTCTCAAAATTTAATTTTTAAAATACTGATACAAAAGAAAAACGTCTAATTGAGGATTCCTATTTTCCGGGTCCACCTTTGGTTTAAAAGACCTAGGTAAGATTTCCCGGCCCGGCCAACTGTTCTGGCTCAGGGTTTTCCGTGGTATTTCTAGCCCACAAGGTGAATGCTGGGACATTACTTTACACAGAAATCCTCTCTTATGCAAATTTGTTGCTTTAACCCATCCTTATGAAGTTCCTCCTCTGGAGAAGGACTTAGGACTCCCATGCGAAGTACGAGAGACACCTATAGCGGCCTGCCTCTTTACGGGGAATAAACCGCCACTAATATTTATTTTGCTTTTCCTCGGCTGCTTGTGGAAATTATCTCGCCCAACGCTGGAAATCATCTTTAGCTGGTCGTGTACATTGCCCTTGCATAGCGCCTAAGGTTTATTCTTAGCGGCTTTTTGACATTTTCTTCACCTCGAGTTTAAAGTGTACCCCTGGCTGCTGGTGGCCACTCTCCTTGTCTAGTACTTGGATTTATCCGTGACTGCTCGTGGGCATTCCCTTTTCCTAGCGCGCAAGGTTTATCGTTGGCTGCTCTTAGAAATTTCGCACGGCCATAGCTTGAGGTTTACCCTGGGCTACTTGTGGGCATATTGGTGTACAAAAAAACATTCCTGGAAATAACAGCCCTGGAAATCCCTGTGTAAAAAAGACCCGGAAAAATAATCTCCGTAAAAAATCCCCTGAAAAAAAAACGGTAAAAATGTCCACGGAGAAAAACAACTCCTGAAAAAAAAATCTCCGGAAGGAACAACCTCTTCACAGTTTTCATTATTACAAAAATTCTCTGAGATAGTGACATTGTGTTCCCTTAGGGCTATTTTAATAGCAAACTTCATCCCGATCTGTGAACTCGGTTTTGAGTAAGTTTCGAAGCTAGAAAGTAAGAAAGAAAAAGAGTTGGATATGCCCTTAAGTCTTCTACACAATTACGTGTTTAGATTTAGAAAATTTGTTTTCCGGTGAAAATGCTGCCAAAAAAACACATGTCTAACTTCTGGTTTCGTATGTTTTCATGCGGTTTTTAATGGTGAATTTTTGATTTGTAATGTTTGACATTCCGAAGGTCATCGAAATCTGACCTTCCATTCGAGAGTTTTGTGGCGTAACCCACACACAGACAGACATCTTTTAAAAATCACTTCTCTCAGTTGCTGGAAGTGGTTTTATTGAGGATTTTTTTCGTTTTTTTTTTCCGTGACTTTTTTCCTGGGCCATTTTTTTCAAGGTCTCTTTTTTGAGGCTGTTTATTCAGAGATTTTTTATCTGGGGAATGATTTTTTCAGTGATGTTTTATCCTAGATTTGGGATTTCTCTCACTTGAGGTTTAACTCGCCTGCTCGTGCGCATTGAAATTTTTCCTTGCCTGCTCGTGAGTATTCCCCTAGCCCAGCATTTGAGGTTTATCATGGGCTGTTTCCTGGGCGTTTTGTCGCTGCTTGTGAGCATTGTAGTACTAAAACCCGTTATTGGCAGACTATCAGCTTTTAAAAATATTTTAAAATCTGCTACTCATAGCTCTTTGTAAAGTTATATCTGAATGTATGTTGGAATATAATTCCGAGAAGACATTTTTATTTATAAATGTACCATCCACTTGAGATTTCTTTTCACCTAGCGCTTGAGGTTTATCCTTGGCTGGTGGTGGGCATTCCATTCGCCTAACGCTTGCAGTTTATCCTTGGTTGTTCGCGGACATCCCCTCGCCTAGGACTTGTGATTTATCCTTAATAGTTATTATCAGCTCTTAAAAATATTGGAAAACGTACTACTCTACTAGACCTTTATTATGTTATATCTGAGTATTCGAAATTTTCTTTACTAGAAGATTTTTTCTCTAGATTAATATTGCAGCATTTTTCGGGGTTCTTGTTTCACTTATAATTCATTTATTATTATTTATTTTTTATTTTGTTCCTCCTCTTTCTGCAAAAAATTAAGTTTGAAAATTTTTTTACAATGATGTTTTTTGGTTGCTTTATTCAAAGCATTTACTGATAAACCTTCTTTATATTTATTGTTTTTAGAATTTTGTGCGAAATATTTTCCAAAAACTTTTTCTCAAATTTCAGGCGATTGTTCACACTAAAGTCCATCTTCTTCATACCTAATAAAAAAATTGGTAAAATTGTGTAGTTCAATTTTTCATTTAAATACGGTTAAAAATCTAATATAGAAGCTTAGTGTAGGCAATAAAAAGTGAAAAGTGAACTTTTAAAACTGTGCTTATTTGCAGATATTTGCCGTATGGTGCAAATTTAACCATCTGCTCTAAAATCCGCTCTCTTTATAATATAAATAAAGCAAGTTTTCTGCTTCATACATAAACTAGATTTAAAATAGGTTTTGTAGGCTTAAATAAAAAAAATATTGTGTTCTGTCACGAGTTCTAGTTGAAAAGAAAACAACAATAGTTCCGGATAACAGAAAATATACAATTTCCTTATTCTGCCGAACAAGAATTGCATAAAATTGCTCAATGCGTGTGAAATCCTATTAACCAGCAATTCGCAAAATGCCAATAAGAGCCCTCTACGTATCGATGCCATTGTTCACGTATCGATCAAGTATTTATTTTCGATTAGACTTCAAAGCACCCTTCAGGTTTAAGAGATTATGCTTCTATTATTTGTGTGATCTGATAAGCAATTTAAAGATCAAGGGACTAAACTTGTTCTTATTGTAGAAAAAATTCTTAACGAAGATTCATAAAAAATACCACATTGTTGTGCTATCCTCGTATTAGATTTCGATTTCTGCTTACACATTTGAAAACTGACCCTAGATTTGATTGCAATCCATGATAAGGTTGGAGATAACTCGGATTAGTTGAAATTTGTGGACGGAAGGTACTCATATCGGTCAAAGCTCAGCTTACGCAAATATAATTTTTACTGGATTTTACTCAAAAATTTGCTCTTTTTTATTGAATATTAAATTCAGTATTTTTAATTTGAAACTTCAAGTCGAACATAGAATTCGTAAAGGTCTGAATGCGAAGGCAATTGTGGGTACAAAAATGATTGGGGTCAGTCAAGTCTGAGAAAACCAGGTGGTTGACAAAATATCATCTCTCTCTTCGTTTCCAGACCGCTTCCTAAAGCAGTGGCCACTGTAAGGATGTTAGCCAACATTCCGAGTGGCATAACCCCACTGTACAATAGGATAAAATATATAGGCTTCCTTGAGATGCTTTATGTCCGGACATTGTGAGTGCGAATGGGTGACACAGTTCAGTTGCCGTGAAAAGATTCCCCACATTAGCATGGGTTAACTGAGATGGCCAAGAGCTTTTCAAGTAAAGCGGGGCTTTTATGTTATTTAACCTTTCCTTTGCCTGCGATGATCAATATCCACACGTTATATCCACGTTTAAATGCATTTGCTACGCAAATTTAACAAAAAATTGTTTGTTGGCAAAAACTTCCACTGAACAATAGAATATCTGACACTTCACAAATGTATGTCCAACCACTATTTAAAAATTCTATCTTTATATGGTGTTATTATGGTATACATTGTTTCTAAGCTAAAAAGAAAAAAATTCTTTAAATTTCCTTAAAAAATTCTATTCACTAGCTAAAGCCTTAAAGTAAGTTTGTGATTTCGCCCATAAATAATGATTTACTTTTAATTTTTTCGACGGCAATTTTTGCCGACGGCATTTTTCTGTCTCACTCTTTTTCACAATCTAATTTCATTAGTACCTTTTGGTACCTATTAAAACGCATTTTACATAGCGGTACTTAAATTTACTAATATTTTTTAAAGAAGCGCCACTTTTTTCCGACAATACATTTCTCCGACGGCATTTTTTCCGCGGCACTTTTTCCATGGCACTTTTTTACGCTGCCACATCTTTCTGACAACCTTATTTTATTATTACCTTTTAGTACCTATTGGTACGTTTTTTACATAGCGGTACTTAGATTTAGTAAGAATTTTTTACGCAAGCAGTTAGTTGCGACGGCACTTTTTCCGGGACACGTTTTTGAACGGTACTTGCTTCCGTCACATTTTTTTCTGAAAGCATTTTTAACTGCCACCATTTTATACGTGGCAATATCTTCCGCAGCACTTTTTTCTACGGCACTTTTTCCTCAACACTTATTCCGCGGCCTTTATCTTCGTATCACTTTTCTTCGTGGAAATTTTTTCCATGTCAATTTTTACCGTGGCATTTTTGTCTCGGCACTTTAGTCCGCGTCTTTTTTCTCCCTACCATTTTCTTCCAACAATCTTATTTTATTAGTACCTGTTAGTATCTATTAGGACACCTTTTTACCTAGCAGTACTTTGATTTACTAATAATGACGAGACACTTTTTTCCAAAGGCACTTTTTACGCGCACTTTTCTGAGCAGAAGTTTTTCCGTAGCGTTTTTTTTTACCGCTGCACTTTTGCTCGGCACTTTTAAACTTTATTTTATTATCAACTTTTAGTATCTATTATCTATCTATCGCCTTTTTAGCGATACCTTGATTTACTAATAATGATGAGACACTTTTTTCCAACGGCACTTTTTCCGCGGCATTTTTATTCGCGGAAAATTTTCCTCGTTTTCACCGCTACACTTTTTTCTGCGCACTTCTATCTGCGCCCCTGTTTAGGTGGTCCTTTTTCCCGACAACTTTATTTTATTATCACCTTTTAGTATCTATTAAGACGCCCTTTTACGTAGCGGTACCTTGATTTACTAATAATGACGCAGCACTTTTTTCCCACGCCACTTTTTCCGCGGCACTGTTTCCTACTAGAACATATTCCTGCACTTTCTTCGCCAAAATTTCTTTGTGACAATTTTTCCGTTGCTTTTTTTACTGCTGATCGTTTTTCTCGGCATTTCTTTCCCAGCTTTTTTACTAGGTATGTCTTTTCAGACACCCTTATGTTATCAGTACCTATTATTACAATTTTCTATATTTTTCTCAACAGTGCATAATTACTGTCTGTGGAAGGTGTAATTCGAAAGCGCCAACTAATTTAAGAAAAGTAAATGAAAATTGTAGCGTTTACAGTAATTTTTGAAAAAAAAATTTAGGGATAGCCGCGGAAGAACATGTCACAGAAAAAAGTGCCGGTTGAAGAATTCTACTAGTCAAGATAATATCTTCACTTTTTTCTAAATTTATTTTATAAAAATCCAGTTGGTTTATTGTCTTTCTTATATGTGAGGGCCAAACATTAACAATTACTAACTATTAATAAATAATCTCTTTGAAATTATACCTATTTGTTTTTCATACCTTTACTTTCAGTTTTAACTATGTGTTCTTGTTTTGCTTGAATACTTTAAATGACTATTCTTATACTTAATTTTATTTGTTATTATTGTTAGCGGCTCAATGTGGTTAGGTTAGGTTAGATTCAAGTTAAGTTAGGTTAGAGTTAGATCATGTTAGAGTTAAGTTAGGTTAGGTAACACTCACAATAGTTTTCCAACTAGAGTCGTTTTTCGAGGGCCTTTTTTTTCCGCGGAACTTTTTTCCGACGGCACCTTTTTCCGCAGCACTTTTTTGGAATTCCAATTAAATGCCTTGCTTCTTTTATTCCGTCTGCTTTTTCCGCCAGTTTTTTCCTCGGCTTTTTATTTAGATTTTTTTCTTCGGTTCTTTTTTCCGTCGGCTTCGTTTCAGGCTTTTTTCCCAGCATTTTTTTCAGCGGTTTTCTTTCTCGGCTGTTCTTCCTAGATGTGACAATGACGATGGCTACTTAACTTCCTGTTTGGTAACGTTTGAAGTATTCTTATATTACATCGACTGTGGAGGGTGTGATAGAATGTGATGAATTATCTTTAAAATTATTAGAAATAAATATTTAAAAATTATGGAAAAGGCCATACAAGAGATTGTTAAAATTTAATTTAATTTAGTAAATCCGCGCTTCGGCTAAATTGCTTTTTAGTAAAAATTGCATGATATTTCAAACTTTTTTAGACGTAGCAATGTAAAGGAGTTATATTTTGACAATAATTTATCATTGCCAGCAACTACAACTAAATATTGTTAAGGCTTAAGGGAAAGCTCAACATTATCGGATAGTTTATGCAATGTGGACACTGAACAGCACATCTGCTGTTGGTGAAGATTGCTAAGGATCAAGTAAATCCCAGCCGATTTTTGGAAACCCAGTTGGTCAAATCTGAATGTTGATTGCCGAACTAAGACTAATCCGACTACTGCAGGTATGGTTATGTAAGCCGCTTGTACTTGAAGGGTGAGTTATTTACTAAAAACGTTGAATATTAGAAAAATAACAAGTAGTTTCGCTTCTCCACCGTTAAGGAGTTCTAAAGAATATTTTACACCTAATTGCTGAATTTTTTGCATAACAACCACACAAAACTGCAAAAAATAATATATTTTGCGACGTTATTACATGAACCAACTTATTGAAAATGGCACGTTTCACACAAAGATCTTTATAGGGAAGTTAACAAGTTATTTTTTTAACAAGATGTTGTATTTCGTTGAAAATGGAAGTTGGTATAAAATTTTGTCTTAATTTAAAAGCTTTCTGTATTGTACAATTGGCTGTTCACGTTCAGTATTCAGACTTTTGGAAAGTACAATTTAATAACCCCCTTTGTGCGCACAAAAGAAGAAGAGCAGTTGAGAAAATCCTCAGTCTGAAAAGAACTGCTTTATGACGGAAATCTTTTAGCGGCACCGAGTTCAAAGTCCTCGACGCATGCAGATTTGTCAAATCCTCAGATATAGCGTGCGATGGTCGGTTTCCTAGCAACATGAAGTCAATTGTTCTGGCGCAGGTGTCCAATCAATAGCACCTGGAGTGCTGCAGTAAACATTATTTGGGGAATACCGACAACTCCTGCAGACAACGTGACGCCGGATAACTCCCCCGTTCTTCTCGCACCACGTAAGGGAGCCGCACATGTACAAGCCAGCTCGCTTTCTACATCTGCAAGTTTGGAAATTTTTTCAAAGTTCAGCTTAAATTTAAGGCCTGACACTATTGTGTTTTCGGAGACCAGCGTTAGAAAACTGGCACTGTGTAAAACGTTCAATTTGTGTTGGTTGACTGGAACTGAACAATGAAAAAGTTTGCTCAACTAAACAGTTTTAATATGAGGGATATTAAGTTCATAAAAGCAAATACTAAAATTATGGATTCAAGTGGAGAGAAGAAAAAGATGTCTAAATCGACCTAAAAAATTCAGTTTGATTTAATTTAATGTCCACCGAATCGGGTTTTTTTAGTGAAGTAACTCTATTCAAGTCACTCAAATTAAGTGTGAGTAGCTCATAATTCATTAAATAAATTCAATTTTAATTTAGTTTGACAGTTCTAATTCAACTTAAACAATTCAACCTGCGTCAACTTGAAAAGTTGAGTTCAATTTAATCAAGTTTTTAAAGTAACTTTGGTTTATTAAATTGAATTCAACTTTCGCAACTCATAATTAATTTAATAAATTCAAATCGAATTCCATTTAGCAGTTTCAATTCAACTTCAACAATTCAATCTGATTTAATTTTAAAAATTGAGTTCAATTTAATTAAGTTTTTAAAATAACTTATTTTAGTAAGTCGAATTCGATTTCAGCAAACCATAATTAAATAATAAATACAAATCTAATTCAATTTGGTAAATCCAATTCAACTTGAACAATTCAATCTGAGTCAATTTGAAAAGTTGAATTGAATTTAATCAAGTTTTTAAAGTAACTCTATTTTAGTAATTCGAATTCAACTTCAGCAACTCATAATTAATTCAATAAATTCAAATCGAATTCATCTTAGCAGTTTCAATTCAACTTGCACAATTCAATCTCATTCACTTTTAAAAATTGAGTTCAACTTAATCAAGTTTTCAAAGTAACTCTATTTTAGTAATTCGAATTCAATTTCAGCAACCCACAATAAATTGAAATCGAATTCAATTTGGTAAATCCAATTCAACTTGAACAATTCAATCTGAGTCAATTTGAAAAGTTGAGTTCAATTTCATCAAGTTTTTAAAGTAACTTATTTTAGTAAGCCGGATTCAATTTCAGCAACCCATAGTTAATTCAATAAATTCAAATCGAATTAAATTTGGCATCTCCAATTTAACTTAAACAATTCAATCTGACTCAATTTGATAAGTAAAGTTCAATTTAATAATGTTTGGTTATTAACACTATAAATTTCACTCAAACTGAGTTGCAGTAGTCATAATTATTTAAATAAAATCAAATTAAATAGAAATCGGAAGTTCTATTTCTACTTAAACATTTCAATCTGATTCAATTTCATGGACATAGGTCAATTTCGTCAGGTTTTTAAACTAACTATATTGTCCTGCAGTTAAAGTGATTTAATTTAAGCAATTTCGAACAGTTCAAATAGATTTAAACCAAGAAAAAGTTTGTAGCTTGACATAGAATTTAATTTAGTTTCATCTATACGTGAAATAGTTCAGCTCAATTTTACCGATTCAAATTCATTTTGAAAGTTCAAATTTATTTCTTTGAAATTAAGTATTGCTATGATATTTAGAGGTGTTTGATTTGTCTGGAGTATTGTGATTCCTGGAGAGCAGTTTTTGAAGTGCTTGCTGCAATTCTATTTGTGATTGGAGTTTTATGAACACTGTAAGGTTTTGATACTCTAACTTTTAAACTCAGGGTTGCGTATTTTTGCTATAATTCTTGTTATAAATTCTAATAATTGTTATTTTTCATATGGTTTGTTTTTACTGAAAGAAAAGAAAAACACAACAGATTGATACGAATTTTATTTATGTTAATTGTAATTATAATTTAGTGCAGAATTGTTCAAAAGGTTTAATTTATAAGAAGTTTTAGACTTACTTGATTGTGCGTCGATAAATGTCAGCCAGGATGTCAGTGTCAAAATGACAACCATATAAAAAGGATACTCATGGGCATGAGATTTATGTGTTTGTTAAAAAAATGGGAATCATAGAAGGAGGACAAAAGAAGAGAGAATTTGTTTTTAATTAGTTACGGCTGGTCTTTGTAAATAAATACAGAGAATTGAGATCCTCTGGAAAAAAAAGAGGAAAAACGAGTCTAAAAGCTATATAAAAGTAATTACGAGTATATAAGAACAAAGTACAACGAAGTAACAACGAATTGAAAAAAAATCCAGAAGTATTACAAGTAAAAGGTGATCGAGAAAGTTTCTTCGTTTGCGATGGTGGTAAGACCAAGTTGGAAATAATATAAAACAGAGCAGAAGAAGATTCAGATTAAAGGCGAGTATTTGTGGTTACTCGAGAAACCAGCAGAGCGAAATAGAAGTTGGACACTCAGCGTTTTGCTCGAGCGAAGAATATCCTAATAAGGAGACGCTAAGATAATTGTTCTATTTTAAAAAAAGACGATAGTAATTAGTAAAACTCATTTGATTTTTCGGAAACCACATTTAGAAATGCATTTATTAAATAAAACCTTATTTTGTAAAGTTGATATCGTTGTGTGTGTTTATTTCTATTAGAAATTAATTTTTTTTTTCACATTTGTCGTTTATTTGCAATCTGCTACAGTAGCAATAAGCAAATCAGATGAATACAGAAATATAACATTGCACAAAGTAACGTGTGAGAGAACGTCCTATGACGTTCCTCGTTAGAAATTAATTTAAATAACTTATTTTACAAGCTAAATAACGACCCTGAGAAAGTTAGAAGAGTCTCATAGAAAGTTTAATTTAATTGCGTGAATTGCAAACAGTTTAGGAAATTGTTTTCTAGTAGCCACAAGACCACGCATATCATTGCAGCATATAGAAAAGAATTATACATATGTAATAAAATTGTAATCCAAGAATATCAAATCAAATTCAATTGAGAACATGTTAATTGTATTAAACATTTGAAATCAATTAAAGGTTAATTTTCTTAGTTGAATCAATGTAAATTTATTTAAACGAATAAATGAATAAATTTATATAATTTAATTACTGCAAGACAATTGTGACAAATCCATAGAATTACCATAAATGAACCTAGGATAAAAATACCTTGAAAAAAGTCACGAAAAAGAAGTCCATGGAAAAAAGTTCCCTAGAAAGAAAGTCTCCGGAAAAAAGTACGGAAAAAATGTCCCCTGGAAAAAAGACTCTTGGGAAAAAAAGTCTCCGGAAAACATCCCTGGAAAAAAGTCTCCACAAAAAAAGTCTCTTGGAAAAAAGTCCCCGGAAAACAGTCACAGAAAAGAAGTTCCTGGAATAAAAGTCTCTAGGGAAAAAAGTCTGAATAACTTTAAAAAGAAAGGCAAAACTCATGAAAACACAGAAATGTAATTAATATAAAATAAGTTAAGATAAACTTGTTTTTTTGTAGTGTTCATAGTTGGCAGTGAGTTTATTAAAAAGCTTATATGTTGATTATACCGATAAATTCAGGGCTAGTTGAATTGCTAGATTATTATTATTATTACTAGGTACATATAATAAAAAAAAACTGATGCAGTTTCTGAGCACAAAAGCGAAATTACAGACTTCCAGTTTAACTGAGAAGCGGTTCCATCTTTGGATTATGAAAAACCTTTTTTTGGTGACTTTTTCCTGGAGACTTTTTTTCCCGAAGACTTTTTTTCCCGAAGACTTTTTTCGGAGACTTTTTTTCTGAAAACTTTTTTCCGAGGATTTTTTTCCGTGGATTTTTTTCCCTGACTTTTCTTCCAGAGACATATATTTCGCCTACCACCGAAACTATTAGGGCTATTAAATCTTGTACATTATATATAAGCAGTTACTTAATAATTAAAAATTAGTTAATTGATGCAAATATGTACTAAATAAATAGGTTTATTTATTTGTACTGAAAATATTTTTTAATGAATTAATTAAATGAAATAAATTCAAGTTACTTTAATTACAACCACAGTTTTATGTAAATATTTTTCAGAAAAGTAATTTTCACATGAAAAAGCACTACAAAAAAAAGCATTAACATTAAAAAAAATAAAAACAATCAACTTGAATTGATGTTTTCCTTTGCCTAATAATAATTCTAGTAATTAATTTACTTATTTTAAATGTATGTTATTAACAGCTTAAACTTATATAAAACTTAACACCTTTACGAATTATAGGTATTTATTTGACAGTCAGAATTATAACTTAATAATATTAAACATGAACAAACATAGCACCATTAAACAAACCGATTAATTCAGAATTATTCACAATCATTACAAGAAAACAAACAATTAGTTAATTTGACCAAACAACAAGTTTTACCTAAGCAAATTAATTCAAAGCTTTAAACTGGGGGTTCAAAAGGTTGTGGTCCTCGTAGGCACCGGGCCGGTGGCTCGCACCACTAATGGTGGTTCTTGCGGATTCGTGTAATGTAGGATAAAACATCCCCCGAAAAAACAGCATCGAAATAAAATCTCCTACAGAATATCCCCGGAAAAAAGGCAACGGAAATTAAAGGCCCTGGAAAACCCCCCAGAAAAAGACCCAGTAAATAAAGCATAGGAAAGAAAACACCCGACAAAAAAAAACAAAAAAATAAGATATATGTTTTGGACTTCCAGGAACTCCAAGAGGTGATTTGTCAAAAATGTCTGTCTGTATGCAAAAATTAGTTTGCAGATCAGGATGAAGTTTGGTATTAAAATAGCCCTAGGGGAACACAATTCACTATCTAAGAAACTTTTTGCACCAATCAAAACTGTGAAGATGTTTTTTTCCGAGGATGTTTTTATCGGGGACGTTTTCATCAGGGGATGTTTTTAACCGAAGATTTATTTACTGGAACTTTATTTCCGGAGGATTTTTTTCCGGGGATTTTTTTCGGGTTTTATTACTCGCGGAATTTTTAGGAATTCTTTTCCGGGGCTGCTTTTTCTGTACACCGTGGTCTAAAGGGACTTGGTCGAGACCTGATGTGGCTGCTGCTTCACTTCTTAAGAAGCTCCAAAATCCTCAAAACCAGTTTTAGAAAATGTCTGTAAATTTTACCCACGTTTTAGATTTGCCCAGTTTTCATTTATAATTATTTTATAGCACTGATCTGCAGAATCGGTAGAGATTTAGGTAACCTTCCCCCGACCAGTGGGGACTTGGGGGTCGCAGTCTGAGGTCAAAACTGGTAGCTTGTTCTCGTTGAGCTGTTGTTATTTTGAGGAGGCGCGCTGATTGAGCGTAACTCAATCCTGCCCGAAGAGGGACGTGACGGATAAGGCTCACGCTAGGTGCCGCCACGTTAAGGTAAAGAGGTAAGCTGTAATGGCCGCATTACAATGGATTTGTACCTCACTATGACTTTTTTTGAAGGATTTTCCAAACTCACCACCAATCAATATAAAATTTCATCAAAACAAGATTTGTAACGTATTTGCCTTTGGCGCAATATTTTCGATTTGTTTATCATACATCATTCTATTTTAATATATTGAATTAATAAATTATAATCTTTTATGAGAGAACTGGTCTAACGAATTACACTGTGTAGTGTAGTAGACATATGTGCGCCAGCGGCTCATCAATTTTGCTGTTGGGGTAGTGAAGCGTGCCTTTATAACTGTTACACTACTAACCCCGGCCACCACCATTATCATCATAATGCGTATTACAGGGTAATTATTAAATCTGAATTCATACTATGCTAATATCGGCACACCCTACGTGTATAGTAGAGTGCTACAAATAGCAAAGGGGCCCGCAGAGTCGTTATTTATATAAGAATAGAAAGATTATTGCAGTTTTATTATTCATATTTTTATTGTTTGGTATTTGTGTTGATGGCTTTACTAGATAACATCATTTACATTTTGGGAACTTAATGTGCTCCCTTTTTCATTTTCAATTAACTATTACGCGAGAATATAGCTCTCGCGGGTCTGTTACAAACAAACGTTGAAAAATGTAAAGGTTAATGTATTCTAATTTTTAATTTAAATTCAAGTGCTATTACCAAACTTAGACAAATTTTATTTACAAAATATCGGCGTAATTCCATCCCACCCAGCACAACGCGTGAAATTAGTATAATACCATTATAGTGTCCTCCATAACCCTTTTGGTAGAGATCAAATCAGAACTCAAGTTTTATTAATGCCAAACATAAAAATGTAATTAGATATGTACATATTGTACAGATTGTCACTATTTTACTGAAAACATCGACAACCAAGGCAATTAATAAGTGCGACAAAAAGAGATACGTAACTAATGAGTGCGAAAAGGAATTAAGATAATGGGCGAACCAAGTAGGGAATCAGGTATCCATCAATATTTTTGTTTTTGGCTCGCCCATTATCTCTCTTTCTTGTCTTACTCATTAGTTGCCTATGTTTTCAGCAAAATGGTGACAATTTGTATGTTCGACATTTACCTATTGCCCATTTATTTATTTTTTACATTTATTACCGAATGGGTTTTATTATCTTCTTGATAAAGCTACCCAACACCATCGTGCAATTGCTACCCAACCATCAGTTTTTTAACAAATATTTATAAAGCGACTTTCTAGAGGAGAATACAAGAAAAAGAACTTGATTTCTACAAAATAAATGATTTCTACAATAAAGTTGAAACATGCAAAAAAAATGTTTTTACGCAATAAATGAGAAGACTACAAAAAAAATTATTATGTCTTACTAAAAAACGGATATTTTCTTCATGCAAATTTATTAAGTTGGGAAAGCTGTTGTTTAAGAATCAGGGGGCTGTGCGTGAACACAAATCCATGATTCCCGTCCCATCTCTTTACCCGGGCTCAGCGCATTTAGCGCTATTGGCCGGTCTAACATGCCCCACCCCGAAAAGACATGCAACCCAACATACACAACTAACACAACGTACTTTACTTATTCAGTAAAATTTCCGACGTGCAGAGGATTCGATCCTACTGCCGTTGGGAATCTAGCCCTAGAGTCTGAGACTCTAACCACTACACCACCAGCTGGCTCCGGGGAAAGTTATTTTCTTATAGAAAACGCTGCTAAAAATAAACTTATGTTGTAGTAAATTTCTTTCCACTCAAAGTCCTCAGTCCGGTGTAGGCAGGTGCAAAGTGTCTAAAACCTTTTCTGGTATCTAGGCGTTCGGATTTGACGTTAAATTGTAGGTCCGCCGTACTCCACCTTATAAAAGAGCTAAGCGAGAGTACGTGGCAGAGATGAGTGCCGAAGCTCAGTAGTGAGACCTGAAGGCCGAGTGCGATTGCGACATATTTTTATAATAAATAATTCTCTTATTTTGTACGTTTCAACTTTACTGTAAAATTCTAGCTCTATTGTGTACAAATCAACCTTTGTTTGTAGATATTAACCTTTTACTGTATAAAATCATCTTATTATTGTACGCGAAAAATGCAGCAAGAAAACTGCTCTTTGAGGATATTGTGCCTCGCTAGCTCAGTTGGAAAATGCATGTATGACGTCGATAAAAAGTCACGGAAACAATCGCCAGAACAAAGTCACCGGAAGAAAAGTCGCCCGAAGAAAAATCACGATAAAAAGTCACCGGAAAAAAGTCACCCGGAGCAAAAGTCAGCCAGAGAAAAAGTCAACAGAAAAAAGACGCCGGAAAAATATCACCGGAAAAAAAGAGTAAGTACATATACACACTACAAATTAGCTTTTATATTAGAATAATACTAAATGATCAATTAATTACTTATTCTAATAAAAGTAACTAAGATAAATTAGTTTGCTGTCGAATATTATACCTTTTAGCCCTTAAAAACTTGGGAATATTTCGTGTTCTTTTTCGATTTCGTAAATTTGCATTTTTGGTTAAAATTCATATTTCGAAAATTTGAATATTATAATGGATAACTATTTTTTGTGGGTGACTATTTTTCCGGATAACTTATTTTCCGCTGACTGTTTTTGGGTGACTTTTTTCCGGGTGTATTTTTTTCCGGTGACTTTGCTTCGTGACTTTTTTCCGGTGACATTTTTCAGGGATTCCTATACAGACAATACGTTAAAAATCCGATTTAAATCGGATGATTCCACTCTTTTTTTATATTTTTTCTATAAAAATCACAATTTTGTTGTATCGTGGATGTGCATAAGCGTAGAGTTTTAAAATTTTTTATGGGGGGTTATTTAAATGTGCTATATCTAAAGGGGGGGAGGGCTAGAAGAAAAAATTTAAGAGATACACGCAATGCCTATAGAAATTTTGCCACAAAATCCGGCATGCGGCACAACATATTTCTATTTGTCATATATTTGGTTTTTTATAATAGCGGTTTTTTGGAATGTAAATATTCAAAACAAGCATGGGAAATAAAATTTTATGTTGTTCTATGATCCCACCCCATTTACATTAATGTAATTTCTATTGGGATGAAGAAGAGCTTTATTGTATTTTATTTGTCTGATAATGGATTGTGCATTGTGGTATGCATAGCGGCCGAGTTAAAAACATATATCGTAATTAGCCTTCACGTCCCACTGCTGGGCACCGGCACCCTTCTCTGCCACGTCCTCTTCTTAGCGCTAAGGTGGTGTACGGGAGACCTACAGTTTAACGTTGAATCCGAACGACTAAATTCCAGAGAAGGTTTCAGGCATTAAGACTCCACGGCGGCCTACACCGGATTGGAGAATGTGAAAGGCGGATTGCGGCATAGATTTTTATTGCTGCATGTCTGCGGCGGGGAATCGAACCCTAGACCTTTAGCGTTAGAGGCTGAGCGCTCAACCTCTGAGCTACCTCCACTTAAAAAATATATATGGCAAAAATGTAAATGTGCTATGGTCATACCAGCGAAGGGAGAAAGGAGTAAAAAAAGGATGAAAATTTTAAATTTATATATGATGCAATTTCTAGAGACATTTGTTATCACAAAGACCGGCGTGCAGGCTTGAATTTTAACCATTTATCCCATTACCAAATTGAAATCAAGTAGGTACAATAAATAATAAAAGTGAAGACAGCATTGTAAGTAAATATAGAACAATTTACAAGCAGGTTGTACACATTTCCAAGAAGGTCTCCAGAACAAATTTTACCAACATTTCTTGCTTGTTGCTTCTGGGGATCTGGAGAAGAAACAGATCGTCGGCAAGCTAAACTCAAAGTGAAAATTCTAAAGTGAATCACTTCGAATTCAAACAATCAGTCATAAATTTTCCAACTAGGCATGTCATAAATATGACAGAATTTGGACAAAGTGTGACGAAATGTCAAAAATAAATCATGGCTCGTTAAGTTAGTATTATTTATTAAACTTTTGCCAAAAAGTTTTATATAAAGGAGCTTGTTTAGATATTTACCGACACTTAAGACGAACGTAATTGTTGAGTATAAATAAAATACTTTTTACTTCAATATTATTTGTTTATTTTAACCTTATACTATTTTGACATGTTTACATGCCATCATCAAAGGTTATATTACAAAGTAAACAGTTAGTGTTGTTATAGCAAGAATAGAACTCCGTGACTTGATCTCGGTAATCGTCTGCAGATGATTTGATTTCTTATTCCAAAATGTTCAATAAAGGTGAATTTAAGAAATTAATTTGCCCATTCATTAGAGATCCAGTTTTTAAATGTTTGTGAATTTCAAAAGCTTCTAGTATATCCAATTTACGTTTATCATCACAAAAGTGTAAGCATTTTATGGTGTTATTAGATGTCATTAAATGATTGTCTGGCCTATATAAACCGAATTACAATGCGAACAATTAAATTTGTAAATGCCTGATTTTTGCAATCGCCAGTTCTTGAGTTTGCATTGTAATTTGGTTTATATAGGCCAGACACTTAGAAATTTTGATATCAGGTATACATAACACGTACGTTGTTACAAATACAAACACCCACATAATTCCAATTACGCTAAACACTTATTAGAACACAATCATTTCATGACATCTAATACCACTATAAAATGTTTATAAATAAATATTTAACTATTAAAAATTAATAGTTTATTAATAAAATAAAACTCTTGGTAATTGTTTCACAACTTGTGAAACAATTACCAAGAGTTTTATTTTATTAATAAACTATTAATTTTTAATAGTTAAATATTTATTAATAATGTTTCACCTTTGTGCCTACTACTTGTTCACTTTTTTGGGATGATAAACGCAAATTAAATGTACTAGAGGCTTTTGAAATTCACAAAAATTTAAAAACTGGACCGTTAATGAATGAGCATATTGATCTTTTAAATTCACCTCTATTGGACATTTTGGAATAAGAAATCAAGTCATCTGCGGACGATTACCGAGATCAAGTCACCAAGTTTTAATATTGCTATAACAGCACTAATTGTTTAGCTTTTTAATATAACCTGTGATAATGGCATGTAAACATGTTGAAATACATATAAAGTTCAAATAAATAAATATAGTTGCAGTTAAAAGTATTTTATACATACTCAATAAATATGGACTTTAACGAAGTAAAGCTGGAACTTATAATACATGGACATACTTAATTGTGTTTGCGAACTGTAAAAAATTATTTTAACGATACAAAATAAATTTTTTTAAATTAGTTTCAACTTTCCTTAGAAATACTCTAATGTTTGTGAGTTGAAAAGTGTTAAAAGATCAAATTTTTATTATTATGAATATTTTCGGATTCTCAATTTAATAGAAGCTTTTTCATGAAATCAAACAAAAACTAGAAATAGTTCTGTCCATGGCAATTTAGAAGTTAACACCAGAAGCCCTCAACTTTATTGTATCATCTACCTACCGAGAGCAGTAAATTGGACAAACCCTAAACCTCGGTCAAGCAAAGCAAAGGCTTTTAGGTTCTCCCATTCCTTCAAACATTTTATGAATAAAAAACCGAACACAAAAAGAAACTACAGCTATACAATTCAAAAACACCTGTATAAAAGAATGAGAGACAAAAAATTAACATGACAATGGAGAGGCGGATCCATTGAAAGCTTCTAACCATAACCTGTGTTGATAATATATCAAACTCCACCCAGTGTTGCCATTGGTTGCGGGAAAAAGTTCCAGTAGGCGCATGCCTGGTGGCGTCTACCTTTAGAACATGTTCCAGGACCAAAGAGTCCTGTGCTTTACAGTGGCGAGCACGTCTACGGTGATTGTTGCCATTATTGCATCAATAGGCATTGTAACATTATTGTTGTGACGGTGTTTGTGTTTGTTTTTGGGACGCAATTTGTAAACGCGGCACATCAACAGCCTCAAGATTGATCTGGATCTACATCGGCAGGCCGCTAGTGGCCACTTCATAAGGTATCTTTTTGAATACAATACTATATTTAGCACTGTGTATCCTCTAATGACATACACAAAAATATAACAACAACGTATTTATGGGTCGAACCGGATTAAAACCGGTATGCGCCTCAACAATGGCAACACTGTTTATCTTACATGTTATTATGTTTAAGCTTTGAACGTGTTGAGCTTAATAATTAAATATTAAAACGATTTTGTTATAAATTCTCATATACAAATGATATTGCAAATATTTAATTCGCGACGCTTGAAAATTTACAGAATGTTTAGGAAGTCTTTACTGTTATTTCGGGGTTTTTGCATCGTTTCTGTTTGTTTTAAAAAATATATGCGGCGGTTATGAAAGCTTTGGGCTTTGGAAGTTGTATCTTTCTGTTATGAGTTATAACATAACAGCAGCTGATATTGTAAACAATTTGACGAGAGATTCTTATTATTACTTTTCAGCGGGAACGTGAACCGAAATAAAGTAACGTTTCGGCTTTTGGTTACGGTTTGAATTTTTAAAAATTTCGGTTACGTTTTCTGTTTACTGCTATTAAAAATTTCGGTTACATTTCTTGATGAAAACAAAGAAAATTCTCGACAAGATTAAGTGGAAAAAATTATGCGACGCAATTGAAAAAATGTTGAAGTTATCACGAAAAATTGGCGGTACTAAAAAATTTTCGTTTTTGTCAAATTGCAGTAGAATTGGGTTACATCAAAAATAAAATATCAACGGTTTATGGCTCTTCTCATAGAACAGGTTGTACATCGTAGTTTTTTTGTGAAATTCGTCTTTTCACAAAATGACCAGACAGATTATGTAATAAAAGAATTTTTTCGAATTATTTAAAACAAATACTCTTTCGAAAATAACCTAAAAACTCTGGAAACATAACGTTGTTTAAAGAAAAGTCATGAAATAAATATTTAAGCTACAAGGAATGAGTGAACGTATTGACACCCGAGAAAGGGTAATGTATAACCTTCCGAGAATGTTATATCCTTACATAAGTATTGATTATTATATTTTTCCCACTACCAGCAGCAGTTTTTCCGATTACCGACAGCAATTAACTTAAAATAATAACAAAATATTTTTAAATAACGCCGTCATTCGTCATGAAAATTATGATCAGAATTTTGTTTCAATTATTTCTATTTCGTAAGTAGTTAGCTATGCCTGTTGCTATAAATCTGTATTACTATTATTTTCCTGGAAATAAGTGAGGAATGTAAGTGTTAAGTTCCGTAATGAACATATAAATTACTTATATTCTTGTAGGAATGTGAGTTATTAAAGTCCGTCGTTAAGTGTATCCAATAAACAAATGTTATGAGACATCTACATCTCTTGTAGCCATGGATGTATGGCGTACTTACATTGCCGGTAGTGAGAAAAGTAAATTACTCTTTGTGACTGGGGATCATGCTTGGGATTTTCATGAAATGCCCAGTTACACTATCTTCCTACCATATGTCACACTGACTAGCCGGCCGGTGCCGGCTGGCAACATTTTGCCGGTATACAGTACACCGTCATCAGATAACATGCAGCGTAGTTTACCGGCAATTTAAATTTGACCGGCGTATAACGTGTTTATGTTCGATAGTCTAGTATGGCCTATCAACACACGCGCGCCTCAGTGCTAGTGTGTGTCTACACCGTTGTGGGGCATAGGTTGGTCAAGAGTTCCAATCCCGTGCGGTAACATTTTTAAGACTTTAATGTTACACTACTTTTTAAAAATGGGGTAAATATGTTATTATTTTTTTGTTGTGTACATGGTGCCATGCTGCTGTTCACTTACTGCCAATAACACAGTAATCAACCTACTTGTGAGTAAAAAGGTTAAATGTATCCTGCTGATAAAGTATTTATAACATGTTATACCATGACGTAACACCGGCAAAAACTTTGCAATCCCATTTGGGAAGCATTAATAACTCTAATCAATGTTTTGGCTACAACGCTAAGGGTGACCTAAAAGAGCCAAACATGCTAAATGCGAAGATTAAATAGTAAACATTTATCGTTATTTGTCATTGCTACAATAAATAAATATCGGTTTTACATTTGTCCGAACGAAAAAATATCGGTATGTTCTTAAAATAAGGTACAGTTTGAGAAAATTTTAATTTCGGTTTCCGTTTCGGTTGCGGCTCGGAAAATTTTGCGTATTTTTCCGGTTTTGGGTTTTCGTTTGGGTTACGGCGCACGTCCCTGCTTTTCAATTACACAAAACTAATGCTCGTGTGCTATTAATAAAATATTGCTTTTTGTTAAGAGATAAAGGAAGAACATTTCTATTTCTTGGCCTTGGTGCCATAAGAAATTGTAATTGAAGATGAAAAACTTTTCTTCTTTTTATTATAGCCAACTCTACCTCTAATAACAAAACAATATTTGTATTTTAATTTTTGATCGAAACCGAAGGTTTCGTAACTGTATCATTCATTCCAAATCTAGTGGGCTGTTGTGTTACGCATAGTTCGCTAAACTTGTTTGTAATTATTTATAGAAACTCCAACGGGAAAACGTTTGATCATAGTGGGTGGGAATGTAGTTATGTTTCCATGATCGTGTAAATTTTTGTTCCGATTTGAAGAAATGCATTGCGAAATTATGAAATAAACCCAAATTTTCAAATTAGCTTCAGCAAGTTTAGATGCGGATATTGGCATATAAGCTTATCAGTCAAAATTTCGGTTGTTAACATAAGAATAAACCGAAGGATCGCAGTTGCGCCGGAAGTATAGTTTACGACCGTTTTTCTAACACATCCACGTATCAAACACCATTTCGTACGTCTGAGTATAACCAAAAGTGACATCAACTTTGCTTTTTCAAATAAAACACCCTGTATATTATTGAATATTCTGAAAGAGTTCTCATTAGGAAAATTGTGATTTTTTTGAATATAAGATTCTGGATTCAACGGATTCATTAGACCCGTATTTTGAGTTTTTGAGATAACGCACCGAAACGTAGCATAGGCAACACATTTTTTGACTTCCGGTTTCACCGGAAATGACTACAACTATTAAATTTCAAATGTAACATTCTATATATTGACATTTGTGGAATCTTTAGACAAATCTGAGTACACCTGCACTATTGCTGAAAATTTTTAAGCCTACTTAATATTTAGGGGTTAATTTTTATTTTAAATCTTAAGAAAATACAAACATGATGTTTTGAGTACCTATTCTGGTAGGTACAGGCATTTATATTCGAAGAAATCGCTTTGTTGTAAACGATCTTTTTTGAAACTCGTATAGTTACACTAGATCTATATAAAAATGAAAACCGGACGCCATTTTGTAGAAGGTCAAGTCAATTTGTAGTATGTTACAAATTAAATCGGTATTTCGCCCTTCAGTGGTCACAAAGATTAACATTAAAATATACAATTTTTTATTATAAAATCTAATTGGAATGTATATTGCAAACATGTGTAACCATTTACTGTAAATAAAACATATCTTAACTTCAACAGGTTTCTTATTTTAGCCTTATAGTATTTCAACGTGTTTACACGTCGTTATCAAAAGCAAGATTAAAAGTAAACGGTTGGTGTTGCTACAACAAAAAACATTTTGCTTTGTTTAATTCTATATAAAAACAGACAATATACTAAAATGAGGCATCTACAAATTAAATTGCTTGCACTGTAATTCGGTTTATACAAGGCAAACGATTAGAAATTTTGATATTAGGTACAAGGAACACGTACGTTGTTACAAGTATAAATACCCACATAAATCCTTACGCTAAACACTTATTAGAACACAATCATTCAATGACATCTAATAACACTATAAAATTTTTACACTTTTGTGATGACAAACGTAAGTTGGATATACTAGAAGCATTTGAAATTCATAAGCATTTAAAATCTGCACCTTTAATAAATGAACCAATTGATCTCTTAAATTCACCGTTATTAAACGCTTTGGAATGAGAAATTAAGTCGTCTGGACGCAGATATAGAAAACCAAGATCAAGTTGTGAAGATTTATTGTTCCTATAACAACACAAACTGTTTACTTTTAATCTTGCTTTTGATAATGACGTGTAAACACGTTGAAATACGTATATAGCTAAAATAAAAAAACTGTTTTAAAACATCGGAGTCAAACTGTACGTCTAATGGCTCTTACAATAACCTTGCATGCTACCAATATTCGTAGGCGTTTTATCCAAGGATTATTTATCCGATTTTTTTTCCGTAGGACTTTTTCCGCAGGATTTTTTTCCGAGAAATTTTTTCCTAAGAACTTTTCCTTGCAGTTTTAGAAGTTTTAAAATCAAATTTGTTAAGCATGCAATTATTACAAAGTGATGGTAAATTTGTTAAAAATATAAACACAGCATTTCAATTTGAAAATTTGACCTCTTACAAAATGGCCGACAGGCTTCACTTCTGTTTTAAAATCATCGGAATCAAATGTCTAATTGTTCTTAAAAAGTCTTGCATGCCACGATTTTCGTCGGCACTTTATCAAAAATTTTTTCCTAGGACTTTTTTCTAGAATCTTGCAGCTTTAGGTTAAGTTTCAAAAACTAATTTGTTAAGTATGTGATTATTACAAAATGATAGTAAATTTTGTGTTAAATATTCACAAAGCACTTCAATTTGAAATTTTTACCTCTTAGAAAATGGCCTCAGTTCTGTTTTAAAATCTTCGGAATTAAATTTTAACATACAATTTGATTGCTTTTAAAGAAATTTGCATGCCACGAGTTTCGTTGGCATTTTATTCAAGCATTTTTTATCCGAGGATTACTTTCTACAAAACTTGTTTCCGCAGGATTTTTTAGAGGATTTTTGTCGTAGGACTCTCATAGGTTTTTATTTTTATAACTCTAAAGTACGACAAACGTTTTTATCTTACCGACGCGACGTAACAACGTTTCTATACAAGATTTTATAGTGGGACATCGGCTTAACAGTTAAACAATGAGAAAATTTAAAAATAATTTAGTCAAAAATGTTGTTAAAACTTGTTGCATACCCGCGAGTGTAGTTTTACTTGAAAATTTTTCTCGTTGTATTAGCGCCATGAAATCAAACACGAGTTACTATGCAGAGAATTTTATTGATTTTTCCTTGATTATTTTTTAATTCGCGAATGGCAAATGTGCGATTGGATTTTTTTACAAATCGCGTTGTCAAATTGATTGTATTTTTAAAACTAACAAAATTAAACAAACCAATATTGCTATGCAGGAAGTTTGAGTTACTTACCCAGATTACGTTTCCATATTCACGACAGCATGAGTGGATTAGTTTACAAGTCAAATTCTCAAAAATTATAGTTCTCTTTTAAATTAATATAGCGGCGCGGCAAGATAGTGAGGTTATCCAAACAATAGTTACTTTATTTTAGTAAAGCCGGCAGTTTTTTTTTCGTAATATTTGATCATCATTTTTAATAAGAGGCAGAGTATACACATAATAACATAATACTAAATTACTTGTGACAATACTCTTTGGGGTTTATGGTTCGTAATGACTGTAAATGATTCTCTACTATTTGTTACGCACAAACCGAATGCATTAGTAAGTAATATTAAAGATTTTTCCTCTCCTCGACGCCAACGTACAAGGAAAAAATTTTAAGCAAAACTAACACTGCTAACGCTACTACCCAAAAAATTTCGCAATGCTTTGCCCCCACTGTGTAGAATTATGCTTCACAATCCGCGATTTAACGACAATTAGTCGCTCTATGGTTCAGACAAAGAGTTTTAGAAAAATAGTAAATATGTGCAGCGCTGAGAAAAACCGTGTTCGGAAATAACGGCCTCGGAAAAAAATCCCGGGGTAAAAAACACCGGGTAAAAACGTCCTCTAGAAAAAACATACCAGAAAAAAACGTTCCCTGGAAAACATAACCCAGGTCAACACATCCCCGGAAACATTTCCGGAAAAACAGCTTCCATTCAAAATATCTTTAAAACAGGTACTAAGCATCCCACAGGAAAAAAAAGTTTGGTTTTGCCGTGTTTTATTTTACTCTGCACCACCCATATAAAAGTTATATTTTAAACTCAGTTGAAGCCGAGTATTTGCCGGTTGATAAATTATCTCTAAGAAGAATAGGTACTAAATGTTACAAAATTTAAAACGGCAGCCTACTGTGATTAATTTTGTTTAAGAAAAATCAAAAAATCGTATTAGAAAATATTTGGTGGTCAATAACATGTGTCAGTTTTTTTATGGTTTTGTCCCGGGCCTTTTTTTACTGGAGCTTTGTTTTCAGAATTTTTTGACTGGGCTTTTATTTCGAGGGTCTTTTTTTCGGGGATATTTTTTCGGGAATG
Organism: Ctenicera cuprea; assembly: GCA_958336395.1. Lineage (NCBI taxonomy): Eukaryota > Metazoa > Arthropoda > Insecta > Coleoptera > Elateridae > Ctenicera > Ctenicera cuprea. Next base: position 63,616,340 of record OY284487.1, read on the forward strand.
TTTTTTCCGGTGCTGTGTTTTCCAAGGATGCTTTGTTATAGATTAGAGGAAAACATAATTTTGTGTCTACAAAGTGTTTGGTTAGGAATACAGTAGTCAGTAACATACCCAGCATTGCTTTCTCACTCAAACACTTGTTTTGCACTGATAACACTAGCACTGGTTTTGATAAGAACGGTTTTATTGGTGGCGGCAGGATAGTACGAGGGCGGAGTGAAGAGTCTGGTAGCAATGAAACAGGGAATAATTTTATCAGCCAAAACATAATTTATTTTTCAACGTAGCCGCCATTTAGGTCGATACACTTAGTCCAACGTTTTTCTAATTTTTTGATCCCTTCCGAATCATACGATTTTTGCACCCCTTTAAAATACACGTTTGTTGCATCGATGATCTCCTCATTAGAGCCGAATCTCTTTCCGCCGAGCCATTTCTTCAAGTTCGGAAACAGGAAATAGTCGCAGGGGGCTAAGTCTGGAGAATATGGTCGATGTGGAAGCAATTCGGAGCGTAATTCATGGATTTTGGCCATGGCGACTACACACGTGTGCACCTGTGCATTGTCTTGATGGAAGAGAACTTTTTTCTTCGCCAAATACGGTTTCTTTTTCAAAACGTCATTGAAACGGTCCAATAAGTTGCAATAATATTCGCCGTTGATTGTTTTTCCATTTCCAAGGTAATCGATGTGGATTATGCCGCGTGCATCCCAAAAAACTGTGGCCATGACCTTCTTGGCCGATAAAACTGCCTTAGCCTTCTTCGGCGCAGGTTCGCCAGTAAAAATCTACTGTTTAGACTGTTCCTTGATCTCCGGTGTATATTGATGGATTCATGTTTCGTCCACAGTTATGAAACGATGCAAAAACTTCTTTTTGTAGCGCTTGAACATCGCAAAACCTGCCTCTAAAGTTGTCAAACGTTTTTGGTTTTGGTTTTTGGTCGATTCTGAGCAAACGCGGCACCCATCGCGCCGATAGCTTTTCTATATACAAATGACATGCGTACTATTTCAACTATCTCGCGCACTTTAACTCTGCGGTCTTGCACTACAATATCATGAATTTTATGCGTCCATAATATTTATCAAGCTTTGTTTTGATTTGCGTAATGGTTTTTTCGCGCAAAAAAATAATGTCTAATTAACACACGAAATTCACTTTCAATGGCTGTCAAAACTGAGCTAAATGACAGATCTGTCTGAAAATTTTAATGTGGTCTAGTGACAGATGGTATTGACAAATGTCATCTGGGATTTGCGATTGTGACACCCTCTGTTGTAATTTTACCAAACTTCTCACTCCGCCCTCGTATAGTAATATTGTTTGGATTCTTTTAAGCTGTACTTATAAAAATATTTTTCGTTTCTTTCTACCGTGGAAAGCAGTTTATGCCAAACTTTGACACGGCATTTTTCTATTTTCATTGTTTTTTTTTGTAAACTTGACTTCGAGGTTTTTTTTATGATTTGTTTTGGGGAGATGGGTACATGGGTAAGATGGATAGATTATCTGTCAAATTAATATTATTTTTAACTGACAAATGAAATAAATGAGTAAGTAGCTTTCTTAAATGTATGCGCGATTATTTCTGCACTCTTACTATAAGGAGCTAATCAGAATGCACATTTTCTAAAATTTCGCCAATAACATTCGTTTTTAACAAATAAAACAGCACCTTGATGTTTTCAGCTGAACGGGTAGGTCGTAATGTCCTATAGCAGCTGTAGAAATAAAACCCATTTTTTTACCCTATCAACGACGCCGAACAGTTAAACAAACAAAAATTGTGACTGGGTTGCTTAATCGTGAAATAATCAATCCAAATACCATCAGCGAAATTTAGATATAGACGTAATAGTTTAATAGGGTTTCGTAATATAACCCGATTATTTTTCAATTCACAGGTACTATAATTGTTGACTATTTCACTATTCATAAACGAATGAAAAAGTAGCAGAATTTGGTTACATTTAGCAATGAATTCTGCATTTTTTTAATATACATAGTTCTAGCCCACACATATTGTGATCATAATGTCCTGATTTTTTTCGATACTCCTTAGATCAAATATGTATTTCAGGGATAGCACGACTTCAGTATGAGGTACGCCACTGTTGTAAGGATGTGCAACGTGGTTATTTCTGCCTATTTCTTTTTGTTACAATAAACCAGTGAGGTTGTTTTCTGTTGTAACCCACAAATTTACGCATGCGCAAATACTATTTAGCTATGTCTAGAACTGAACAAAAAAAATTACTGTATTGAAAAAATAAGCCCAAACATGATGTTTCAATAAGAAATATTCCAATAAATAATAGAGAGATCTCAGTTATTCTTATCTTTTATATTTTTTAGTGCATATTTAAATTTCGCACCTACAATCAACATACGCGTTAGCGCATGCGTGCCATACATAAGGGTAAAGACTAATAGGGTGGATTAGGGTTGATTTGTCTTAGAAAGAGAAATAAGAAAATAGTTCGACTGTGATATACATGAAATATGTATGATCTAAGGCAAGGCTGCCCAACCTTTTTAACAGTTGGGCGAAATTGACGATTTAAAAATCACTGGCGGGCCAACTGACGGTTCCTATTTTTGTTACCTAAGCTTTTTAAAGTCTTGTTTTGTGCAACAAAAAATCAACATTTTGAAATTTAATTGTCGTTTATTAAAATAATAAAATAAATAGCATCTACTGCCAAATAAAGAAACAAAATTTTATGTAACGAAAATCTAAATCCAAGTAATTGGTACAATCAATGTGATTTCTGACATTGTTTTTGTTTTAATAATTTTTCTATGTTAGGCATCAGGTCACATGTTGACAGTAACAACAAATCAGATATATGTTGCTCAGTTAGAGATGTGCGGTATTTATTTTTTACAAAATTAAGATTTGAAAAAAAACTTTTCACAAACATATGTTGATCCAAAACTACTTAAAAATTGAAAGGCCAGGTCAGTTATTGCAGGAAAGTCTTCCTTTGGCACCAATGTCCAAATTCTTCTGAAAAAGGTTGTGACTTTGAAGATATTTTTTCTGCAAAAAGGTTTTTTAGTGCAGAATGATTTTGCAGTTCAGTGAGTTCCAACTGAATATTGGCAGGATAACTGATTATTTCAGTCAAACTGAGTGTGAAAGGATTAACAAAAATTTGTAAATTTTGTTTTGTACTTTCAAAGTCCTGGAATCTGCTCTCAAACGAGTGTAATAAGCATCTAATTTTAGCTTCGTACTTAGTACAGTTGGCAATATTGAGGTTCTCTTTCAAATCTTTGAGTATGGGAAAAAGGTCAATATTTTCGTTGGCTAAATTAACTAAAAACCAAACAAAAGGTCTGTCAGTTTCCGAGCGGGATAGCTAAATCACGTGACCGCGGCGCGCGACACTTTTTCAAATTGGCGGGAATTTTGAAACTGGTTCACGCGGGCCACTTATAATTCGTTCGCGGGCCACAATGTGGCCCGCGGGCCTGAGGTTGGGCAGCCTTGATCTAAGGGATACTCGTAGGTATATCCGATAAAACCAAACCCTCGTATGGTTTTACTGCCGATAAAATTTGTTATCAATGGCAAGTTGTAGAATGAATCTGTGCTAGGTACCGTTCCTACGCAGAGCGAATATTATGGCCAATTGCACTTTTTTTGCTGCAGGTGCAGACGCAATTCCCATATAGGAAAGTTTTGTTTCTAGTTCGTTTTCTTCGTTTTCTTCGTTTTACTTGTTCATTGCAGTATGCATGTTATTTTAGAAATTCAACATAATTTTGAGTTTCAAAAAAATAGACTTACATAATTTGCTTAAACCAAATTTGGTCCCTTTTAAAATCCTTAGTATTAAGTTTCCTTTTGTGTCCAACCATATTTTTCTGTTATTTTCTGTCTTTTGGTATTTTCCGTCAACATTCGGGCAAAAACCCCACAGTTGTATTTCTTGGAAGCCCTGTATAATCCCTCTTTGTCACCTTTAGGTATTTACCCTTTAATATTTGAGGGGTTGTATAGCTATACCGCTGGTCACAGTTCAAAATCCAACATTTTCTTGGAAGTTGAATACTGAATTCTGGTAGTCTGGGTAAAAGGGTAAAGAATTGTACACCTGCAAAGCCTTAAGTAAGTAAGAGGATAGCTATGCAAATATCTTAAATTTGTTTTTAAGCTGAGTTTAGGCTTTGGATTACACATTATTTGTTCTTAATCTACAGGCTTTAAATAACCCTATTTTTGCAGGAAAATCCTAATACTTCTTCTGTCATTAACAACTTGCACGTGGTTGTAAGAGCATTCCTTAGAATTTTAAAAGCTACCTGACAAAGAATCTGGTTTGCTTTTTATATTCCCTTCTTTTGGTATTATGTAGAAGTACTTTTAAAAATGATAGTTTTTTGCCGAATAAAACCGTGAATGCCGTTACTGAAACGATAAGTTTAATTTATTAAAAATTTGTGTACCTATATTTTAGAAGCTAAACCGTAAAAACAAAATAAAACGGTTTTTAAAAAGTGTTAAATATTTTGCTGTGTGGGAGGATCTATGCGTGGGCTGTGCGTTATTCCCAACACTGGAAGCCGTATGTCTATAGAAAAGTAAATTAAGAATACATTAAAATTTTAAATGTGTATAAACTTTGACGAATTTAAACGTTTACAGCTATTAACTTAAGCCGAGTTTAGAGGGGGCTTGAGAGTGCTTAGCACCCTCTACATATATAGTAGCACTCCCAGATGGAAATACAGTAATAATAATAATTCAAACATGCATGCCATGTCAGTATTAAACAATTGTATTTTGCGTCGGCAAATCATCAGACGTAATAACATGTTTTTGAACAAATTTTTTTCCAACCAATAATTACCCATGTTTTCGTCGTGAACAGCTCAAGCAGTCTCTGATTTTTAGGGCATTCACCGTCTACGGGTTTGGCGAAAAAAATCTGGAAAGAAAATCCCTGGAAAAAATTTCAACGGAAAATGGTCATCGGAAACGAAATACTCGGAAAATATCAAGGCAAAACGTAGTAATTTTACGATTTTTACCAAATGGTTTTTTCTAAGATTTTTTCCGAAGATATTTCCTTCGGATTTTTATTCGAAGTATGTTTTTCCAAGATTTCTTTCGATGATCTATTTTTCTAGGAATTATTTCCTAAAATCTTGTCTAAGCCAACAAGAAGTTAGAAGTAATTGGTTTAAGTCGAAATTGGTTTATTCTCCCAAACAAAAATTACAGCTCGAACAGTCACTCATTTTTAAGGCAAACTCCGTCTACGGGTTGGCGAAAAAAATCTGGAAAGAAAATCCAGGAAAAAATCCTGGCAAAAATGATCTACGGTAAACAAATTCTCGGGAAAAAGTTCTTCCAAACAAAATCAAGTTAAAACATGTTAGTAATTTTTTGGATTTTTAACCAAGGATTTTTTCCGAGTATTTTTTCCGATGATTTTCTTTCTTATGTTTTTTCCGCAAGACTTATTTAAAGAATTTTATTCCAGGATTTTTTCGAGGGTATATTGTTCTAGGAAGTTTACCTAGAATCTCATCTAAGCCCTCAAGAAGCCAGAAAAAAGTAATATATCCAGGTCGGTTTATTATATAATTGGTGTATTCTCTTAAACATTACTCTTTTCTTGAATGATGTAGATTTTTGCCAAGAAATTACTGTAATCAATTCAGTTCTAATTAATTTTAATTTATTTTAATATGTATTTAACGTTCTATATTACGGCTGCTATGGCCGATACTAGGAAAAAATACCGACATATAAATCTTGAAAAAAGAATCCTATGGAAAAACCCAACGAAATAATCATCGGAAAAAGATTCCCATTTTGTCTTGATTTTTTTACAACGATTTTTGTGTAACGATTTTTTTAAGAATTTTTCCGTAGATTTTTTCCCGGCATTGCTTTGAAGTATTTGTTGCCAACCGTTATGGCGGGAGAATAAGCTCACCATAACTGGAAATTCTGCAAGACCTCTGTTTTTTAAAGCAGTGGTTTTTAAACTTTTGCTTTCTAAATGTCGATATTTTCGCGTCCCCTTCCTTACAGGTATAGTGGCAGAACGCCACACATAATTTAAAATTTTTTTAAATTATTCCGAAATATTGGTGATTTTCTCACATCACGAAACATTTTTACCGAATCTTCTCGAAGAGTACGCAAGAGTAGACTAAGCAGTGCGCGCAGGAGCAGACGATATTAATTCGCGACTACGTATAGCTAGATGCCGTAAAAACAAACTACGAGTATGACGACATGGATAAGCTTTTAGTTAAATATCAACGTAAAACGCTTTTGAAATGTTGGGATGCTCTTGATAATGATATTTGTTTAAATTAGGCAAGACCTTTTCGCTTACTTTTACCTCTGCGAAATTGGGTTATCTGCCGTGGCTTCTTTTAACACAAAATTCGGCTTTTTTTTCGTAAACCCTTATGTTCTTAACTAGGTCTTGGTCTTGTTTTAATCGTCCTTCGCCGTTACCTTTGATCTTTTTTTCCAACTAGCGACTCTGAATGTTTTCAGATCTCCTTTACTTTTGTGGTGTCATCCAAGTTTCTGTTTTTCCTTTCACACTTATTTTCTCAAGACTCGTTTATTGACGTTGACTTCGTAGCTAGGCGGAGTACTAGGAATGATTTTCATACCTTCTTCATCTGGGTGGACTTGGCCGTGGAAAGAAATAGTAAACTAGATATATGTAGGTCGGAAAGTGTTACTTACATGGGTTCTTCCAAAATCAAGGAAGGATTAGGACCATCTTTGGTCTCTTATGGCGCTGTACTTCGTCCTTGTTGTAGTCTCATAGGGTCCTGATGAGTGGGTTTTCGTGGTATTGTATGGTCCCGTGGAGCTTGGTCGCGGAATCTTGGAGGTTTTCCCTGATTTTTGGAAGCTGGGCGTCTTGGTGGAATTGTGTTTTTCTTACGAACCAAGGAGCGTCGAAAACTAGTCGTAGCGTCTTGTTTTCGATCGTCCGGAGCGTCTTTATTTGCAGTTTGCGGCGTAACCCCACACTGTGGCTGCGAATAGCATGGTCGTTCTGATGATGGTTTTGTAGATTGTCAACTTGTTTCCAGTGGAGAGCTTGCTGCATCTGTTGAGTAGTGAAAACAAAGCTGATGTGGCTGTTTTAGCGCAGGTGGTGACGTGGCGGCCCCAAGTGAGCGAGGTGTCTATGGTGACTCCTAGGTACTTGGCGTTGGTCATCAACGGGATCGGTCTGTTGAAGATGTTGCCTGCTGAAAAGGATGGCGGTGCTTTTCTCGGGGTTGACTTTGATCTTCCAGGTTCGAAACCATTCCTCGAGTGCTTCTGCTGCCGTCTGTAGTCTTCTGGTGATGAGTCTTGGGCTAAGGGAGCTTGCTAGGATTGCAGTGTCGTTGGCGTAGCGTGTTGTCCTGCTATCTAGCGTGTTGAAGAGGTTCCGCACGTAGATGCTAAAAAGAGCCGGAGATAGGAGAGATCATTGCGGAACCGCCGCGGTGATGCTTCGTTGTCCTGATCTCGTTCCGTTCAGCTTGATGCGGAAGGTTCTTCTCGGTAGGAACGAGGCTATCAGCTGCTGCGTCATAGGTAGGAAGATGTTGGCTCCATCATCTTGTGCAGTGGTCCTTGGTGCCCGACCTTGTCGAATGCCTTCAACACATCCTGGAAGATAGCGCCTGTAAACTGCCTCTTGCTGAATCCTTCGGTGACGTGTTCAACTACCCTCAGGATCTGGTAGACGCTGGAGTGGCTGGAGCGGAATCCAAATTGCTCGTCTTGGATGGCGTGGGTCTCGCCGATGTTGATTTTCTAGTCTCTTGAGGACCTTCTGCTATTTTGTCTGTCGTTGGAAGTAGGCGACCGGTCGGTAATTCTGTGGGAAGGTGTTTCGTTGGCCTGGCTTATGAAGAACGATGGCGTCAAACCATTGAGAAGAGAAGGGTGTAGTTGCAGCATGATGTTAATGGTGGCGCTCAGTGCAACAAGCTTTTCTGGGCAGCGCCTTGAAGGCCTTGTTGCCTTTCTGGGTTTCATCTTGCGGATCAGCTGCTAGATTTTGTTTGGTGTGGCTAAAAATAAGGCCTGTGAATCTTTTTGACGAAGTCGTCTTCTGACGCTGCTGTGGAATTGGCCGATGTGATCGACGTCTGTGTTGGCGTAGTTCGGGCTGCACTGGCAAAAGCCTCGACTTTTTCGGTGTCCATGTAAGCCATAGCGTTGGCTCCGTAGATGAGCGGGCTTGGTGTCATCTTGTTACGCGTAGTACCTTGGGTATCTTCTACAGGGTTGTCAGGGCTGCGGATTTCGGCTGCTAATCTGTTGGTTTCGGTTCAGTGAGTTCATGGTTCATTGCGCTAGTCTTCTCGCTCAGTTCTTGGTGCGGATGAGGTTCTTGATATGGTCTGCGACTGGTACTTTCAGATGTTTTGAGATATAAAACAGCACAATAACGAAAGGCTTATATAGTCGTACGTTTTTCCTTGTTAGTATACATATAATTTACCAAGGACAAAATTGATAACTATCTAATAACAAAAACAAAGCAATTTAGAATAAAATGCCGCAAGCAAACATAAGGAGGGTCTTAACTAATACCGTTTTTGAATATTATCGTTGATAAGCAACTTAGCTGAAGAGTGGATTTTTACTTTCTTATAATTTTAGCATAGCGAAATATTGACTTCATGAAAAATGTAGAATAGTAGATTTTGACGAAAATACATATTCTAGACCTCCAGTGGTTTTAAAAAAGAAATCTCTGTAGCTTTAACGCCTTTTTACTCAAAAAGCAACTTCCAGAAAGTAATCAACTTTAGTTTCGCAATCGCACAGGAGAGCTAATTTCTCTGTGACGCCCTGTATAAATTTTTGAAAATCGATCGTTCCTGTCCCTCTATTTAATAAACGGTAAAATATTTCTATATAGGCTAAACTGATCATATGTAAGAGGAGAATCTATTTACAACCTAATTATGAATTAAATTAGAAAGATTAATTTTCTCTCTTCTATTCAATTTTAGGCTGGCGATTTTTTTCTTTGGTCTCTGTTTTTTTAAATCCGAAAAAATGTTTTCCAAAAAATCGCTTTTTTTCCAATACAAAAACATTACCATGTCCGCAGCTGTGAAGTCCATGTCACCGATGTACCTGCAGTTCGCTTTTTGGTTTGCTCCTGCTAGGATGCTATCTTTGCGGGGCATAAAACGTTGATATAAAAATACTTTTAAAAATAGGCAACAATTAATATAGTACAGGAAATTAGTACAAAGCGAAAAAAAAACATGCTATAGCTCATCAGTTCTACGAACGACTTTTTACAACAATTTTGTATTTCTAAAATTTTGATTTTATTTTTGAAAATTTTATGACTTTTAAAATAATATTGTAAATAAACATGGGAAAATAAAAATCAAAGGTGAAGAATCGTATTTGGTCAATAATTTTAGAATTTGTACCTGAATGCGACTGAGGAGTTGTAAAACTGGTTGTTCTTAGTACTAACCTGAACCTTATAAGTTATAACAAATTGTAAAAAGACTCAAGATCGAGCACCTGAAGTCATAAAACTAGCATCTTTTTTACAAATGGTATCTAACTAAGTTAAATTCTGTTAAAATTGGCGTAAGAAGGGTCCAGCAACAGTTGATACCATATTTTCTAAGTGGAGGATTGCTATTGCCGAAATTGTAATCACAACAGATTCTTTGTGGGAGGGACAAGCCAAAGTAGTAGATTTGATTCTTGGATTTTGGGGTGCAATGCGCCCCCTCCCCCATGGAAAGGAATGTTGTTATAAAATGTTAAAAGAAACTCAAGTAAAACCTTAGAATAAAAAGTAATTACCTGGAAGAAGTTAAGTATCAGTTTGTCTACTACACAAAAATTTCAGTAATTGTAACAAACCGTTGGTGATTCCCCGTGTAAGATAGATTGTTTGTGCGTACCAAAAATTTTCGTACAAAAACTGCCTTCTCTTACGTTTCCACGACCTAGATCGAACGGGAAAAACTAAAAGCAGAATAGCAAGCCCACCACTAATTACTTACGTAATTTTACCTACTTGATTACTTATTTTTATTATTTTACATTACGTCTATGATAATGTCTAGGACACCCCGTGTGCTACTTAATACTACTTTCCCATAATAATACGCATTGGTAGTACAACTACTGTGCCTTATACCACGTTCCTTACTGACACCTTTCATGTAGTTGTCTAACCGAATAAGTTGCCGTCATGATGACTAGCTAAAACAGGTGTTGCTTGAGTGTGTAATTAATTTTACGTTACCCACATCGTACATTAAATTAAGAACACGTTCAAGGAACGCGTGCACTATTACCCAAATTCCTCTATAAACAGCCTTGTTGAATTTACAAAATTGCTGACTAAACATCACTACACGTACGCACATCATTAGGTAGAAAAATTGGATAAGGTTAGCTTCTTCCTTTAATGATTTGGCTATATATTCTATATCTAAGGGAGCTTCAAAATCTGCTAAAAAAATCAGAAGAAAGAAATGACTTAGAAAAGCTTTATAAAATTTCATTTATCCAAGAAAATATACATGAAGAGCTTACGCAGCTTTTCTGCTTTCGGTTCTATTCGTCATTGCAAGTTTTCTTGGAAGTGGTAAACTGTTTAAAAGAACAGGCATGGATCAAGTCGTAAATCAATAAGAAATCATTTTTCGTCCGGTTAGAAGAAAAAATACATGAGCAAAGAAGTCCTAAAATTTGGACCACAAAAATTTCAGGAAACCGAAAATCGCATACGGGTAAATACGTAGGGAGTCCATATGTTGGCAATAATTTGGAAAAATAAATAAAAAGTAACATATTAAATATTTTGTGCAATGCAAAAAAAATGAGATAATTCATTAAAATCAGGCATTTGCAAATTAAACTGCTCCAACTGTAATTCAGTTTATATAGGCCAGATAATAATACATTTTGATATGATGGTACAAAATATATAAATACCAACATAAATTCAATTACGCTAAACACGTCTTATTAGAACAGTTATTTAATGACATTACAATTCTACCTTTAATGCATGATCAAATCAATTAAATTCCCTATTATTAGAAGTTTTGGAATAATGAATCAAGTCATATGCAGACATAGAAAACCAAGATCAAGTCTTCATGCTCTATTTTATTAGAAGTTTTGGAATAAAAACTCAAGTCGCCTGCAGACATAGACAACCAAGATCAAGTCTTCTATTTGCGACGTCGTAAATTCCCGCTGCCGTGGAAATAAAGTTTGTATAAAAAAGGGCCGTTATTAAAAGTTTTAGAATAAGAAATCAAGTCACCTGCAAACATAGATAACTAAAATCAAGTCATCTATATTATTTATATATCAGGCGTTGTCAAAAATCATTTTTTGAAAGAATTTGCGTCGACAATAATTTTCGTTGTCGTGGAAATAAATTTTGTATTAAAAAACGCTATTATTAGAAGTTTTGGAATAAAAAATCAAGTCACCTGCAGAGATAGATAACAAAACCACATTAAAATGGTAATTTACGTAAGCAATTACCGCATTTTGTATGGTAATTACGGTTAATTACTATTTTGTATTACCGTTAATTACGAGATAAATTACCAATAAATTACTCGTAGTATTTTTTAATTTCCCCCCACATATCATCTGAGAATTACCCATTTATTCAGAACCAGGGATGTAAAACGGTAATTTACCAAATTATTTGCCTATTTTTTATGGTAAATTACAGTAAATTACCACTTTTTTGTTACCATAAATTACGAGATAAATTATTAATACAATACCCGCGGTAAATTATTAACTTTCCCTCAGCTATTCAACGAATCGGAGAAATATCCATTTACACGAAACCAGGGACGTAAAATTGTAACTTACAGAAGTAATTATCGTATTTTATATAGTAATTACGGTAAATTACCATTTTTGTATTACCGTAAATACCGAGATAAATTAGCTGTGGTAATTTATTAATTTCCACCAAGTTTTTCACCAAATCGGAGGAAAATTCATTTACATAGAACCAGAGATGTAAAATGGTAATTTACCAAACTATTTGCCGTATCTTGTACGGTAAATTATGGTAAATTACCATTTATTGTTGCTGCAAATTACCAGATAAATTATCCGTAAATTTCCCGCGGTAATATATTGATTTCCCCCAGGTATTCAGCGAATTGGAGAATTTCTCATTTATAGAGAACAAGGGACGTAAAATGTGTTACCGAATTTTATGTAGTAAAGTACGGTAAATTGCCATTTAACCATTAAATAATAATAGATATTTTTATTAACAAACTTACGTATTCAGGCTCATATTTTTGAAGAGGATTGAATTATCGACCCCATAGAAAAATTTATACTATAAAATTTCTACACCTAGAGCCCCACGCACCCCACCCCACCTTACTTCCAGCAGTGGTAGGAAGGAAAAGAAAATAACAATAATTATTCAACCATAAATTTGGTTTACTACGTTTGTATTCTTTATCTTTATGCTTGTCCATTTTTTTCATTCAAACGGCTATGCTTATTTACTAGCGTAAAAAATTGTTTTTTGACGAAATCTCTTCTGAGGTAAATTAATATTCTGAAGAACTTTTAAAATCATAACTTTCATGTCATTAGGATTGTAACAATTACAAGAAAAATATTCAAAACCACGATAGAAATTCAGCCTTTTACTATGTTATTTCATACGAGTAGGAATGTTTTATGCGCGTAGTGTTTGACAATATGATCGTGTTCGTTCTACCTGTTTAGTTTCCGACGGAAAACGTATGGAAGGCGTTTGAAATGGTTGGGTTATAGAGTTGAGCTTGTATTTTGACGGCTCTATTAGGTCTCTGAATTATTTGACATTTAATATTCTGCTTCGCAGATTACTGTTCGCGGTATTGTTTAACTGCTGCCATTTATCAGGATTTTACTGCATCTGCGGGATTAAAAATACTTACGGTTGTAAATTACGATTTTCGTATGTACATAAAAATTATGTTTATGACTTATACTACTCGCAAAAGTTCGTTAGCATCATATTTCTTAAAATATTTTAAATATGCACATCTATGAATAATAACTCATTCCCAAAAATAAGGTTTATGTGTCATTTTACTGTTTTCCGAAGAATTTACACTTTTATTGAAATATTTCATAGTTTCATGCGAAACATTTTGAATTTTCCCATACCTCAAAAGATTTTGGTTTATAATTTTTAAAAAAGTATGTTTTTTTTATAGTAGAACGTTCTAACCTTCGCGTTTAGCCGCTAGCAACACTTGAGTAGTATTGTCATCGTTCGTTTACCGCTTAGACTAAGAACGCCTACTATAAAATGGCGGGGGAAGTGTTTTTTTAGGTTTGTGGAGTAGGAGCTGAAAAAAGCCTAAAACAGCAACTGTAGTTTCCCCAAAAATGACTGTATTTAAAATATAATTGTATAATCGTATTCCACTGATTGCCGCTGTTACTAATGAGCAATTTATCTATAAAATCCGGATCCTTTTCACATGTCTCAACTTTCAGTGGTAGGGCAGCCTCCGATACGGGGGGGAGCATCATATTTACGCGTCTATTACATCAGGAGAATTTTCCTTTGTAAAGTGACCCGCTACAGTATTCCATACATGTAAGCTCCTTTGGATGTATAATATTTCTTTGTATTATTGTAACATATTCTGCTAAAAGCAAAAGCGTTAATACAAGTTAAACTTCGATAACACCGCAACGCAGCCGCACGCCCGAAAATCACGGCGGGCACGAATTTTCCTCCTGCTGAATACTTTAGCCTATTTTCATTACATGTGTTTTTATTAATCAAACAGCATTAGTTTGCACACCGTGACCGCCTTTCAATCTCGAATTCCAATGCAACTGCATTACGAATTTACGTTGAATTTCATTAAGTTGTAACCTATATATTCATTTTAGCAGCATTGGGCTATGAATTCCCAGCCATGACTAAACCCCGGCCCGAAATACGTCGTTTGTTATTATAGACGAGAAGTGCTTATAGTCGACTAATATATGGAGCCACGCAGCTAAGGGGCATTTCTTAAAACAGTATTAATGCTGCAAAAACGAAATTAGCGGAAAGGACTGTTTTAAAACGATTATTCATTCATATTTAAGAAGCGCTAGCGTTAAGCTGTAGCTTTACGCGAAACTAAGAATTTTGTTGAACATTTAATCTGGAAATGTGTACAAGTAAAAGCAGAAATTGAGCAAATAGATAGGTACATTACATTTTAAGCGATCTGTGTTCATATTTGTAAATAACTACCGCCAACTTAGGTTTGCGCCTTGCATTCGTTTTTAGTATCTTTGAAAGAAATGAGACCGGTCTAGCGTGAAACTAAGAGTTTCGTTGAACATTAAATCTGGAAATATGTAGAAGTAAAAGCAGAAATTAGACAAATAGATACATTACATTACATGCGATCTTTGCTCATAAATTTGTAAAATAAATACCGCCAACTCAGGTTTAGCTAGGAGGTAGAATAAACCGGTTTAATTTTGTTACGCTCATGTTTAAAAATAAATAAGTTAAGGATTAATAAGCAGAAGTTGAATTTAACCCAAGTATTAGGAACAAGTGTTACAATAACAAGGGAGCTGGTGAAAAACTGCTGCGTTTACGCTAAAAGCTCACATTTAAGAAGAATAACTATACCCGTGGGCTACGCTTTACAGTTTTCTTTTGACGCTAAGGAAATAAAACCCGTCGGGCGCCGCTTGGGCTCTATAGTATTAGTTGCAGCCGCATTCTTATCAAGTAATCCTGATTAATTGTGTACAATTACAGCAATCGGTGTATAATTTATAAACCTAGGATTTTCATGCGTGATCCGCTACGCTACGTCATTATTGTATTAATTTAAAAAAAAGAAAGAAATCAGCGTGAGACGTAACCCACGGGTTCCGCTAGTCTATATAATAAATCCGAAATTGTCTCAACTTTAGGCGACAACGGGCCCCACTACTAGAACCCAGTTATTTAGCCGCCGCTACCTCTCATTGCCAAACCAAAATCCGCGGGCTGCAAATGTGTGGGACGTGGCTCACGGATTCAGCTACCCTTAATTTCAAAAACTAACAAAGCGCCTCATAGAGAAATTAAAAAATTGAGCTAAATATTAAACAATAGCCGACCCCTAGCACTATATTACCTTGAAAATTTAAAATAAAGTTTGGTGTTTTTGACAAATACAAACATTTTTAAATTTTTAATATTTAGTTTTTTGAGGTTTCTCAAATAATGTTATATCAGAACATTACGAGTTTATGAATAACCAAGAGAACACGCACACCCGCTTACTATGGAAACAGGTATTTATCAAAACTTTTTTTTGTTTTGTTTTTGAGCCGTTAAACGCATGATTTTGTTAGTCGGCATGTTTCAACAGATTAAATCCAAAAAAGTAAGATGTTTTATAACAGGTGGATTGCGAACATCAAAGCTTCAATTATACTTAACTAATTCCTCGTCACTAATTTTTAATGCGCGGTTAAATTATCGTCGGTAAATTAAACGATCAACCTTCTGAATAAAACATTACTTCAGGTCAAATCCATATTCATAAAGCGCACAAAGGCCTTCGTCATCGTAACTTGAATATGATGGCTTTTATGTGCAGTTCCTAAACATTTATGTTTGTACATCGCGCTTTGTTTTCGAATTTATATTTAAATGGCAATTGCTGCATTTTAATGCGTTTTCTTGCATAACGCGATAATTTTTTAAGTTTTTTCTGGAGAATTATTTAAATGTTTTCTTTCGTACAGTTTGTTTTAGTGATAGATTTTAACAATTTTGTGCATATATTTTCTCAATTATCCAAACAATACAGTAGCGTACCAAAGATTTTTTCTTTAAAGTAAATACAGGAATCTGTTATCGTAACTTCTAATAAATACAAGGTGAGTCATTTAAGTGTCACCTCCTTACTATTTTCCAATTTACTGTGAATATAAATGTTTTATAGTAACGGTTGGTTGGGAGCTAATGACTAATGAGCTATTTTGTGCAAAATTCAAAAGGTGAATTAAAAATTATCGAAAATTCTGTCGCTTCATCGACAACAAAATTGTGTTGTTGCTAGGAAACATCACGAGTCCGAAGACGGGGCATTTCCAAAAAAAGTATTATCGCGATCAGTTTAGGTGTGATTGGCTAACAGCCTAAAAATAAATGGCTGCCATTGTTTGTGACAATGTGAATGGATTATTCTGTACCGTCACATGACTTTGTTTGTGATTGTTAATTTTCTTAATTGTTAAAAATCGATATTCTCAACAGTTTAGGAAATAATAGTTGGATGGCACTTAAATGACTCGCCCTGTATTTTTGTATTTATTTTTATTTTAATTGTTTACAAAATATCACAAGCTATATCTAACTAACTACTAAACGAATGGTATTTACTAGAAATTATTATGTTGTGCTAATAAAAACCTGGTGACAAACATTAACCCAACCATAGTATGACGATTGTTAGGAAATAATCAATTTAGCACTTTCGCCCAAATATTTGCCCGGTGATAATTTCAAATGTAGTAATTACTTGAAAACACAAAACCACAAAAGCAACAAGTTTACTTCACTTCATTCAAATTCTGAAAATTATTTGCAATTTATAACTTAAATATTTCTTGCAGTGCATTGTTTAAGATCGTTGTTATTTAAATAAACAAACTTTGTTTTTTTCTAACTCGTCTGAGTAATTGGTTTTTATTATTTTTCAGAACTGGAGGTCCAATGTGCGACGGGGGCTTCAGCGCCGCCGAGGGATTGTCAAGAATGGCATCCCTTGGCGGTGCCGCGTTGGGGGTGCCCCAGGGGCTTTCGGGACCTCAAGCCTCCAAAAAACACCAAGACGACCATATCAAAAGGCCTATGAATGCTTTCATGGTCTGGTCGAGGTTACAAAGGAGAAAAATTGCTCAAGAAAATCCTAAAATGCACAATTCTGAGATCTCAAAAAGACTAGGTAAGTCCATACGCGTTTTTGTATTCATAATAACGCTAATAAGTAATATACAGTGTACTGTAGAGTGTAGGCAATTATATTTCTTCCGTCATATTTTCAAGATGTTTAATTTTTATTGCTATTAACCTATTGTCAAATTTGGTTTTATATTCAATCTGGCGTAATGAAAATTTATTTTTTTTGGATATTGTGAAACCAATTTTTCGGTTTAATAGAATTTTGAGTATATCGTTTAGAACAAAATTACAGTGTATGTAAATGAAATAATAATTAAATTTTTTCCTCGCAATTTTAGTAGCGTACCTAATCCGGCATTTTAATATTTAAATAAAACTGTAAGCTTCGTTTTTTACAATTTTTAAAAACAACTTACTTACAGGAAAATTTGATCTGTAATCAAAACCCTTGTGCTAGTAAAATTAACAAAACTTGAGTAAAATCGTTCTACAATAAACTTCGGTTATGGCGAACTTAAACGAGCTATGGAAATATCAGATATTTCTTAGAAGCGACGACAGTAAAAAGTTAATAAAAAAACACTTAAAGTTCATTATTTTTTTGTTTTTAAAGACAACTTAAAAAAAATAATTATCAATATCATTACTGGGCGTTTAAGTTTTTTCTTTAAAACGCCCTCTGGCGGCCAAAATTTAAAGTTAATGTAAGTATTAGGCATAGCCGCAAAGAAAATTAAAAAGTATCTAAATATGCAAAACATATAGGGTGTTCCATTAAAAATAAAAATATTGCTATCACTTGCGGTTACACCGGAAGTCCAAATTAACACAGTTTTATGTCGTTGTATGCGTGTTTATATGTATAATATTACCCAGAAAAAATTTGAAATTAATAATGTAAAAATTGAGTAAATGGCCGGTTGTTACCTGTTGTCGCGGCCACCCGATATAGTTATGTATAAAAATTACTGGAAAAGTTAAAAGGTTAGCCGCTAGAGAGCGCTGCAACAAAAATTCATGTTGGGCATAAATGTCGTATTTAAACTTGCTAAAACTCTCTCAAAGCGGTCAACGTCGTTGCAATTCAATATTTATTGGAAAATAGTCTATACTTAAACATTTCAGACTGTTAATTGGTTAACTGGTCCAAAAAATGTAATATCAAGTCTTTTCCGAGGTTTACGTAGGTCTACTTTTCAGAAACACTTTTCTTTCAGCCAAAGAAGTTTTTTTTTGCTTAAGGGAAACAAGAATATATTGCTCTAAAAAAATTATCAATTGAAAAAGTTTTAACAGTTTTAAACATGAAATCCAATGCCAATCTAAATTTTTACAACGCCCTCTAGCGGGTAACTATTTAATTTTTTGAGTAAATTTTAGACATAAGTAGTTTGAGAAAAGTTCATATTTACACAAGTTATCATAACTTTTTACTTTCCTATACTTTCAGTAGGGGAAGAATTGATTTCATGAAAATTTTCGAAATCGAGATTTTGACGGAAATACATGTTTTGGACCTCAATAAACCCAAAAAAGTGTTTTTTTAATGGTAAGGGGTTCATTTTTTTTGGTAGCATTTTTCCTAAGCCAAATATTATAAATTTTAAAACGGAATCCAATAGAATACTTCAGGATAAATTTAACGCTTTTTTTTCGAACTTTCTAGCTTTAAATTGGCAACCGGGCCGGTATTATGTATTGAAAATTTTTAGTATAGCGCCTTATTACTGAAAACTAGGTTGACAGATCGTGTTCAAATAATTTATCGTATTAGCCCTATAGTGATACAATGCTACTGTGCACCAAAATTTTCGAAAAGTAAAAGCTATGAAGTGAAAAAGTTTAGAAAATTTTGGAAACTATTAGAAAATTATTACTGAAAAACTGACTGCACAATTTTTTTCTCTCTGACGCCTATGAATTTTTGAAGATGTATGCTTTAAAGTCAATTTATTCAAAAACGAGTTCTAAGATCGAGACTAAATTTTTGAAATTAGAATAGCTCTAAGAGTCCACAATGTCAGAACTTTTGGCACTACTAAAACTGTTAATTAGCAAAAAATATCTAAATTCTGACTTCTTTTAAAACATACTGCTTAAAAACTGGCAACACGATTTTTTTTGTACACTTATAAAACTATAGATCAGTTGGAATTTGGTTTGTGTCCCAGTTTGCTGACTTCTTTGTGACACCTTCTATGAATTTTTGAAAATCAAAAATTTCTACTCCCTCATTCAATAAACGGGGACCGATTAAAAAAACTTCTGCTTAGGCTAAGTTGATCATGAGTGATAGTAAAATAAAGGTTTTAACTTAATTGTTACAAAGGCAATTTTTTGGGGAGAGGGAAGATTAATTTTCCCCCTCCTACCCAATTTTTAGTGGACGAATTTGTCCTTCCGTTTTTGGGTTTTTTTAATTCCAAGGTATTTTTTTACAAAAAATCGGATTTCTTTGCAAAATATTTGTGCGTAGTATCAGTTTGCTTTACAATAGCACTCGCACTCTCTCTACCTGACTCCCATGCGTGGACCGAAGTACACACATAAATGAAAAGATTCTCACTAAGTTAATACTATAATTTTTATATGAAAGGTTTAGTATCGTGTAGCATCTTCTTATATCATTACTATTATGTAGCTATGCTCTCGGTACAGTGGCAAGAGTAGAGGGATGTTATTGTAGTCAATGTTGGGACCTAACAGATTAATAATAAGGTACTTTTGAATATATGATAACGATAAGCAACAATATCTAAAGTAAAGTCCAGGCAAAGTGCTTTGCTCAGTTTTACTTTCCCATACCTTCGGTATAGGAAAGTATTGATTTTATGGAAATTTGCAAAATCCATATTTTAACGAAAATACACATTTTGGGGCCCAAGGAATCCAAAAAATGACTATTAAAAAATGTCTGTCGGTGGGTGGGTGTGTGACGCCTCTAGAGGCGAAAGTACTGGACCGATTTTGCTGAAATTTTAAATCAAAAGGTATATCGAAAATTGTAGTTTTAGTAAGCTTTTCAAAAAAATCCAAAACCGGAAACGGAAGTTAGACATGTTTTTTTGGTAGCGTGTTTTTCCAAAACTATTGGAAAATTTAAGCACGGAATCTGAGAGAAGAACTTAAATAAGGCAAATAGAAAACTTTTTTACCAAAACTTTTTACCGGCTTCAAAATAGCGGCCAATACAACTTTTCAAAAATTCCAACTTTAAAACGCCCATTTACTCAAAAAGTAGTTGTCTGATCGGGATCAGCTACAACTTGTTTGAGTAGGTAGTATACAATAAAGTTAAATTAATTTCGAAAATCTGAAAATAATCGCAATGGCGCTGCTTCAAAATTTCTAAACTTTCTGAGCCGATAGAGCTTGCATTGAACTACAAAAACGCCTTCCAGGAATTTTTGCAAAACTTAAAATGATTCATTATTTATTTAAAAACGCAAACGCATCGTTATAAACTTTTATCAGTTCGATAGACTATTTAAAGTACTTTATTAGGATTTCAAAAATTAAGAAAAAAAAACGAACCTTTTTAATATCAACAACGCGTTTTCCGGCATGTTACGTGATTTTAACTACGCCTGTCAATTAGCTCTAATAAAAAAAATATTTTTCACTCTCTGCATATTTTTAATAAGTATAAATAAGGTTGTTATAACTATTTTCGTGAGTGCATTAACTATCTTAGCGCCTTTAACATAGTAGGAGCGCGCATGGGAAAGTACCAGCGCCCTGTTTCGCCCATTTTTTTAAATACATTTGCATATAAAATTACTTCACTCGCTTACTGTTTGACCAAAGTTGGCTTTTTCGCGATTATTTTAACATTATTTGTTTTTCTTACGGAACAACACAGAAAATTGTTACTTATGTCTTTATTTTAAGAACACCTTGGAGTTGATAGCAATTTTGAGATATTTGTTAAAAAAATAAGTTTTAAAATCTGAACAACTTTGGTTTGATTATACTTCAATTTAATAGACAGCCAATTTGTGTTGAAGGTTCTTCTGTAATCGGTGCAGTTTTTTATTTGTAAAAATGTAGTAATGAGCATAGAGATAGAAATAAAACCTTGCGTTCATTATTTAAAAAGATATATTAAAAATCAATAAATTAGAAAAACAACCTTAGATGTTGTTTAGACAACAGCACATTACAATAGTTCGAGTAGGTTGTCCGAAACTTTAACCATTTTCTGTTTGTCCAAGAGATTATCAGTACCTAGTTGGTAATGTTACATAAACTCTCTACCCCCACACAAAAAGCAATTATTTCCAAAACTGATTAGCCATGAGTACTGCACCCAGTGTCACCTGGACGTGTTATCCCCCACCACCATCACCACTTCTGTTTAGATATCGAAGCCAAGTTATTAAAGTCCTTTCTGTGAACATAATACAGGTTTGGACGGAATGACCAACCCAAAAGTGACGTCCAGTCAAGATGGTATGCGAGTAGGTAGGAAGGTACCTACTACTACGAGGTGCATATCAAAACACTCGAATGGGCAGAGTGCTGTGAAACAGCAGCTGTGAACTGTCACTTGTCGATCAGGGTCTACTCGATGATCTGAATATGAACATGAATAATGCATATATGTGGCCGCCCCGGTACATAAACACAGAGTACAATGTGTTATGATACGCCATTTAGGGTGGAAATCTATTTAAAATATGACGTTTACAGGATACTGATGCAAACCCTTTTCATATGCAAAATGCCCATTTTTATGAAGTTTTAAAATTCATACGGATTTATTAAGTTCAAGCGACCCTATATCTTCACTTGACTGATTATTATTTAGATGGACAGCCATTGTTATATACACATAATCAAATATTTATGAGTTCATATTCGACTATATTCAGAAAGCCTTTCTTGACCTTCTGTTCGCGTTATTAGGTGGTTATTACTTGCTGTAATGGTACATTTTCACGTAAAGGTTTATTTTATTATCGTGCTACAGTAATTGAATGAATGTTAATCAATACTAGAAATATTATTAGTTATTTACCTTTGAACAGCTGCAGTAGGTCTTTTATTCATTCGTTTTTAAATACCAAAACACGGATTTTATGCAAACGTATTTTATATTTTTTTCTGTTTATATTAAATATATACGTTAGTGTATTTCTTTTTATCAAAAACACTAAATTTGAAAATATGAACGTTTTGACTAAAAATAAAGAGGATAAAATGATTAATATTTTTTATACACTGGGGTTTTGTTACCTAGTCTTACTACTGACAGTACTGACCGCATGAATACCCCAAATTTTAGGAATTTGTACTAGCATTTCCAAGAATTTTGCAATTGTAGTACTTGTAGCTAGCTTAGTTTCATTTAGATTTCACTTTATACCTTTTGCAAAATATACCTGAAAAATCTGAAATGTTAACTTCGAGTGAACTCGAGCATACTAGATATTAATACTTAATTGTAGCGAATCTTTCCTTCTAACAGCCTACAAAGTTTTAAAAAAATCGTGTGGCCAGTTTTCGAATAATATTTTTTTGAAATTCTTCAAAGTTTTGAAGCAGCGCCATTGCGATCGTTTTCAGATTTTCGAAATTAATTTTGTTTCATGATATACCACCTACAAAGGGCTCTTAAACAAATTGTAGCTGATGCCGGTCAGACGACTACTTTTTGAGTAAATGGGCGTTGAAGTCGAAATTTTCAAAAAGTTATAGCGGCCGCCATTTTAAAGCTATAAAGTTCGGTAAAAAAGTGTTCGATTTGCCTAAAGGTTTTCTCTCAGATCCCGTCATTTAATTCAAATTTCCAAAATTTAGTGTTGGAAAAAAACGCTACCAAAAAACATGTCTAACATCCGTTTCTGGTTCCGGAATTTTTTGAAAAACTTAGCTAGAACTTAGAACTACAATTTTCGATATACCTCTTGATTTAAAATTTTATCAAAATCGGTACAACACCTTTAGAGGCGTCACACCCACCCACAGACAGACATTTTTTAAAACTAGTTTCTTGGGTTTCTTGAGCCCCAAAACGTGTATTTCCGTTAAAACTCAGATTACGAAAATTTTCATGAAATCAATACCTCCCTATACCGAAGCTATGGTAAATTAAAAATAGCTCGTCTCAGTTACGTTGTGACCTTTGAATTTAAATTTAAAATTTTATGTGGTGTAACATAAATTGTGATTTTGGTATGAAAGAAAGAAAAATGCAAAAAGACAACTGTTTGTCTTTATTATGAATCAAAGGATACCCGGAACTTGTACTACAAGCAAACGTAATAACTTTTCCATTTTTTTACATTGATTTTTGTAAGAAAAACCTGTCGCGCAACCGTCACGCGACTTTGCTCGGAATTATTACAATTTTTGAAAATTTTAGAACTTTTTTCAATTTTATAAAAATTTTGAAAATATTCGAATACCAAATAATTTTAAAATGCAAATTTTCAGTAATTTCAATCTTTTTAAAAATTTTGAAAATTTTTGAAAAATTGAAATTTATTTTCAAAGAAATTCACGTTTTGGATTCGTATAATCCCAAAAAGTTGTTTTAAAAAATATTATGTGTGCGTGTGATGTATCAAAGTCTTAAAAACTTGCTAAGTCAGTTTTAATGAAATTTGGAAGTTAGATAATATTTTTTAGTCGAATTTTAGATAATATTGTTCATATAACATATTATGTTTATATACATATAATTGAATTTTGTTTTGTTTCTTATATTGTTCATATAACATATTATGTTTATATACATATAATTGAATTTTGAGGTTACGATAAAGACATTATTATTATTATTAATACAAGCAGATATCGATAAGTAACCTCGTAAGTCGTAGCAAATCTAATGGTGACTTTTAGAACTGCATTTTCAAAATGGTGACCGTTTTTTTAAATATTTTGGCATTTTTACAAAAAAAATTAGTTTGCAGGCACCATAATAGTTCTGAACGAGTGACGGTATTCACGTATTTTATTCCATCGACGAGCTTTGATGCGCATTTCACGAAGTTCAAATAAAACTATTTTAACATAATTTTATCTACATGGCCACATCTGTTAAATAAACAATTATACAGGCTGGTTTGTATTGTACCTCGCTAAGCAACGGAAGCTAATGTTTTGTATTTAATTTATTCCCTTCGTTAATAAACAATTGCGCATTTATATTTATTTCTTTATATTGCTACGGAACGGAATTTTAAATGAGCTATCTAAACCGCGCATATGAACAGCTAGTTTGTCTATTTTTCAGGATCGATTAGAACGGTCCAAAGAAAAATCATCCGAGAACCTACTAAGGATCGAATAGATCCAAGGTAAACTAACCACGCCCCCAGGCTCCTTCGGATCGACCGCAAGCTTACGGTTTGATGTCGCTCCATCACCGCAAACCTCTTTAAGAACGAAGTATTCAGTGCCACCGTTTCGGTACAGAATTCAGTACAAATTCACACTATTCAGTACGTCAGTACTACTTTCTGGAAAAGATACCATATTCAGTACAAAATAGCAGCGTGTAGGAAATGCAATTTTCAACAAAAACTTCAAAAACATTTGTTTTCTCCGCAGATACAAAAAAATCGCACTGGGACATGCGAATTTTGCGCGGTTAATTTAATTTCCTTCGTTATTTTGCTGCCATCTATAGTATTAGGTTGAGTACAGAAACTGGAAAAGAGTAAGTAGTAATACGAACCAAATTTTCCGTGATTTTTTTTAACTAGTTGACACAAAATTCCGGGTTAAATTTAAATCCCGAGGATATAAAAGGAAGGACGATGGTAAAATCGCCATTTCAAATGCAGCTCTCATTGTAACTGTGTAATTTTAATAGCAAAAATGGACCGTTAAAGCATTTGTTTCTAAATTAAATTTGAATGGCTTGCTAAATTTAAATTTCCCGCCACTCAGTACATTTTTGTTCAGTTTCCGTACATTTTTTTTCTGTCAAAAGTTCAGTACGATATTAAAAACGGTTGCGGCAGCACTGGAAGTAGTGGCTACACCAGGTCTTGACGCAGCGTCCCAGCACTACAAGCTCCTCATACGAAGTGTTGGATTGCATATATTTACGGAAAAAGAGCCAAAGAAGTATTATGCTTATTTACACCGGTTACAGATACCTAAAATTAATGTAAAAACATACTAAAATTAGCTAAACTCTTTTGTATAACCTAAAAATATTTTAATTAACTGAACTTCATTAAAGTTATCGAATAATAATTAGACAATATCAATTTGTAATAAACAGGGGCTTATAGTTCAAATTCATCACAGTTTGTTTACAGATAAAAGACACAAATTAGTTGGGCCAGCGGGTGGTCTAGTGGTTAAAGTTCCAGGCTTTGAAACTAGACTCCCAACGGCAGTAGATTCGAGTCCTCTGCCAGTCGGAAATTTTTCTGAATAAGTTAAATCCGGCGTGTCCATGGATGGTGTGTGTGGTGTGTATGTTGGGTTGCATGTCTTTCAGGGGTGGGGCATGTTAGACCGGTGAATAGCGCCGAAGTGCGCTGAGCCCGGGTAAGGGGGTGGGATGGGAATCATGGAGTCGTGCTCACACACGATTCTTAAAAAAAATTAGTTAAATACCAATTTAAGATTATCTAAAATAGCTTACATTATAATTATATCATTCTGAAGCAATTGACGTCATAAGAGAAGTCAGTTTCTTTGGAAACAGTAAAATTTGGGTCTACTTGAAAATAAAAAGCACAATTATTTCAAGGCGCGAAAGACATGTTTGCAAGTGCCCGATTTCACGTAATTCTCTAAATTTCAAAATTTTTTACATCATGTTAAGGTATGGCATTGTATTTTATTTAACTTGTAAAAAATGCATTTAAAGAACGGTAAAGCCCGAACCAAATAACTCCGGACCAACGTTCCCCATATACAGAAAGTACCCCGGTCAAAGTTCCGCGGACAAAAGTTCCACATGGAATTAAATTTGAGTTTTTGTTGCGCATTTTTAAAAGAATAATCCCCATAAAATATTTTCGCATCACTTGATTATCTTTATTAAGATCTTCTAACCATTATGACAATTTGTAATTAATTAGATATTTTGTTTTTGAGTAATAGGGCACATTAAAGTTAAAATTTTCAAAAATTCGTAACGGCTTTAGTTTTGAAAGTACATCATTCGGGAAAATGTATAACTGCCTATTAGGCAGTTATACTTTTAAATTTTATTAATAATTTTTCGGTACAGAATAGAGCTCTGCACGGGCCGGTCCAGTCCGTAGGGACCAAGACTCAACCCGGCCCGCGTGCCGGGCCTGAACGGGCGGGTTTATAACTTGCGCGGGCCGAATCGCGCCGGGCCCTACTTTATTACGAAACACTACGAGACGGATCAGGCCTGGCTTAATACAAAGCGGATACGGACCGGGTCTAGCACAATTTTAATACAAAGCGTGAAATACAATACAGAGCGGAGTCAATGAATTACGTCAATAACCTGCAAGATTTTACAATAACAGAAGTCTGAGGAAACAAACTAAACAAACAGTAACTAGAGACGGGCTGATATAGTCAAGTATTAAATAAACGAAAACAGTGCTGAGAGTGTATTAATTAAATTTATGACTGTTTATTTCTTGCTGATAATGCTGATATATTACCGCAAAGCAAAAGGCGGAATGTTCTCTTATTAAAATACTTAATGAATTAATTGATTTGCTTTTTTTTATAAGCGGGCTGTACTGCAACGTTTATGACTCGAGCAGACTTTAGCAGTAATCCACATTACTTTCGGTTTACAAATTTTGCCAATAGTTTTAGTTCAGTAGAGACTGACATGTGCACTGACGATAGCTTGTATTACATTTACCATTCAATATTTGAGTCAATCGTAATTGGGAATTAAAGTTCAAAGTGTTATTTACCTGCGATTTCCCATGCGAGGAAAAAAGGCAGGAAAAAACATACCGAAAGAATTACTACGAAGATTTACTAAATTTTGATTTTAAAGGTAACTTATTTTTCACGGACCGGGCCGGGCCTGGAAAATTAAATTCCGGGCCGGGCCTGTGATAGTTAATTGCGGGTTGGGTCGGGCCGGGCCTGTAGAATAAGATTCCGGGTTGGACGGAGTCAGGCCTAGCCTGTCAATATTTTGGGGCGGGGCGGAATTCATCATTTACACGTACAATTCGGGCCTCGATCGGGCTGGGTCTTAAAAAATCGGGGTCGGGCCGGACCGGGCCTTAAACATTCGGCCCGTGTAGGGCTCTGGTACAGAACATTTGCAATATTCGACTAATAAACATGTAACTACAGATACAAAAAAAATAGAACAAAAATTTCGAAAATTCTGCGTAAAGTGGTAATTCGAAATTATCAGGTTCACTATTGAGCAACAGATGTTTTTAAGGTTAAGAGCACGCCGCCGTGACACCTTTTTGTTTTTGACGCTAGAGGCGCTAGTCATTCTAAATGTGAACTTAGTTATTGATGGTTCTATTAAACATAAACAGGTAGCGTCACATGCGTTCTGTTGACGTGCATATATTTTTCTTTACAGGACTGTACTAGCAGAATTATTAATTTCTCGCATAAAGTTAATTCTCAGCGTTACTTGCTCGTGGGTTTGTGTGCAACTAATCTCTTATTTATGTGCGAAATTTGCTAAAAGTTTTAAATTAACGCGCCAAATGCCTATCGCCGTAGCGCCATACGTGCTGATTCCTATGAACCTTGGTTCAAAAACATGGCTGACGTTACTCACATCGAATTTTTAAATTTACTCAGCTGGCGCATAGTTTAAATAATTGACAAAAATTTTAAATTGATGTACCTATTATAACAGTATCTAGATGATCAGCGTAAATACAAATGAAGAATAGTGTTAAATTTATAGTTTTATGTTTGCTAAGAAAGCTACCTAAGTTTTTTACCTTATTTGCATGTTTCACAAGAAAATAATTATCTGAGGATCTAAATTACTTTATTAAGTAACATCTATTAACTTGTTCCATTTCGTTTTATTTTTAATTAAGTCGCTGAGTACATATAAAAATGCCTATATGTCTATACTAGCGCCATCTGCGTCGTGTGCCTCGGCGCGGCGCGGTCTTAACAAACAAGAGAAATTACTGTGGTTATATATGCAATGTAACATTTTTAAGCTAATTTACGAATTTGTTTACTTTTACACGAGAATGGTAACATTAACAATACTGACTGCTGGGTTTTGAAGATAGGCGAAGAAATCTACAAGATATTTGAAATCGATTTAATGGCATGCATCCAAACAGAAATTCAGTTTGACGATCTGATGTTTTTAAAACTTTACACCCAAATCAGCAGAAAATAAAAAAAATACTCTATTGCCTATATCCGCATTTACAAACAAGCAATTAGCGGTTGTTTTCCAACAATTAATTATAAAAACATGTTTCCGTTTAGGATTGAAATGCAAAATTACTAGTGTAACCATGGTTACAACTACAGATTAGCAATGTGTGAAATTTTTACTTTGCCTTAAAAACATCATTGTTTACTGTTACTTCGTAGTGAACGTCAATGGGTGGTTAACTTTAAATAACAATTCTAAGTCGAATTTTTACAAGAAAAAATTTATATTACAATGTAATCCCATAATACTTTATAGCGTCGTTAATAGAAAACAAATACTGTACCAAACAGTTGAAAAAAAAGATAGGTTCTTATTTAAAAAGTTTTGTGACTTAACTCAAACACAGTTGAACAAAAAAATTTTTATATAACAATCTTCGGGATAACTTTTAGTTGAAACAGTTTTTCCTAAAATGAAAATTAACGGCAGAAATTTGGTATCTCCATACCCTTGATTTGCCCAATTTAGAAAATCTTTCGTAGCGATTGTAGATTCCGTAGGTAGTTCAACTGCATCGAAATTTTCTATTAGACAAATTTTAAATAATGCAATATATCTATTACTTTTATATTTTACTATTAGTCCATTCTGTATTTATCTTACATTTACATGAATACGTAATTCATTATCGCAAATTAACAATAAATAATTGCATAAGCTGTGGGTGTTTATTTATTTGCTAGCCAAAACAATTTTCAAGATATCCGCTTTTAGTTCCACTGTTACTAGCGCCATCTATTATGCAAGGGAATTTTCAACTCGTGTTTAATTTGGGTTTTATCCAAGCAATAGTATTTTGTATTTTTCACGATTTAAAACATTGACGCCGTGAATGAGAATACTTGCTGGTTTCTCCAGCCTTAATATGAAATTATAGCAGTAATAAAAAGAGATACTATTTTTATTGCTATTCTTTTATGTTGTTAATTTTTTAAACCAATTTATGTATTTAGTGAAACTGTATGAATTATAATATTATTAAGAAATTATTTGGCAAAAAGCTACTAACGACTTAAAAAAATGTGTATACGTTCGGGGGGAGGGGAATAGTTTATATTTGATTAGGGCTCGAGAATAGGCTTAAAATCCCTCTCTTTTTCAATGAGATAGTGGGAATGTACAACAATTGGTATAATTTTTTACTGTTATAGATACAGAAAAATAAGCGATAATATAAATAAAAATAGTTTATTGTCAAACAAGAAAGAGGAAAAAAGGAAACTTTTGAATGTGTTGGTATAATCTATGCCATAAGTAATTTTTGAAGGAATCAGGAAATATAATTTCAGGTTTTGATAAATGTTTTAATATTGTTCTGTTCTTAATACTGTTCTATATCAAGTATAGTAGAACAGTTCTGTAATTCTTCCATGTTGAGCTCTGTACGTTTGGTTTTATGGTGTTACTTTAGTGATTCGCAAGGGGGCATTAGAAACCATGTACTTTAAATTAAATTTTTGTCCCGATTGAAATTATATCTCCCACTGCTAAATTTCTACAGGAACACCGGATTGTTTTCAGATCTAAATTAGAAGGTAATAAATTCTTATTCCTTACGTTTTAATTTTTCTCTCAATAAAGGAATCCGCAAACGCCATAAGAGCGAACACAAGAGGCTCTGTTTTAATATTCATTTACTTAGTATTTAAAACGTTATAGATCCGTTGCATTGTTGTGAATGCGAGCACCTGTTCCCTTATTGGAGGAACAATGAAGCGGGCGATTGGCTCACCCAATAGCGACGCTGTATTACATTACACTGGTTTTTGTTCTGTGTTTTGTCATTTTGTGTCTCGAACTTTGTAAAGCGCTACTGCAGCCTTTGTGCCTCCTGAAGCGAGATAAGAATTAATTACAAGCTATGATGGGTCCTCATTGTTCACTTAGAGATACCCATTTTGAATGAAAGATAATTTAATGCCTTTTCCTACAATGCTCCATCGCAGTATTTTTATCAAACAATGATGGTGAAGAACATGTTTCAAAACTATTTTTTATTTTATGCCGTTATTACGCCCACGTTTCCGACGAATTTATTCCATATGGTTTTACTATAGTTGGTATAATATATCTACTTACGAATAAATACAAGACGGTAGCAGCATATTTGGAAGGTACTGAATCGAAACAAATTTATGTTTCCTAACTTTGATACTGCACATACATAAATTTATAACTTCACGTATAAATACAGCCAATTAAGGATGTGAATTTTTGTAGTATTCAACAAAGACGCACGTTTCAGTTGAATCGATGTACAAATAATTCATGAGCAGCCTGTGTGGTCTATAGATTTTTAATAAGTTGTGTTGAGGCGTTAGATAAAATATGGCAACGATCAATTATTGTTTATTTTCAAAAGTTAATTACATCATTTGTGTGAAGATTTTAGTGTTCAAATGATTTAGAACCAACACTTCAAATAGTTTTCTAATAGAATACGCTAGTAATGTAAATGATGCTAATTATAATACTTGTTAACTCTTACTCATTACACAAACAAAATAGAATATTTATTGTAAATAAAACAATTCTTAACTTCAACGGGCTTTTTATTTTAGCCTTAGCTACGTATTTCGACATGTTGACATGTCATTTTTAGAGGCTAGATTAAAGGTAAATAGTTGGTGTTGCTATAGGAACAATGTCCAGATGACTCAATTTCTCATTCAAAAACGTCTAATAACGGTGAATTAAAGAGATCCATTTGTTCATTCATTAAAGGTACAGATTTTAAATGTGTGTTTGATAGTGTTATTAGATGTCATTGAATGATTGTGTTCTAATAAGTGTTTAGCGTAAGGATTTATGTGGTTGTTTATATTTATAAACACGTACGTATTCCTTGTACCTTATATCAACATTTCTAATTGTTTGTCCCATATAAACCGAATTACAGTGAGAGCAATTTAATTTGTAAATGCCCTGATATAAGTGAATTGTCTGTTTATTCTTTAGCATTAAACAAAGCGTTTAAAATGTTTTTTGTTGTTTTAAAAGTTATTTTACATTTATTTGTTTTGTTTATAATTTTGGCATTTTCTGATTTATTTCCAAAATATGGAATTGGCGCATATTTCATTTTATCTGATGAAGTAGTTGGATAAATTTTCTGAATAGCCAATTTATAATCTTTCTCTTTAATTTTGGTATCAATACATTGAGTATTATAACCATTATTGCATGCAATTTGTTTAATAATCGAAATTTGTCTATTATAACTAATTTTACCTAAAGGGACCGTTAAATACAGGTCCATGATACATAGAGCTTTAACGGTTGCTTTACGTAAAGTTAATTATAATAGAAAAATTTCGATTATTAAACAAATTGCATACAATAATTGTTATAATACTCAACTTATTGATACCCTAATTAAAGAGAGATTATAAATTAGCTATTTAGAAAATTTATCCAACTGCTTCATCAGATAAAATGAAATACGCGTCAATTCCATATTTTGGCAATAAATCAGAAAAAATGCCAAAGTTATAAACAAAGTAAATTTTAAATAGCTTTTAAAACAACAAAAAACATTTTAAACAATTTGTTTAATGCTAAAGAAAGAACAGACAATTTACTAAAATCAGTCATCTACAAATTAAATTGCTCGCACTGTAATTCGGTTTATATAGGACAAACAATTAGAAATTTTGATATTAGGTACAAGGGACACGTACGTTGTTACAAGTATAAACACCCCCATAGGCCCAATTACGCTAAACACTTAGTAGAACACATTTCAACACAATTATTTAATAACATCTAATAACACTATACAATTTGTATACTTTTGTGATGATAAACGTAGGTTGTATATACTAGAAGTATTTGAAATTCACAAACATTTAAAATCTGTACCTTTAACGAATGAGCAAATTGTTTTCATAAATTCACCACTATTGGACTTTTGGAATGAGAAATCAAGTCATCTGTGCGCAGATATAGGAAACCAAGATGCATTTATGAAAATTTATTGTTCCTGTAGCAACACCAACTATTTACTTTTAATTTTGACTCTGAAAATGACAGGCCAACAATCAACATGTCGAAATACGTATAAGGGTAAAATAAAAAAAACCCTGCTAAGAATTGTTTTATCTATTTACAATAAATTAAAATGAACTTCAACGAAGTAAAGCTAAAACTTATTAGTAAAAAACGTTTTCTTTTAACCATAAATGTACTTTTAAACTAAAAATTTTAGAATGGTGCTCAAATAATGTTAATGAGAGGTTTATTTTAAAACTATCTGTACACGCGGCTTTTGCCACGCGTTGAATGAGACCAATTAAATAACTCCTTCCATTATTAAAGCATTGAAGTTGCCGCGAAGAAAAATGAGCAAAGCACTTCGCCTGGACTTTCCTACACTTTAGAAATAGGTACATATCATGTTTTCAAGAGCATTTAAGTGTTAACTAGAAACCATAAACAAAAGGTCTAATTCGTCTAAAAAATTGGTATGAGGGGGAAGATGAATTCCTTTAACTATCGATGCACCTAAAAATTAAGTAGTGACTCTTATTCTACAATCACTCATGAGCAGTTTACCGTAAACCAAAAATTGTTATCGCCCCCCCCCCCCCCCCCCGCCATTGATCAGACAAAGGTGCATGAATTATATTTCCAAAAATTCATAGAAGGCGCCACAGAGTAACTATCGGAGTGGGGCACGATCTAAATTATAGCTCAGCCTTAGCTCTATTAGCTTAAAAAAATTAAAAAAAAAATCATGAGGCCAGATTTTGAGTAATATGTTTTTGAAAAAGTGATTTTTTGTTCGCTTTACAGTTTTAGTAGTTCCAAAATTTCTTCTAGCTTGTAGCATTGTGTATCTCTAGGGCTTTTCCAATATCAAATTTCATCCCGATCTGATACATGGTTTTTGCGTAAATAAACTTTAAAACCAATATATCAAAATCTTATAGAAGGACTCACATAGAACGTGGCGGGCTCGGACAATAATTTTCAGCTCTATGAGGTGTCATAATAACATACACATACACCAAAGCACGCACGCACATACGATATACCTTACAAAAAAATTTTTTAAATTTTAAAGTTGTAAATAATTTTAACAAAAAAAGTAGTCGGACAACCGCCACGAGACCTTCCTCGCATACGCCCGTTACTCCTTGCTCACAGGTTTCTTTTATTGCAAATTTTGAAGGCGAAGTTTAAAATAGGAGTAAGGATATCATGATTTGTGTTTGCTTCAATTGGATGTTTAATATGCGTAGAATACATATCTGAGCTTTTTCTAGTGAGCCTCTATTAAGGTGAAGTACAACCCCCTTTTTTTTGGGACCAACCTCGCTTCTTCGCAGTTTCCAACCGTTTGAACCTCAATTGGATATTTTTCATGAAGCCACATACACACAGTTACGACTGTAGCCGCCATTTTATCGATCTCTCTACCCCCCTCCCCAAAAGTGCTTATTAATCGAGATGTTTAGTTGGAAAATGTTTGCCAGAGAAGCAAGTACCCTTCTTTCAGGTATAAATTGTGTAATACGTCAACAAAAAATCACCTTAAGGGTGGCTGTGAAATTTAATTTAAATTTCACTTTTTATGGACACGCCTCGATATTTTTGCTGTTTTTTATGCCATACGTTTCTGTGAGACAAAACATTTTCACCAATTATTCTAATTATTTCCACTTTTTCGGGTGTACTTAAGCACAACCGTCTCTATTTAGTAGAGACGGCTGTTACTTAAGTATTGACGTTTCTAGTGACAGTTATTTACACTTTTTTCCATGGTATATACTTCACAAAAACGAAAGAGAAAAATGTGTTTTTTTCCGGGGCTGTTTTTACTAGGGGATGTTTATTCCGGGGATGTTTTTTCCAGGGATGTTTTTTCCGGAGATGTTTTTGCCGAGAGATGTTTTTCCGGTGCTTTTTTTCTGGCGTTTTCAACCTGTGCTTTTTCCGGGGTTTTCAACCGAGGCTTTCTTCGGGTTTTTTTTCGGAGCTTTTTTACTCGTGGATATGTAATCGGGGATTTTTTACGGGGCTGTTTTTCCAAGGATTTATTTTCCGGACACCATCTCCGGAAACCTTTAAACGATTTTTATCAAATTTGGTATGAGGCAGTTTTTTAGTTGCAGGTAGTTCTTTGTAAGGATTTTAACCGGAACCGGGTGGAAATTAGTCATGTTTTTTTAGCATCGAGCTTTTTAAACTTTTTTTGCAATTTTAAAAAACATAGGTTTGTAGTACAGTTAAATGCACATCAAATGTTTTTTTTTTCGAATCTGTATCTTCAAAACGAAGGGCGCTACGAATTATAGATGAAATCAAATAGAAAATATGCAGTTGATCAAAATTATTATATTTTAAAAGCCTTAATAAGTATTAAAATCATGTGATGTAAAAGTATTTCAAGAAATATGAAAACTGTAAAAATGGCACGTTCTCAAAATATTGCAAATTAAAAAAAAAATATTCCTCAGAAACTGCCCACGCTATTTTTTAAATTTTCTAAGCCGATGGAGCTTGTACTGAGAAACAAAAATTGTTTTACCAATCCCCCAAATTTTAATCCGACGCACTCCAGGATTTTTGAAACATTTAAAGTTCTTAATCATTTAATCAAAAATGCAAACTCTAATTGTTACAAACTTTTAACAGCTCACTAGACTATTTGAAACAGATTATAAGATAAAAAAAATTTTTTAAATTATTTTAAAAATTATGGGAACATTCGCTACTTTTTAATATTAACGCGTATTCTGTAAGGTACGTGATTTTAACTACTCCTCAATTAGCTCTAGTGAAACAATGCAGTTTTTATTAGTTGAATATTTTTGATAGCTCTTCAAATAAACTATTGATAACGATTTTTGTTTGGAAATCCGAAATCGAACATCTAATTAAACCTTAACCGTAGGAGCGGTTACATTGTTTACGTGCGGTTTGGTTTACTATGTTTACGTTCCATATTTAGGCATTTGCTGTTAGCAGTCGTAGTAGCACGGTGTTGGGGAGCGCTGGTATGGCATCCTATTGTGCAAGCTACCGCAAATATAAATTTCTGCTAGGACGTTTCCTTTTTGTTTACTATTTGATTTTTTCTTTAATTGTTGTTAAAACAATGTTTATTTTATTTATTAGACATGCACTACGGGGGGCATAAACTGCTGTGGTTAGTATTGATTAGCCCCAATCCAGCAGGTAAAGATGAATACAAACACCTATGGCGAGGCCGGGACTCGAACCCGGCATGTTTTGGCAGAGCGGCCTCAACCGCTTCGCGCCCTTAAAACAATGTTGTTCAGTCATTTATTGGCGCAAGAATATTTGAATCGTAAAAAGCATGGGAAAGTACCAGCGACGTGTTTCGCCTATTGTTTCGTATCCGACCGCTACAGGACGTTTTCTTACCCCATAAAATTCCGAAACCGGATCGGTAACTAGGTTGAATAGCGACACCTACCCAAACAACTTTCCTAAACGACGACATTGTTAGTTTTTGAATAAAGAAATAAGTAATAACACCCTATGCTCGTTTCCGCGATTTTTTAAAGGTTGCGTAACGGCCCCGTTTTCACCTCACACACTGCCAAAGCCACCCCCAAAGTACAACAACTACCGAAACCTTTACAGCAGCAGCTTGCATGGCCAATTAATGGTTTTACATAATGGTAAGTTTAAACATTTCAACCCTTTCAATAACGAATGACACTAAATTTGGTTTTGGAATTTCTTCGCAACTTGATCATTTTCTGTGACATTCCCCACATCTTTTAAATCCGATAGGGTCCGCACCGCATTCATTGTGGTTCGAAGTAAGATAAAGCAATCACAAACAATCTCTTTGAAATGATGTAACTTGAAGTATCTATTCTGCTAACAATGAGGCTGAACAAAGCCAACTAAGGAGACATCGCTGCTGCTTTTGTCTCATTCAGAGTGTTTGTTGCGAATAAAAGGCCAGTTTGAACTTCAAATCTATAGGAAAATATAACTGCTTTTTGTAGCCATTATCTGTATTATTATCATGTTTGGAACGTGCCTCAAATATCCATTGTTGGTCAACAACAAAGAAGTGAGAATGGCAGTTTTAGGTTCTTTATTTTATATAAATCAAGTGACCAGGTGGTTTCACTAAAGGACAGTTTCTTAGATCTCGGAAGGTCGAAATCTAATTTGCGGCGATGTATTGTGAAAATAATATTTTGGATTTTTTTCAGGTTCCGAATGGAAATTGCTAACTGAGGACGAGAAAAGGCCGTTTATAGACGAGGCTAAACGGCTCCGGGCACTTCACATGAAAGAACACCCGGATTACAAGTACAGGCCGCGGCGTAAACCAAAAACTTTACGCAAAGAAGGCTATCCATATTCCATTCCATACCCTTCTGTACCCATGGATGCCCTTCGAGCAGGTTAGTAATAAATTTGTTTTTCATAATAAAAATTTACGGCGTGAAAATATAATTATACCGTGCAAATACGTACCATAAATTTTAGCAGTACATTTTTTGCAAATGTGAATTCTTCTTATACAAGAAAAATTTGAATTATCGTACTTGACATAAAAAACTAACCAAATCTTAGAGTTACAAGAACACATAGTTACTGTCTACTGGTGCTGTAAACATAGAACAATAAAAAAGGCGTTGTTCGTGTATGGAAATCTCGCCTCATTAATGAACCGGAACGAGATATAGACAAGCAAGATTAAAAAGCTGGTACTAAAAGGAACCTCGGCGGGCTTTAGAACAAACTGTTAGCTAGAGATGACCTGAACGAATACGATTTTTCTTAGAATATCTTAAGGTAATTTATATTCCATAAAAATTTTAAACGCTCATCCGTCAAAGACATAGATAGATTCAAGATAGCTTTGAGAATTTCGTGTAATTTCCTGGAAATTTCTTTAAAAGCTGCAACTAATT
This sequence comes from Ctenicera cuprea, assembly GCA_958336395.1. Lineage (NCBI taxonomy): Eukaryota > Metazoa > Arthropoda > Insecta > Coleoptera > Elateridae > Ctenicera > Ctenicera cuprea. Next base: position 63,653,556 of record OY284487.1, read on the forward strand.
TTATATATTTTTGCAGTATTCAATATTTTTTTTCTATTCAAGTCTAGAAGTTGCTTAAAATACAACGATTCGTATATTTTATGAACAACAAATGCCCAATAATAAACGCTAAAAAGCATTTTACTTGGTTTTTTTCTATACTTACGACTAGATATTGTTACTTATCGTATTTGTAAAAATATATTTTGATACCGTTGGCGTTGTACGGTCCAGCGACTGAAGGCGCACCAATTGTATCGCTGCAGCGCTAGCGCACTAATAAGTAGCAACTGTTACAGGGAAGTGTGCATCAGCCGCATGGGACTGAAACATTTGTTTTGAAAACAACAATTAATTTTTTAGGAAAGGATTCCTTGATCTTAACGAAAATCAGAGAGTAAATTCCAAAATTGAAGGGTGGGGAGGGGGGTCTTCATAAATATGACTACACCTAAAAATTAATTTCTAAATCTTATTCTACTACTGCTTATAAACAATTTAGTGTAAACAGAAATTCATTCTCTTGTCCCGTTTATTAAATAAAGGGGCAGGAATTGTCGAATTTCAGAAATTCATAGGAGGCGTCACGCTGAAATGAGAGGATTGGGACACTTACCAAATTGTAGGCATTGTAGCTCGGTTTTAGAGCTATCATCTTTAAAAAATAGTGTGGCCAGGTTTTGAGGAATATTTTTTTGAAAATGTCCAAAATTTTGAAAATATTTCCACTTCACAGTTCTTATTTGAACAACAATTTGATAGTAAATTTGTGTTCTTCTAGGGCTATGATAATATGATAAAAGTGTAAACATTTTATAGTGTTATTAAATGTCATTGAATGATTGTGTTCTAGTAAGTGTTTAGCGTAATTAGATTTATGTGGGTGTTTGTATTTGTAACACCGTACGTGTTCTTTATACCTTATATTAAAATTTATATAGGCCAGACAATTAGAATTTTTGATATTAAGTATAAAGAACACGTACGTTGTTACAAATACAAACACCCACATAAATCCAATTACGCTAAACACTTACTACAACACAATCATTCAATGACATCTAATAGCACTATATAATGTTTACACTTTTGTGATGATAAACGTAAACTAGACATACTTAGAAGCTTTTGAAATTCACAAACAATTAAAAACCGTATACCGTTAATGGACGACCAAATTGATCTCTTAAATTCTCCTCTATTGGACATTTTGGAATAAGAAAAGTCTTCTGCAGACGATTACCGAGATCAAGTCACTCAATTCTATTGCTATAACAACACTAACTGTTTACTTTCTAATATAACCTCTGACAGTAGCATATAAACATGCCGAAATACGTATAAGGTTAAAATAAATAAATATTGTTGAAGTAATTAAGTATTTTATATACCTATAATCAATAATAAAAATATTTGTGATGATATCATAGGTTGTTGGGTTTTGAACTTCTTTACTGCAATCCAAGAATATCTGCATTTCAAATACGGAATAACACCCTTGTTATGATATCAATTTTAGACACATTTTAGTAGTGACTGGATATAACTACGAGAAATGCGCGTTAGCTCGAAAATATCTTCCCTTGTTACTCTTTCCTATGACGCAACGCACGTGTAAATAAATCTAACATGAATTTACTTAACAATGAGATGTGGGCATTTTTCGTATGTTAAATTTAAAATTTTGTAGTGGTTTCAACAGTTTGTCACATTTAACTGGTACTAAAAATACATGCAGTTATTTTAAGAATCTTGGCTTATAAAAATTTCAAGAACGGTTAGTGCAAAAGTGTCTCTGAAGATGGAGAAGATATTTTGGAAATTGTCTAAAAATCCCTGAATCGTTTAGGCTTTTTTTGTAGAACTTAGCCTCAGGATCATGATTATACAGGGTGGTCCAACACATATTACGCCCCTATGTAATTCTGAAACGGATCAAGATAGAGAAAAAATTTATTATTAACAGTTTTTTGGCAACGTTGGCGTTTCTGCATACTTAAAAAAAATTTTACCGATGCTGTGCGACGCGATCGTTTTTTTTTCTAAATAGCAACCTAGCAATTTTTTTCCCTTAATAGATAGAAAATTTTCTTCTCTTTTGATCAGTATAACAATTGTATGCCGTCACATAATAAAATTTTCTAGAAAAACGCAAAGAACTTCTTCATATTAGCAAGCCCCGAAAGGCAAACCGCGCTTAAAAATTCTAACTAAAAAATCTACTTCACACAGATACTTCCACATACTTCCACTTGTAGTTCAGTATACTTTCACTAACTTCCACATACTTCGACTAACTTCCACATACTTTCATTTACATCTACCGTACTTCCCACTTACTTCCACGTACTTCCCGTAACTTCGACTTACTTTCACATACTTCCACGCACTTCCACTACTACTTACTTTTACTTACTTCTACTGCTGCTCCCAGATACTTCCTCATACATTCAGTTATTTCCGCAGAGTTCCACGTACTTCCATGTACTTCCACATACTTCCACTTACTTCCTCTTATTTCCACGAACTTTCACATACTTCCACTTACTTCCACGTACTTCCACGTACTTCCATGTACTTCTACTTACTTTAACAAACTTTCACGTAGTTTTTACTTTACTTTTACTTCCAGATACTTCATCATACTTTCACTTATTTCCACATACTTGCACGTACTTCAACTTACTCCCACGTATTCCACATACTTCCACGTACTTCCACATACTCTTGCGTACGTCCACTGTACTTCCACTACCTTGTACACCTACTTCTATTCGCGGTTTACTTCTCGGCAGTCCCTGATTTCTAACATGTGTTTCGTCAACTGTATTGAATCAATTTATTGTTAATATAATAATTAACCCCAACCGATTATGTAATCACACATTACTCTATAAAGTTTAATTTAATAGCTTTCTAACTTTAATATTGATTCGCTGTTTGAGTATCGTTTGTTTTTGGATTTAATAAATACGGAAGTAGCCAAATAATGAACGTTTGCAACATTGCATAACCATCATATTTACCTACACATTCGTAGTATCATTGCGAATTCTCTTGAAGTAGACACTAGACATGCAGTTATCTAGAGAGACTTCGTAACTGATGAGCTAATTTATTCCCCATTCCGACACGGTCAAGGGTGTCTCGCCCTGCCCTAGAAAAGCAAACAATGAAGATTACAATAAGTGCTAGATAAATATTTAAAATGCAGTAGTAAGAGTAACTAATACAATCTTGTTTTAAAGCACCAACGACACCTACAGCAATGATTTTATTACCATATTTGATGATTTGAATAGCACAAGTTGTTGCGTACTTAATGTTTAAAAAATTATTATACTTAACTGTATACTTAAGGAATTGAAATTTTTGGAACTTGAAATTGGGAAAACAGAACCAAAATATTAAAAGAACTTCAGAAGTTTGATTAAGAGTCTCGTTTTTAAGTTTAAAACATACAGGATGATTCATAGCATGTGGGACCCCTTTAGGATGGATTTAGAATCTGCAAACAATGAAAAATGTTTCGATAAACATGAACCCAAAAACGCTTCATTGCGGAGCTACATCCTCTTGAAGTCGGAAGACTGTAATAATTTCTTGTCATTAAATATCGTATTACTATCACTAAAATAATAAAATTCTATATCGAGGAACTACTCTAGCTTAGTATTTCTACTAATATTTCTTTGAAAAAGTGCACCAGAGATGTTCTATCTGGAGGGGGGTTGGTACAGTTTTTTCTCCGTACAAATTTACAAAAAGCTCCTGTTAAAAGTCGCCAAGACGCCAAGATTTTTACGAAAATTCAAGTTGCCACGAAGGTTGGTCTGAGTGTTTCCTAAAGATACAAAAATAGTCAGAAACGTTGAGAATAAGTTATACGTTGCAAAGCAATACAAAGAGTTCCCATAAACATAGGTCAAAACAGTCTAAATTTGAAATTTTTCTTACTTCCAGAGGCTGTAACTTCGTAACGAAACTTTTTTTAACCCAAGCGTACTTTTTTCATTCTTTTAAAGTGTAGAACTTACCCTTAACGTTTGTAAAAACTATTGGCGCACCTTGGGAAAGTACTTGATCTTCATGGCAACTAGCTTTTACAAAAACATTGAATTACCTCGAAAACATTTGGATTTACCTACTTTAAGCAAGACGAGCAAAAGAAGATTTTGTAACTAAAAAATCAAAAACTGTAGATACCTAAAAAAATTATAAGAAAATATTACGTGGTCTCTCCATATGAGACACATCTGGTGCACTTATTCAAACAAAAATTAGTCGAGATACTAAGCTAATTGATTAATGCTCAGATATAAAATTTAAAACTTGTAACTCAAGCGTTTGCGGACCAATAGGAATATTATTCATTGTTTTCAGATTCTGAACCTAACCTAAAAGTGTGTCCCATATATTATGAATCGCCCTGTATTTCTTAAAGTTTCGAGATTTTGAAATTTTGATAGGCAACTTGAACAATTGAGAATTGTATAATTGTATTGAAATTATTTGCATTTATTTTAAAAATTGTAGTACCGAAACCACTTACTCCTTGAGGTGAGGCTGAAAGTCACAATTTCTAATAATGTTGTCATTTTACGCCGTAATTAGAGTCTTGATAAAGTCACTGTCATTAAGTCCTTAACTGTATATCACGTTACGTTAGCGGGTAGGCCTTTGCTGCGGAAATAAACGATCAAAACGTTTTTCTACCGTGTACACATGGATGCGCGCTAAGCTGACGCCTTCCGCTATGCTCCAGGTACGGTCATTCCATTAAAACCGCCAAAAAATAAATAAAAATGCCATTTGGAATAATTTGTAGAGTTTAAAAGAAAGTAAACCACGTCTGTTAAGATCAAATGTTAATATATGGAATATAAACAGTGTTTAGCAATAATTACCAATTGCGTCATCTTTATCGAGAGTTGGGACTTAACCACGGTTCCGTTTTGGTGACTAATCACAGCGGTTTAGGCAGCCGTGGGGTCTTAATGCCCAAAACCTTCCGTGGTATTAAATCGTTCGGATTCGACGTTAAACTGTAGGTGGTCCCTCGTACTCCACCTTAGCGCCAAGGAGAGTACGTGGCAGAGAAGACTGCCGGATCCCAGTAGTGAGACGTAAAGGATGATTACGACTATCACTGATTTTTGGCTTAGACGGCGTTGTAATTTGAGAAATACACCTAAAGTTTTTCGTTTTGGTCCGTCCTGGGAATCAGCATTCAAACTTTTAACTTAAACTTAAAGTTTCTATTCTAGAAGGTTAGGAAATTATGAAAAAGTTCTTGTAGTGGAAGTATGGGAAAATAATCAATGCAAGTAATATGATCCTAAAAATGCACGTATTGACTAGCTCATTACCCAAAACGTGTTTTTTTTTGTAAAATTTGTATGCGTGAAGCATCTAAATCTCAGGTAAAATTAGACTTTTTTTAATGAAATTTGGAATACCCACGTATAACTTCTAAAAAAAGTAAGATAACTTTTTCATTGCTTTAGCTTTAAAATGGCAGCATTTAATTTTTTTGCAAATCTGCTTATTCAAAAATGCGTTGCCAAATCAGTTGCATAATTTAAAAAAATTATTTATCAAAAAGGTGGTGCTACATCTGTTTTTATTTTGTTAGCTGCTGGTACTGCGGACTGTTTTCTGAATTTTTCTCCAAGGCATTAATTTCCCCATGACATTTGCTATAAACTTTTGAAGTTTAAATTAAATATTTTTGTAAATTAAAAAATCACATCAAATTGCTTTGCTCATCACGGAAATTAGTATAAGAATCTTAACATATTTATTATATCTCCTGGTTATAAAAGGTATTTTTGCATTTCTTAAATTAAATTCCTATAGGCGTACGAACTACGAAAAGTCACTGATTTTTTTTTCTATTTCGTGAACGGACTTGTAACTGCACTTGTATTTGTGTAGGCGTTTAAGCAAGGACGATGAGTTATTATAACCTTCTTAACTACCTGACTAAGCACGTTAGGGGTGGGTATCCTGATCTTACGATATGAAATATTTTTGTAAATTTTGCAAGTACGGAAACAAGCGACGTGGTTTGACCATTTTTTGTCATATCAGTTGCAGTACCTTATTCGCATTCTCGGCGTGTTTTTATGTAAAAGTACAGCAGTGGCTGTTCGTCCTATAAGACAGAGTAGGCAGTGCCTACTCATAATTTATCAAATAAAAAATCAAATTTTAAATTTCAATAAAAAAAAGCTACTTTTACATACAGTTTTTATTTTTACTTTTTAACACCAACGCGTAATATTAAAAATTGGAAGCCAAATACAAAGTGGGAGTAAATGTATTAACCAGCATGTAATCTAATTTCACTTACAGTTAAAGCAACAATAGCAAGAATGTTCTGAAACAAAGCGACCGCAAACAAGCAAGCGTTTAAAACACCGTTTGCTTACGCGAGGCCCAGCTTATCGGGACGAATCATTTCAGGTCAGACACAATCAGCCAGTCTAATATTCTTAATACGTTTGCATGTACATGTATAAAATAATTCAATGATTAGATGGAAAGAAATAGTAGGAATTGCAAAACGTTTTCAGCATCGAAAAAGCACGGCCTCACTCGGTTCTTCAAATTACTAGCGTCGTCGGTCAGCGGCATTCACCTCCAGCGTGACGCTATTATGTGATTATTTATTTCATACGTAGTTTGTAAATTTGCGCAAATATGGAAAATCTTGTTGATCAGCTTTTAAAAGGAAAATTTAATGGTTACTCTTACGAAAAACATAAAATAGAAATTAAAAAACATACGCGATGTACTCTTAAATTACTAGGGCTGTTACAGACAGACGGTAAGGAAGAAATCTAGATCGTTTAATACTGAATGGTATTAAAAAATGGACTGGATAACTGGTGGCGACATTAAAAATAAGCTATTTTGCTGGAATTGCTTACTATTTTCATCTACGTCTAACCCCCTCAAAGGTATGGTCTGAAACAGGATACTCTGATTTCAAAAACCCTTCAGCTACAATTAATAGACATGCGTCGACCAAAGAACATTTATCTGCAACTGTTAGAAATTTAATAGAGGTTTTATGCGTAGATTAATTCATTTAACAACAGGTCTTGGTAAATTGAAGTTGTCGTAATTTCTTTTACTTTTTAATCCTAATGTTAAATAGTTTTTTCCTATGGCTACCCAAATTTTGAACCCACGGAACGCCACAGAACTGCAGTTCACTTTGTCTCTCAACTATCCGACTGCATGATAAAGAGAAAACTTGTTAGTAATAAACTTATAACCGACATAAATTAATTTTATGTAACAGATAGTAAATAACATAATTTTAATATTTATGTGGGTTGATCCACAGCTGTTAAAAATACGAGCATTCTCATCTGGTACAAAAATTGACTAACTTCCACATTTGCTACCGCTCTAATGTTTTAGTGGCCAAAATTACGCCCTGCAGGTAGCGCTAACAGTCAGTAGTAGAATATGTGAGAAATAAAAATAAACCCAAATGAATGCTAATGTCTACATTATGTTATAAGATATTAATTTATGTTAATACGTCGCTATTCACTAGACAAAAGCGAAGGAATTTGGTGAACATTTATAATATATCGTCCATCATAATTTACCGCGGCGTCCACTAAAATTCGAGGTGAATGAATGAGTAAATTTTGCAACGAATAAATTTCTTAGAAAATGTTTACAGATCAGGCTTCGTTCAAACGAAATTACTTTTAGAGGCAAAGTTCCAAAATTAATTCTAAACTTGTTTAAATACCAACAATACGTGTACCTGTTCAGAATCAAATTCACCCGTTAGTTCTGATTAAAATTGCCCGGAGTACAATTGCATTAATTATTTGGCATCGACCAGGTGCGCTTTGTATTGTCAGAACTTTGACAGTTGGGTTCCGCAATCTTTATTTTGAATAAGAATACAATAATGCAAAGAATACAATCCGAGCTTTGTGCTTTTCAATCAATACCATTGAAATTCGATTTTGCCTGTTTTCTTATAATATCCAGGTAGCAACCGGATTTATCATTGTACTTTGGGAAAGTAGATCGAACTGGAAATATATAAATATTTAATTCCGAATGGGAATAGAAAACTGATTCAGTCTTTTAGTGCACGTTGCATTGTTGCGTGTTTTCTTTCAATTTGTTTTGATGCTTTTCAAGTCGTGACCAAGAATTAATTTTAAAAATTTCAACGTTCTTGACTGCGTGCGTTGTATGTTGTTTCTGATATAATAAAAGAGGATGATTTTGCATCATCCTTTCATAATGTGGCAACCGCATGTGAAAACTTTTAAATCCAAATGGTCAATCAAATAACGCCAACGTCTTTAGTAATCACAACATTTCATTGATCACATAACGAAGTTACCTGCCCCCTTTTGTATTTATTTCGAAATCAAAATATTGCCACTGCAGAGTGGAATTAAATGTAGACGTCAGCATTAAATTCATCCTTAATGAACTTCTCGAATCAGATTGTTTGTCAAATCAGTCGCTTTTAAATAATTTCTAATATTTAGATTATTAACATATAAAAGAATTTTTGTAACTTGTTATGTTTTATTTGAACGTTATTATAGAAACAAAAATATCTTTAATTAAAAAGGCCTGAAACCTTATCTGGTACTTAGTCGTTCGGATTCGACGTTAAACTGTAGGTCCCCCGTACTCCACCATAGCGCTAAGGAATATACGTGGCAGAGAAAAGCGCCAGAGCCCAGCAGTGGCACGTAAAGACTGATTACGAAAAGCAATAATGTTTTTCTTTAAAGTTTTTCTAACAAACTGCCTTGTAGTAAAAATTTTTGTACATGAACTTCTACCAATAAAAGTACTGCAAAGGTAAATCTGTAAAATAACAGTTTCTTCTAGCGAACGCCCCCATATAAAAAAATTTACAAAAAATTCATGACTTTTATTTCTTCTATACAAATAAACCTCTAACAGTAAGAAAATTCCATCACCAAAATGTTTATAACTGTATGAACAAAATATTATGTCTTGGCATTAGGAGTGTAAAACTTTCAACAACAAATATCCTGTAGTTCTCCAAGCAAGATATTGTTCAAAATTAAAGTTTTATCAACAGTTCTACCACGCGTGAATTAAAAAATAATCTGTCAAAAAATTACGAAAACTTGTTGCATGATTCACACGCAAACAAGATAATCGTGGCGCGAGGTGGAACACAAATGAAATTGACAGGTGTGTTATTTAGTTTTATTAAATTTTGAAATTACAAAGAATTATAAATTAACACCGCGGACCCCGACCTTTAATAACATCGGACCACAAGTTTTCCGCGAACCATAGGTTTGGAACCACTCTCCTAATTCGCATGTATATTATTGTCATTAATTAACAAAACGCGAGAAGGTACGCTTTTATTGGTGCATAGGATGTTAATACAACCGCGGGCAACTGTTCGCGGCCGCGTTGGCGGTCAAATGAAAATATTTCTTGAGAACCAACGCTCTAGATCGTACTACTATTAGCACTCTAACTGGAGCGAACCAGCCAGGCACTTCGGTGGCATAATAGCCACGGGCATAGTAATAGAATTTTTCTTGTGAAAAAATTGATTTTATGATTAACGTAGAAACATTTTTTTAGAATTAAAGAAAACCAGAGAGCAAAGATGGAGTTCAAAAGCGATCAAATGGATGGGGTGGGAATTGAGTAATAAGGCAAGACAAAATTTTGATGAATATCGTAGCGGATGCTATTTTGAGGCTAAAAGGGCCGGGAGAAATCGTTTGCTTTGCTTTAGAACCTTCTTGCGTTTTTAATTTCACGAAATTCAGTTTCTGAACAAACTGCTACCAAAAAATATGTCTAAGTTTACTTCCTGGTTTTGCGATTTTTTTTTGAAGCTTATTTTGTCAGTGTTTGCGATGCACCTACCCTACATTCCGGTGCTCATCAAAATTGGTCCATTCGTTCAGGAGATGAGCCGCACATAGATACCCATTCACACACAGACAGACAAGGAATTTTTTTGAGTTCTTGGAGGTACAAAACATTTATTTACTTCCGTTAAAATTTCGATATCTAAAATGAAATCAAAGCTTCCCTGTACTAAAAGTATAAAAATGTGCTCCTTCGACTATACTTCATTGCCACAATAAAATAAATTCGAAGCGGATTAATTTTTTTTTGTTACGTTTTATTTGCCCTAATGTAACGGTTAATACATAAGAAACATTTACCTGGTAGGTCTAGATTTCTAAATTATGTGAAATGTTGGAGATTTGCAACGGAAACTAAGAACCCCATTTGGATTATTCTTTTATACCTATCTCTTTTTGATACAAATGGGATTAGATAAAGAGGGAAGTTTTCTAAGGTAAAGGAGTAGGCGAAGCTGTTTTGTGAGAAACTGCATCGCCAAACTATTTTCTTCTATCATGTACGTCTACCAAAACAATTTTTTTGCTACTAAAGCACGCATTACTCAATGATACGAGTTATTTTTGAATTTTAATTTAAGCCTGTTGTAGGATTATAACAGCTCAAACTTAAATTTTTGTGTTTTACCTTCCTCGCTAGAGGTTTTGCATTGGTGTTTGTATACACTTTATAGCCCTTAACACAGACAATCAAATTTAGGTTTAAAAGATTGGTAATCACATTGGTATGAAACCGCAAAGTAGCGATATCGGTCCACCCAAAAAGGGAGTGGTGTGGAGAGGTGTTCTACTACAATATAAACGTACTCGGAAACTTAACCGAAATTCGTATTCTACGAATGTCTAATAGCCGATCTGCGCAAGCGCGATCGCAATCTTCCTGCCACCCTCCGGTCACTCCCACCATCGGCTTCTAGTTTTTTCAAAAAGTTACTCATTTCGACCTCAACATCGGTATGAACATGACCATAGGAACAACTTCCCCTCAAGAAAAAACCTATAGGGTATTTGTTTTTGGGGTAGTTTACCTGAACAATTTGGAAAAACCGATTATATGAGCCAAAAGTGTATAAGAAGTTGAATATCAAGTTGCGAAGTTCAGCAAAAACATTGTTAAAAACCAGATAACTTCACAAAAAAATGGGGGTGGGGGTTCTACTACATTAAAACACACATAAATCCTTGTAGGGTATTTTCTTTTGGTTGTTTACCTGGACAGTTTAAAAAAAAGATTGTTAGACAAAGATGTACGTATAAGAAGTTGAAAATCGATTTTCGCTTTTCAGCAGATAAACATTTATTTGCAATAATAAATACCAGATTTCATAAAGCTAGATAACTCCAGAAAATGCACTACCGATTTTGGGATTTCAATGGATCAGCATTTGTTGCAACTAGAAAAGACCAAATACCGTGTGATATACAGGGTGTCAATTTTAAAACGTTCAATGTGTTATATACCTACCTATATCTCTTAGAAGTAAAAGAGGTACTGATTTTAAGAATTTTGAAAATTTTAAATATTCTCACAAAAAAATTAAAAATGTTACGTATTATAAATTTTTTTGTAAATTTTATAAATTGGTAATTTTATGATTTTTTGCATTTTTTAATTGAAAACAATATAGAGGGCGTCAATTTGAAAACGTACAATGGTAGCAAAAGAGGTATTGTAAATTTATAGAAACTCTTTCTACAACATGGAAGGGGAATCATCATGATTCATAAGGTAACCTTCCCCATTCAACCAGTTAGGCTCTAGCTACCCCAACAGAAAAATTTTAAATGGTAACACCCACTTTGTAATACCTCATTGAAAAGCTTTTAAAAATGCTATTCAATAGTAGCAAACATTTTTTTTTACCTGGTTTATATCACAAGGTGGGTGTTACCATTTGAAAGTTGTTTGTTGGGGTAGCTAAAGCTTAAGGGGTTGAATGGGGAAGGTTACCTTATGAGTCATGATGATTCCCCCCACCCCACCCCTCACATGCTGTAAATACGGTTTCTGGACATTTTCGATACCTCTTTTACATACAGAGATATAACACATTGTACGTTTTCAATTAAAAAATACAAAAAATCATAAAATTATCAATTTATAAAAGTTACAAAACTTTTCAAAATATTCAACGCTTGCTTATTAATTTATGAATATACAGGGTGCTTAGTAAACATACGGCAAAAATTTAAGAGGTGATTCCCTTGGTTATTTTTCGGAAAGCCGCTTTGTTTCGCAGATACAGGGCGATATGTTTAACCGTGGATTTGGACCGGTATTTCTACCAGAAAGACTTACTGGCGAAGTGTATCGAAACAATCGCTACCTGAGTTCCTAGAGGATATACCATTGCAACGAAAAATGCAATGTGGTTTATGCACGACGGTGCACCAGTGAATTTTAATGTGGTTGCTCGTGAGTTTCTAACAGCAAAATATCGAAATCGCTCGATTGGTCGAGGTGGACCTCATTTATGGCCTGCTTGATCCCCGGACTTAAACTTCCTGAATTTTTTTCTATGGGGCTATCTGAACTCATTAGTTTACACTACTCCAGTGGAAAATGTGGAAGATTTAAGAAATCGGATAATTGAAGGGTGTACTTCAATAAGAAACGGCCCTGGTGTTTTTGAAAGAGTTCGGCAGTCAATGAGGAGAAGATTGGATTCATGCATTCTAGCTGGCAGTAGTCATTTTCAACAGTTCTTGTAGATTAAGAAGCTTTACATGTAATATTTAGGTAATACCGCATATTGTTATTGTCGAAAAACCTTTACCTCTTCTAAACAAAGCGGCTTTCCGTAAATCATTATAGGACAAAATATTTTTAAAATAACCCAGGGAATGACCCCTTGCTTTTGTTGCCGTATGTTTACTACACACCCTGTATACAAAATGTTCAAAATTTTTAAATTTCAATTTTCTACTTCTTCAGTCGACTACACATTTAACTTTGATTTGTTTACTGTTTATAATATTTGTGTGATTTGAAACTAAATTCCAAGCTGTGATTTTGATTCTTCCGCCGTCGCATGTATATATTTTTCTTCCGATTTGCGATAGTCATTAATAATAGTTACGCGAATGATGTACCTAAGACTATTTTTGTTTAATTACATCGTAACACAGGTAGTAATTGTTTATCGACCCTTCTTTACAGCCCCAATTTGTAATCCTAAAGAAAATCTTTAAACAAATCAAAATTTTTAGCGTTCAACATTTTCAATATTTTTAAAATTTTCTGTATTTTCGTAATCTACGACAATATTAAAATTTTCAAGATTAAAAATAAAAATTATTAAAAATTTTCAAGGTTTTTAATATTTTGATTCTAATGTAACGCTTTAAAACAGAGAAATGGAAAGAACGCAGCAGGCAGGAAGGAGGCTGGGAAGGTCTCGTGGTGGTTGCCCGACACCTTTTTTTGTATTATAATGTTTATCTACATTAATTGTGTATTAGGCAAGCGTTTCTTAATTCTTTCGTTAAGAATGTTCTTCTTCATGGGTCATCTCGAACAGAGATTAATTAAATACTATACTCTTGAATTTTTAATACTATCCATCATTATCCATTCACACCTTCATGTATTTGTTCAAATAATTGTACAACCGGCACCGAATAATACAACCTAACTAGATAAAATATTGAATGACATTTAAAATCTAAGCCTTGATTGACTTCTACGAAAATTATTGCCGGACGATGATCGCCTGACAGGTTTGCCAATTAATGGCACTAAATCAGTCAAAGTGCCAACGGAGAGATATTTTTAGCAATAGATAATGTAATTTATCCCGCGTATATCAGATGGTATCTGCGGCTTCTTTGGCGTCCAAGACGAAGAATTTAAGTGTTAGCCGCTCCGTTGCGATGCCGAAAACGAATCCATCGGAATCTAAAGCATGCGTGTAAAAAGCGGGGGTCCTACGATATCTTCACGGGGTCCCGGTTCCAACAGCGGCTGCCCGGGATCTCACACCTCTCTGACCAGGTGTTATATGCTTGAGTGGACTTGGTCCAGAAATAAAACCGTCAGTGGAAAGACAAGAACCGAGAGTTCTGGTACGACAAGCTGCCCCCTAACTCGTTAACGACATGAATCACTTGGCTAAGCTGTATGTTAGTTTTTATATCGATTTAACATCGTTACTGATCGTGTAAAGGATGATTTAGGTGCTGCTTTTAATTTGTTGGCCAATTTGTTGGCATGAATAAGAGTTTACACTGCCGTGGAAATACATTACGCGTTTTTACGCGGAACGCTAATTTATACGATTGCTCGGTGATCAAGTTCACTGTGACAGTTTTAAGTTAAAGCTGTGTAATTGGAATATTTGAGGATAATTCAATATTTAAACGTCATATTTCTATACAGCGTGTCTATAAAGTAACTCCCCCTCCCCTGATAACTTTTGAAGGATTTTATATTTTGGCACAAAATTGTGTGTGCTTTAATACTACTTTTTAGCATATATTAAAATTAGTATCTTAAAAAATGGCAGCAAGGCGCCATTCTGCAAAAATGAAAATAAATATTAAGGGGGGTCGAGTGACACCTCATTTAAAAGGTCTTTTAAGTCTGCGTCTCACCTTAATGTTTCAGAAAAAAATATTCATCCCGGACGAAATGCAAGTAATTGAAAATAAACAAGTTTATGTAAAAACTAAGCTAGAGCGGCCGTAGCTCAGTGGTAAGCGCGCGAGCTACCAATGCAGCGGATCCGCGCTCGATCCCCGGCCCAGTCGTTCTTCCACGCAAGAGAACGGGAAACTAGCGAGGTAGATTTTTCCCCAAAAAAACCTCTCTGGGGGTGCACTTCCCGTGGTTCGGAGCCCACGTTAAACTGTAGGTCCCCTATGTCTGTCTGTGCAAATTATCCATCGCCGCGCACCAAACACAGACATAGGAGAGAGGTAGCCAACACTCTGAATAGGTTATGGCACTATAAGAAGAAGAATGTAAAAATTAAGAATTTAACTAATAAAATAAAATAAAAGTGTTCGAAAGGTTCACCACTGACTTTTTGGCACATTAAAAATTAATTATGAAATTCCTTCCTTACTTTTTCATAAGTTTTTGGAGTGATAGTTTGCCTTTGCAAAAAAATTAAATTTTTAAAAACTGTAATTGAATCAAGTTTCACTAAATACATAAATGTCGAGAAAGTAAAAGATGTAGAGGACCACCATTTTACAAGTGCGACAAGGAAGAGATAGAAAGCAAAAGAGTGTGAAGGAAGGTAGATAATGAGCGGGCCATGTAGGTATTCACGTATTCATAGATACTTTTAATACATTTAACTAGGTAGTATCCACGTATACGTGAATCCTCACCTGGTTTTCTCTTGCCCTACCCGTTAGTTTCCTATCTCTCGCTTGTCAAAATGATCTTTCCAGTAAAATAGTGAAAATTTGTATAGCGTTTTCATAAAGTACCAACTCCCCTCACCCCACCTCGCTATCTTTTGAACCACTTTATATTTCGACACAAAATTATGCGTACTTTAATGGGTGGTTAAATACTACACTTTAGCATATATTTAAGTTTTGTATCTTATAAAATAGTGGTTGGGCGCTTTTTTCACAAAAAAAATTGAATAACAGGGGGGTCAAGTGACACCTCATTTAAAAGGTCTTTTAATTCTGCGTCTGATCCTAATGTGCGGTACCCCGTCCGGTTGAACCATAATATTTTCAAAAGTGGTTTCCAGCTACCTGAATTAATTCTAGCTTCTTAATGACAGCATACAGCAAGCAGACAATTGTCAAATAGCCTACTAGATTAAAAACAAAAAGACGCCATTTTGTTCTGGATGAATATTTCTTTTTCAAACACTAGGATCGGACGCAGAATTAAAAGGCCTTTTAAATGAGGTGTTACTCGACCCTCTATATAGTTAACTTTTCTTTTAAATGCGCCCAGCCGCCAGTTTGAAAGATAAAAAATTTAAATATGTATAAGCAGAAAAGTAGTATTTAACTTCCCATCAAAGCATACCAAATTTTACAGTATAATAGTAATTTATTAGGAAAACAAAATTGTCAAGAATCCAGAAGAGGAAATATACAAGGTGATTCTTAACATGTAAGACGCACTTTTAGGATGGATTCAGAATGTGAAAACAATGAATGGGAGTTCCTATAAACATGGGTACGAAAACACTTCCCTACGGAGTTACATAGTCTTCTGAAGATAGACCAGTCCAACAATCTTTTTTTCGATAATTTTCGCAGTAGTTGTAAATACGTTTTGAAATTCTAAATTTGAGTTTTTAGATTACTATTTTTACTGGTTTTATAATAATTTTTCAATAGCGCCCATCAATAATGCCGCCAGACAATGGCAGGCAAAAATGTCGCCGCCAAAAATACTTTTTATTAATAATGTCTCCGGCAAAAATAGCGCCGTCAAAAATAGCGTCCATCAATAATATTAACGGCAAAAATTGCACCTCAAAATGGACGCCATAATAAACATCGGCGTGCAAAAACTTTGTATTTTGATAAAAGTTTGAATAGCATTCTCATATCATTGGCCAATGGACAGACGCGCAGCTCATTTTTTTTAGTTAATAAAGATTGTGCTCTAGTTAATACACGTCATTGGTGCATAAATCTTAAATAAAACTTTTATCCAAATGCAAAGTATTTGCACGGCGATGTTTCTTAAGGTATTAGTTTTAAAGCACTATTTTGCCGGCGACATATATGACGGCCGTTTTTGGTGGCGCTATTTTTGCCGTCTACATTATTGATAGGCTCTATTTTTGCCGGGGACATTTTTGACGGCGCCTATTTTATCAGCGACGATTTTGAGGGTCCTATTTTTGCCGGCGACATTTTTAACGGCGCTACTTTTGCCGGGGACATTTTTGACAGCGCTATGTTTTCCAGCGACGGTTTCGAGGGCTTTATCTTGCCGGCGACATTTTTAACGGTGCTTTTTTGACGGCGGTATTGTTCCAGCGACGATTTTGAGGGCGCTATATTTGCCGGCGCCACATTTGACCGGCAACAATTTTGACGGCGCTATTTTTGTCGTTGACATTATTGATAGACGCTAATTTTGCCAGCTACATTATTGCTTGGCGCTATTTTTGCTGGCGCGTTAATTTCGGCGGCGACATTATTAATAGGCGTTATTTTGCAAGCGCTATTGTAACCGGCGACATTATTGCCTGGCGACAATATTATTGGACGCTATTTTGGCGGCTACATTTTTGCAGGCGCTTTTTTTGAGGGCTACATTTTTGTCTGGCGAGTTTTTTGACCGGCGCTATTTTTGCTGGCGGTATTTTTGGCGGTAACATTATTAGTAGGGCGCTATTTTTGCCGGCGACATTATTGATAAACGCTAATTTTGCAGGCGCTATTTTTGGGGGCGACATTTTTGCCTGACGTTATTTTCACTGGCCGCTATTTATGTAGGCACTATTTTTGTCGGCGGTATTATTGAGGCGCTATTTTTGGCGTATATCCTTTCAAACGGCTAAGAATAGTTTGCTCCTGATTGCTATATCCTAATGCTAATAATTTTGACAGCTCTGACAGTTGTGTTTGTAAAGGCTAAAACTTAACGTACAAAATAGCTGTATCATTTAAATACGCTCTACATTTTTAACTGAATAAAATACGAACATAGCTGCCTACACTACTCAGAAGGTGTTTGTGTTTCGCTTCCAAAAAATTCTTTAGTATAAGGGTGGTTATCGTACCTACTGTTGTATTGTAAAACGTCACCGAATGAAAAATCACTCTCATCTTCTGAATGCAGCAATATTTATATGAATTTCATAACACCGCGAACAAGTTGCACCTTGAAGGTTGGCCTTATATGGGGTCCGCAGTCGCATGGCGATATTTAATTTAATACAAAATATCAACGTAATCCTGATTAGTGACTCTGAACATCCTGCACATAAATAAATCGCATTATTTACAAGTGGGGCTGTCAAATGCTTATGGAAACAACATGTACGAATATACAATTAAATAGGAAACACAGCTTGTTACATAAACAAACGTCTTCCAGTAACTTCTTCGTTAACATGTTCCATTAATTATTATCTATGCATATTAAAGTAAGTAGACGCAAAGTAATATGCGATATTTCTGGAGCTCTTAATAATTGCCTGATTTATGCCTTTGCCGAACAGTGACTATGACTTGTCGACGTTACTACAATTACGATTTTAATGCTGTATTTTATAGGATTCCTGAAAATTAATTAACGTCGTCGTTACTAGCGCACTATTAATGTGACATGTGAAAAATACATATATTTTGTATTCATAATGCGTAATATCTGTGCCATTAACATTTTTTAAACTTAATTGCTGTCCCGACGAGAAACGACGGCCACTTTATTAACAGTGGGGCCCACATTAAATTATACATAACCACATTAATTATAATTAGGGAAATCAGCCCAAGAAATTTTGATTTTTAACGAATTTTCCGTAATTCTGCAAAAAAAAAAAAATTAATCACTAATAAGATTCATACCTTTTGAATCCTTCTCACAGGTGTGTGCCCCCAACACACTAATTTTCATTTTAAGCATGTATCTGTAACATAAAAGTTTCTTTGGTGTCCAAATTTATTTAAATATTCAAATGAATTCGAAGATCGGTAGACACGTAGTGCCGTTTACCAGGTATTGTTTAAGAGGTGAAAGATTTGGAATTCCGACCTCTGATACCCCCCGGGGCACCTCCTGGGGGGTCAACCAATCACTCCTTGTTGCCGAATTAAACACCTGCTTTGACACTTCGCTATTTTTACCAGGGGAGCTATATTGTTGCAATAAAATTTACACACTTAATAAATTACCCAATAATTTATACGTACAGTACGCGGTCTGTGTAGTTATTTCAGCGTTCCGCTTACATGTGCTTTAATAATAGCCATAATCTTTGGGCAATAAATACCTTTGCAAGAGTATAAAGACGTTAAAGAATTTTTAAAATTAAAGTTGATGTAGACGACGTATTTTGAGGAATCTTGTGCTTTGTGGCAGTGGCGGCCCATGGACTTTTACTACGAGACGGCGCGGCGCGGCTACACAAATTTGAATCTTACCTATTATCTTTTCATGAATTACATCCCTACGTTTTTATTTCTGTTTCACAAAATGACCAATCCATTTTACGACAAATAAAATAAAGCTGTTTTTACTTCGCTGCCTATTGTCATTGTCAGAGTAATTAATTTCGAAGTTAGGACGAGAGTGTGTCAATACATTTTATTTGTAGCTTCACCACGTAAATTGCAAATATTCTCTGCAGAGTTCATCAGAACCCAACCGCGCACAGGGATACCGTTTATTAAAGTTGACTTATATTGACGCATTTGAGAAATGTGTTTTAGCGATCTGCCGGGAAGGTTTGTTTATACGATAACAAACATCCGACAAGAACGCCAGACAAAAGTGCAGCATCAATAAGCTCCCTTTTTTGACCCACATTATTATGGTTCAAATCCACTTGCGAAGTGTTGTAGGTTCTATCTCGTTTGCGTACAAAACCCTTATTCCCTTTTAAAAGCAACGGTACTACCCAACCGAGACGTACACAATGTATTTTTGTACGTTTTAGAGATTTGAAGTATGATATAGGTAGGTATGTAATTTCCTTTGCTGGTGGGAGTGTCCTCCACTTTGCCACACTTACGAGCCGAGCCGCTTTAAGTTTGGTTTAATTTAGAAAATATTCCGAAATGTTACGATGTGAAGTGTTCGAAGACGAACTGATCCAAATATCATTCGGGGTTGATATATCCAAATATCTTGAAAAGCTTAAGCGATTTGAAAGGAAGAATGTAGTGCCTGTAAACGTATTTTACGGCCGAGAGTTCCAAAAATGAAAATTTCTAAAATCTAAAAGAAATTTGAAAATTATATAAGTTTTTAACAAAACTTACTTTTTGTATTTGAAATAGTGTAAAATTTTCAGTATTCACCTAGCTCTTTATGTATGTTAAATTACCGAATTTTTCTGAAATTTGTCTTATAGTAAATAATAGAAAAAATTCAAAATTTTATATATTTTTTTTATTTGTTGCACTAGTTGATCGTAAATTCGAATGAGGGGTTCTTTTCTGCTTCTTTGCATGAGATCCTCTAATGAAGATTGAGGACAACATCTAGTGGGGTTCTAAAATATTTTGAAACATGTCGTCCCCGTGTGCTTCACGATATAGGTCCTTGACCTGTTCCGATTGGTCAACGGTTCCTAGGGCGTCCCAGGCTTCTTCTGCCTTTGGGTTTGTAATTATATACCTTTCTTGGTATCCTGATCTCATTCATCCTGTTCATATGCAGATCCCATTTCTGCCTGTATTCTAATATGCTGTCTTCTAAGAGTTCGACTTTTAAATTTTCTCCGATCTCTTCATTTCTTATTCTATCGGCTCTTGTTATTTCTTTCGCTCTCTTAAGAAATTTCATTTCTGCTACTTTTATTCTATTTTGTTTTTTTTGTCAAACCCAAGCTTCACTTCCATTATGTAATGCGGGTATCGCCATAGTTTAATAAAGGTGAATCTTACTTACAGGCCTAGTTTAGTTTTCCGCATATTGCTTGGAGTTTATTAATTTTGGTTTTTCAGTCATAGTCGTATTCGTATGTAATGTTGCATCCTAGACAGTTAAAGTGTGAGACCTGGTCCAATATCTTTTCTTGCAGAATTGTTTTCGATCTTACGGGGTCTTTGCCGTGGAATGTCATCACCTTTGTTTTTCAGATAGTATTCTGCCTTCGTAAGTTTGCACGATTTTATTTAGGATATTTTACTTGCCGTTGTAAATCGTCTTCTGATATGGCCAGGAGTATTTAATCGTTGGCGAACAGCAAGGTATTATGACAGTGTCCATGGCCTATAACAAGTTCCGTTGGAGCGTCTTGTTTCCAATCCCGTAGAATTTGGTTTATTTATACGTACCACATCCTTGTCTAACTCCTCGATTGATGGTCTCGTATTTACTTCCTCCTGATATTTTTTAGTTTGTTTCTTCATAACAACTTTTAATAACTTTAACGGGATGCAGCGGGTATCCTGATGTTCCATAGTTCTTTTCTTGAGATTTACTCTAAAGCTTTTTCCACATCGATGAAAGCTGTTTTACATCATTTGTTGTACGTTATGCATGCATGAACGTCCCTTTCAAAAGCCACTTTGTTCTTCGTTTAGAATCGTCTCAGTAATCATTTATTAATTATGGTGGAGTGGATTTTGTACCAGGCGTTTAACAGACTATAATTTCGATATTTTTTGCGGTCGCCATTTTTGAAGATTGGTTGTACCACTCTTCGTAACTAAGCTTTTGGCAATTGTGCACTTTACCAATTCATATTAATAAAGTGTAAGAATCAATGCTTTAATAATAGGCCTCCTTATTTAATTTGTATTCCATCTGGCCTAGTGGCTTTTTAGTTTTTACTTTTATTTAACGCTTTATTCAGTTCTTGCAATGATATGTTATGTACGTGTCCTTTTGATCTAGTCCATTCATCTTTCCATCGGCTTAGGCTATTTCCTGTTTGCAGGCACTTATAGTAGGCGTCTTTACCGCTTTCTTCCACTTGTTTCTGTCTTTTGCTCTGTTTATCCAGTTTCTGATTTCCATGTTCTAAGGTCTTCTTCTAGACAGCTAGTCCATCTTTATTATCTTCCTTTTGCTCTGTCACTTCCTACCCTTCTCTTCAGTGGTTCTCTCGTTTGGGTACTCAGTTCTCCATTCGTATTACGTGCCAATACCATATGATTCGTTGTGACCTTGCTACTGCTACTATGGTTCTGCATGCTCCTATCGTATTTCTTGGTTTGTCCTTCTCTTTCATTCTCTGTCTTCTTTTTTTCTTCCTACAATCCGTGTCAGTATTCTTCTCTCCCACACATTTAGCTTTCTTTGATCACTATTATTTAACAGCCACCCTTCACTTGCATATAGTACTGACGAACTTATTTACAGTTTTGTATGCGTTTATTTTAGCTCTCCTCGACACATTTTTCGATTTTAACAATTTGTTTAAACCAACTCCACTTCTATTACCTGATCTCATTCTTGTTTTGATTTCTTTACTGTAGTCGTTGTCCATACTAAACACTGTGCTTCGAAAACTAACTTTATCTACACTTTCTTCATTTTCTTTGTTTAGTATTATTAGTTGGTTTTGGGGCTCTTTTATTTTCTTTCCTATTACCATGTACTTACTTTTCTATATATTTAGTGTTAACTAGTGCTTTGTGTTGTGTGTTGCAGTCTTTCTGCTACTTCTCTTAGCTCGTTCTTTGTTCTTGCAATAAATTATAGTGACATCGTCCGCATAAGCAATATACGGATATATTTTGTTAAATATTGCACTTTCTGTGTTTATTTTGTCCTTAGTTATTAATTTTTCCAGCACTAAATTTAATAACAACGCTGACAGATGATCTCTTTGTTTCAGCCCATTATTGACTTTGAAAGGCTCTGACGTTCCTCCGTGTATTCTCACTTGATTTTACGTTTCCTTTAACGTAATTTTTACCAACTTTACTATTTTTTTCGGTATCCCCAGTCGAGTCATTGATTTGTACCGCTGATTCCTAATACAATGTAATATGTTTTCCTGAAATTAATGAACAGCATATATAGTTTTGTGTTGTGCTCGTGAAATGTCGATGGAATTTGGCCCAATATGTGGTCTACTACCTTAAAACCTCCCTGATCTTCCCCTACGATATTTTTCATTGCTGTTCTTAGTTAATTTGTGATACTTTTGGCTAATATTTTGTATGCTACGCTGATTAATGCTATACCCCTGCGATTTTCACATTGAGCCGTTGTCATTTTTTTTATAAATAGGGCATATGATTGCTTTTGCATTCCTCGAGCTTTTGTTATTCTTTAGTGATTTTATGATTTCTTGCACTTCGCTTAGGTCTGGGGATTCGATGGATACTGTTTTTGCTGCACTTCCACTTCCTGCTCGTTGTCTTCGACTTCCATTACATTCAGTTCCTCTGAAAAGTATTATTTCCACCTTTTTGGCACATCGACCTTACCTTCTGTTTAGTTATTTTCTTTATATTTGCATAACGTTGTGCTTCCTTGATACTTTTTCTTTATTCTTTTGACTTCTTTATAGAATGTTCTTATTTCTTTCTTATTGTAGTCTTCGCCCAATTTTTCCATCTGTCTGTATAAACGTTATACCCCATTTCTTTTGTCTGTTGTATTCTTTTTTACTCTTTTCTGTGCTCTTTTGGAGCATGTTCATGGTCGCTTTTGTCCTATCCGGTACTGTTTTTTTACACTCAAGGTCGAACCAGTTTACTCTTCTCGTTTGTTTCCCTCTTTGTATAGTTTCTTCTGCCGCTATGATTTCCTCAATTTTCTAGCATTAATCTTCTATTTTTTTCTCTTCCCCATTCCCAACATTCTGTCTTCTCCCCCGTTTTTGAAAAATGGGTAATCCCCCATATCTTCTATTCCATTTCCTTTCTGTGTGGTTTCTTGTAGCGCTGATATGTTAGTTTTATATTTTTTTCTCGTTTATTAAATTTTTTATTGATTTTCTGTAAAGGTTCCTCTCACATTCCATGTTGCTAACAGGAATTTTCCTTCGTGTTTTTTTAGCCTGTAAATTTCCCTACTCTTTACTCCTTTTCCTGACTTTTCTGCGATTCTGTTCTTGTCTCTTTCGTCTTCCCAGTTTTGTAAGGTGCTTTCTTTATCCTTACTGATGTTCGTTTTCTTGTTCTGTTCGTATAGCTGTATGCGCCCGTTCCTTTGCTTTCCTTGTTTTTTGGGGGGGATGTCGCCTCCTCCGTTGTCCTTGTTTCCTTGTTTTTTATCAGATCTTCCTCTTCCGGATTCCAGATTCATGTTTTACCTTCCACAATATTGTTGGTATACTACTTTAACCATTTTGCTCTTCTTTCTTTCCTCGTTCTCTCTCTCACTGGTATTTTCCTTTGTATTTCTCTCTCTTTTTTCCCATAAAATCATTAACAAAATATTGTTTTTTTTATTACATTGGGAAATTGCTTTTTAGAAACAACTAAGTATTTGTTAAATTCTTTAAAGAATTTGTAAAATTCCTAAATCTTTTTAGTTCTTTACGGGAATTTTGTACAACTTCTGGCGCTACTGTTTGCAATTTCTTGTATGAAGTTCTTACCATAGTGAAATAATAATGAAATCGAAATGTCAAATATCCTTACAATATCTGCAATCGTGACCAGCATAACAAACATGGAATTAAAGTGATGATATTTTTGTTAATAATGACTTGCATATATGCGTCGGATTGTGCATGAAATACAAGCACGAGTTTGCATTTTCCCAGGTAATATTGTTATTTCAAAACAACAAACTAAACAAATATTTTACGGCAATTTTAGGCAAGTTGTTCGCTAAATAACAAGTTTAATAACAGCATATGACAAGTATGGACAGGACACGCCATGGCGGCTATATTTTATCAGATAACATGTAAAACTCGCGATATCTCGACTCTAGTACTTATCGATCCGTGAAGCAAGGTGTGTTTTACATTTCAACTTCTTTCAGTTCACCTTGTTACTGCTTAAATTAGTAATTCCGCTTTGCATACGCAGACAGGTTGGCTACCGTAGCATAATACAATATTTTACTCCTTTTTTTTTATTATTTCCATATTTACTTCTTCCAGCTTCAATAAAGTATAGGCTTTATATTTTTTTGCCGTATTAGCGGCATTAATTTAAATTTTTATGGGCGGTAGTAGCCATTCTAAGCACACATATATAAAAGCATATATTAATTAGGTCTATTTTAAGCAAGCCTTTTATAATCGCTCATACATACATTTACATACATTTAAAACTATACAAAGCTGCCTGGCTAAAAATATATACCAGAAGAAAGAGATCTATTTTTTGCGTTATGTGTGACGTTTGCAATACAACTGTTTGAAATTTCCTGTTTCGAATTGGTCTTGACACTTCCGCTTTGACTAGAGAAAATAAAACTACAAAATTCGATAAAAAAGAAAACAAAAATGTTTCGTGAACCTCCAAACAGTAGTCCTTCATAAATATTTTTTATGAGGGAGTAGCTCCGTAACACTGCGTTTTCGGACCCATGCTTTTTTCCATATTCTAATGCATAATGGGTCATAATTATCAATTTAGGCTTTAAATTTACGTACATCCTGTATACTAGAAAAAACTATGCACAATAAGGTTGTTCATGTTGTTTCTACAATTCCTAGTTTTTTTTATTCAGTCACATTACATTATTTTACTGTAAGAAGACTGAACGAAAATGAGCTTTTATAAATGTTTCAAAAACAGTTGTATATTTTGATATAGAACTGTTCTTACTTTGCTTCCTATAGAGAAAGGTATTGCGATCGTCAGGTTGGATTTGGAGCAAATGCGTTCATTCAGTAAAGTTTTTTTCGCTTTGGGCTTACTGGCCGATAAACGAGTTAAGCCTAAAAGAAATGTATTTTTATGCCAAACATTTTGACTAATAAGCAGGTTTTAGGGCCTTGCAATATTTTATAGTCCTTACCGTAAAAAACCTAAATTTGGCCCAAAGATTGCTAATTGCAATAGGATGACATAGCGAGAAAATGAGGTTGGTCCGACAAAAAAGGGGAGAGGGGTGTTCTATGTCAAAATAGACGAGCTCGAAATAGAACCTTACATTCGTATTCTTAGCATGCCGAATAGCCGATCTGCGCAAACGCGATCTCCTTTTCACCCTCCATTGCTTCCCACCATCGATTTTTTTTTTCAAAAGTTTTGGTAGTAAAGTCGGTATGAACATGTTAAATGACAATAGGAACAACTTTCTATTGAGAAAACATCACTAAGAGGTTTTCTTTTGGCCGTTCAACTAAACAGTTTAATTAAGTGATTGCAAAAATACGGTTATCACCAAGTTATGAACAATTTTGAGATTTCGACGGATAAATGTTAGTTGCAACTAGGAAACACAAAATATCATGAAACCACTCGACTGCTTCAAAATAGATTCGCGAGGAAAAGAACCTTAGATCCGTATTCTACACATTTCGAATAGTCGATCTACCAAGCCCGATCTTCCACCACACGACACCTAGTGTCTCCCCAACGAATTTTCGATATTAAAACATTTTTTGAATTTCTGCTTAAACTCGGTATAAAACTGTTAATAACATTGAGAAAGCAACTATGGGAGCTTTCCTTTTGGTCGTTTACCTGAACAATTTAATTGAATAATCGCTACAATTAAGACCAAATAATCAAAACCTATTTTAGATTTCAACAAATAAATATTGTTACAATTAACAAATACTAAAAATTTTCAAAATTGTAAAAAATTTTCAAAACCCAAAATATTTTATAATTTAAAAAATTTTCATAATTTCCGAAATTCTCCAAAATTTCAAAATGTTTGATATTTTTAAATATATTTAAAATTTTGATAAAAAAAGCCAAATTTTAAAACCTTTAAAAAACATCCGGTATGAAAATATATTCGAAATTTTTTGGAGAATTTTGAAAATATTCGAAATTTCCATTAAATTGTCAAAATTTTCGAAATATAATAAAAATTTAAACAGATTTGTATAAATGCTAGGAATAAAATGCGTGGCGGTTGCGCGACAGCTTTCTTTAATACCAATTAACAACCATGAAAATATTTTTTGTAATTATTAAGTAATTTTCACGCTATTTTTTTGAAGGTCTTGATTTTTTATTATTTCCAATGAATCTTCGAATAAGTGTTATTATGACCCCAATTATTACTTTACTGTCTAATTTATGACGTATTCTTTATTTTATAAACGGTTATTGTATTGAATTAGGTAACCTGTAACTTTTCAAGTGCGTCTTATTGGCATGGCGCGGCGGTTAGCACATCACTTATTATTTTACAGTCGAAGTTTCTTATAACACTCGAGATTTGTTTGAGCTGAAGTTGGGCAATTACGTGAATAGCATTAATATTAATGACATACACTCTGTATGTAGGTACGAAGAACGTTTAGCAAGATTGCAAATTTAATGTAAAGTGGTGTTTTGGAAAGTAATTCTTAAAGACCGGACTTTTAATCCAAGAACAGCAAAAAATACCCTTAAAATGTAGTAAGTAAACAAAAAGAATGGGCCTACTCAAATCCGTTAATTTATACCTAAAAGATATTGCGCGATTTTGCAAGGTTTTTAGTACAACGACAATTGCAAAGTTTGAAATACATCGTTTCGTTCAGTTTTACTTTATTATTGAGCTAAGCCAGAGCTTTGCTCTGAAAATTTTTTTTTTGCAAAATTTCATAAAATTGTTTTGTGTATTACTTTTAAAACACCCGACCATTCTACGCTTAGTAACGCCGTTATCAAATAGCTCGAAATAATAAACCAGCTAGATAGATGAGTAATACGGATCTAAACAAACTCCAGGGGTCAAAAACGTGGTTGTGTTGCTATTTCAGGCCCGCAAAAAGTTCGTTTAAATACGAATATATATGCCAACTATATATTTAAAAGAATTATGCCAGAATTTATTATTAAATGATTGGGCAATATTTTAAATACTGACTAAATACTGGACTAGAAATCCGTACACTGGCTAATAGTTGAAATAGTTGCTATAATAATTTTGGTGTAATTTTAATGCAATGAATTAAAATATCTACCAATGAATGGCCTAGAACGTGTTAAATACCTAAATTTTAAGCACACTTAAATAATATACAGCATATTACTGTTGAAAACTTTGTATACAGATTCTATACGAAAAAATTAAAAAAAAAAGTTTTTATAATTATAGTTTCGAAAATGGAGCTACACCCCCCTCCCCCCCAGAAGAGGGCGTCCAAAAGTTAATTTTTGTTATACAGCTCAGGAATCTATTACGTTAAAAACTTGAAATTTTGTTTGCGGTTAAATATTATTAAATACTGTTAATGTTTTTAAATGATTGAAAATTAAAGTTTAAAGTTAAAAAAGTGTAAAAATTTTTTGAATTTTTTTTAAAGATGTAAATATTGCAAATTTTTGAATTTTATGTTAATTATGAATATTTTAGAAAATCTTGAAAATGTTTAAACTTTTATATTATAAAATTTTGGAAAAAATTGGAAAATTTATAATTTTACCAATATTAAAAAAAATTGAAATATTTAAAATTTTGGAATATTTTTAAATTTAAAAAAATTTTTAGTATAGGAAAATTAATTAAGTGTGGAAGTTGTTTGTTTTCTAGTATTTGTTTATTGTAAACAATAATTATTTGTTGAAATCCAAAATGGAATTCATTATTTGGTCTTAATTTTCGAGATTATCCAATCAAACTGTTCAAGTAAACGACACATAAAAGTATTGAAATTTTTTGAAAATGTTAAAAAATTTTGAAATATTAAAAGTTTGAAATTTCGAAAACTGCGGAATACTTTAAAAACTTAAAATTTGTAAAATTTTAAAAGGTTTTTCAAATTTTCTTGAGCTTGAGCCAAATTAGATTTTTCTGCGTTAAGGCGTCTGGACTGCAAAGTGTTTACATACACACATGCACACACTCGCACACACAGCCACCTCTGCAGCGTCCGCTTAATCGGTCTCCCAAGGCCCTAAAAGCTGATTATAAGTCAAAATGTTTAGATAAAAAATGTTTGCCGTAAAAGTATCTTTTTTAGGCATAACTCATATATCAGCCAGTAAAATCAAAGCGAAAAAAAAATCGCTGAATGAACGCATTTGGTCCAATTCCAACCTGACGATCACAATATAATTCCTCTTCTATAGCTATACTTGGTATACCGAAAAAGGTAAAATTTAAATTTTTGTACAAGATGTTTAAGGGTGGGGCAAACTCTTGTAAAAACCCTTTAAAAATCAGGATTGAAACTGAAAATTCATAGGTTTAAGTTGTATTAGAAAATGCAGCCGAGGAAGATATTTAAATCCTAACATACTTGAGACCCATTTTGACTTTTAGACTACCGAAACAGCTACAGTTGTTGCGGTAACTATCAGGCATAATCAAATAAAAAATAATATTTCAGTGTTGAAAGAGCCCTCGCGTGCTCCTTATGTAATAAATTATCATGAGCACGCACTGACACAAACGAATAATGGATCGGTTTGCCATGGATGCCAAATAAACATTTGTACTCCACAAAAGTGACTGCATTACGGTATTATACTAATGATACGAGTACTAAATTATACACGCGATTTCTGAGCACGGAATTAGTGGATGCTCAAGTAATTTCATACAAAGACCGCGAAAGTTTACTGCATAGTTTGAGGGTATCTGAATAATTATCTACAGCAACAGCGAGTGATGGCGTTTTATAGTTATTAATGCCCCTTTATTCATAACGAGAAATTTATCGCACTTTCGGCGAAATTAAGATAAACCTAATAAATGTTTCTTTCTACTTTGAATTTGTTCAGCTTAAAGTACAAAGTTTTAGTATTTATTTCAATTTCTGGAACTCTTGTATTTTTAATGATTTTTTATGTAAAAAAATTTTAATTTATTTTTATTTTATTGAAACAATCTACGGAAATTAGGCAAATACGCAAAACCTGCTTAGATTAGTGGATTTTACAAGGTGACCGGAACGGTCTAGGACGTTTCGCCGTCGGCCGTTCTGCCGTCGACTGTTTCGCCGTCAACCCAGTATACAATATTTCCCAAAAAGTATGCAGCAAATGGGAAAGTTTTAGTTATTAGTTTCTCAAAAAAATTTACTCTTTATAGCAGTTATAAATACATGTTTATTAATTTTGTTTATTAACCTAACCTAAGAAAAATAAAATCAAAAATGTAAAACTAAGCGCCTAAATACATTTATTAACTAAGCAATTAATTACAATATTACAAAAATGCCCAAATATTTAAACTAAAGACAATTGTTTAATGGCTTCGCACAGAACACTTAATGTTATAAGTGGTTTTTGATATTTTAAGAAATTTATAAAATTTTTAATTGGAAGAGGTCCTAACAAGAAAGTTTTGACTGCGAAACCACGACGGCGAAACGTCCCATTCCGGATAGTTATGAATAATAGTTTCCCTGGCGTTAAAATTTGTTATACCAAAAATGACACCCACATCCAAAGTATAGAAATAAAACATAAAACCTAGTAAAATATGAAAAAGACACACAATTGTATTTTACAAAATGCCGGTACATCACTCAAATGTAACGGAACATAAAATCAAAAGCCAAGATGTAGCCTATTTGTTACTGTACAATTTAAATCCAAGGTCACTGATTAATATTTCTAGAAATACGTTTTGTTGGAAAATCAAATTGCTTTACTATATTATAATATTTTTTAAATTATAGGCTGCCACTAGGCCATAAAAATTATTAAAAGTCGTTTTTTCTTTGATAGATTATTAAAAGTCATTTGTTTTTAATTTACAAAGTGGTGTTCTTCAAAAAAATGCGTACGATTTGAAATTACCGCCAACATAAATTTTAGTTATTTCTTTCCTATACTTTCAGTATACGGAAGTATTGATTACTTGGAAATTTTCGAGATTTGCACGGAAATATATGTTTAGAACCTCCGGGAACCCAAAAAAATGGGTTTTTAAAAATGTCTGTCTGTCGGTGCATCCATACCCCACAATCGAATGGTACGATTTCCATAATTTTCGGAATGGTGGGGGGGGGGGGGGGATATATATCAAATATTCGTCGGGAAAATCAACTTTAAAAAAAATCCGAACCCGGAAGCGGAAGCGTAAGTTAGGCTTGTTTTTGTGTTAGCTATTTTTTCGGAGAGAAAACTTTCTTAATCTGAAACGGGAAACTAACATTAGGACAAATCCAACGCTTTTCTGCTGAACTTCAAAATGGCGGCCGCTAAAATTATTCGAAAATTTTGCCTTGTAACTCAAAACAAATTACGGCTCGGGTACAAATTTTCTATCGTAATAGCCCTAATAGATCTGTGCACAAAATTTTTCGAAAAGCTTAAACACTGTTTTTAAGATTTCAGAAATTTTGAAAAAAATGTTGCTCAAAACCCGTCGGCACGATTTTTTTTAAACTTTGTAGGCTCATAGGCCTGGAAATGAGCTACAATTTGGTTTGTGTCCCAGCCTGCTAATTTATATGTGACGCCTTCTATGAATTTTTGATAATTTGAGTTTTAACGCCTATTTGCTCAAAATCGAGTTATCAGATCTTGATGAAATTTTATATTGGGGGTTCCCTAGGGGTACACACTGTTACAAGCTACGAGAACTTGTGAAACTACTAAAACTGCAGAGGGTAAAAAATTACAAAATTTTAATTTCTTTTAAGAAATATTGCTCAAAAACTGGCTACACGATTTTTTTTAAATTAAATATGCTAATAGAGCTAGAGATGAACTATAATCTAGTTCGTGCTGTAGTGCACTAGTTTGTCTGTGACGCCTCTTAAAAGGATTTAAAAAAAATTCTGTTTAAGTAAATTCAATTTTGATTACTAAAATGAGAGGCAGAGAGGTCACTATTTAGTCATTCTTTGTTTCCAGAAGTCATTAATTATTATTTCTTTTTTGAAATTGACTGGCAGCCCTGAATACATTAAATTTTTAAATTTTACTGAAAATATGTGTTAAAAGTTTAATTTAATTTAATAATAAAAAACCAACCGCAAAACAGATATATGCTCCACCGGGGGCGCCTGAAATGTAAAAAATCACCGTTTCTGGTGGAAAGATATTGGTTGCAAAAATATGACAAAGGAGACCTTTAAAAAATGCAGTCAGATATGAGGAGGCGGTTGAATACAACGGGTGCATGTGTGAAGTCCAAAGGACGTTGCTAATAAGCAAACAAAAACGTTGTGTGGATTTTTTTAGTCGATATCTTAAAAGTATCTGATAGTAACTGTGTAAAGATGGTAAATAGAAAGTACTTGTGAAATGACTGATTAAAGACCGGACGTTTAGTCGCAGAAGAAAAAAAAATTTGGCTAAAATTCAATAAGTAAACAAAAACCATGGGCGTACTCAAATCCATTAGGTTATACGTGAAACATATTGGACAAGAAAATTAATTTTTCGGATGAGACTTTAGAAAAAGTTGTTGTTGTGTACTGCCATTCTTAAGTTTCTTATTCAACGGTGGTTTTCGGTATTTTCGGTGGTATTCCGTCCCTTATGAATGTCGATAGTCCATAATTTCCTTTCGTAGAACTGTAATTCGTGGTTGCTATTTTACAGTTCAATTACAAAAATAGTTATTTCTGTACCAAGGCCAAAAAGTGGATTTTTTCGGCCGAGTCTGAGTTTAATGGCCGAGGCGAAGCCGAGCAGACGAGGACGAAATAACACTTTTTGGCAGTGGTGCACACAAATGTTTTTAGGCGACCTTCATTATAAAATTTACAAATTTGTTAGATTTTTATTTATGATTTATTGATATAATTATTTATAACAACTGAACAATTGTACATATTTGTGACTTCTTCAGAAACGTTTATATTTTTCTACAAATTTGTTAGATTTTTACTTAAAATAATCAAGATAAAATTACTGCTGCAGCAACATCAAAAAGCACACAAATTGTTCATACGAATAATGAAGCTATACATGCCGAAATTACTTCGAGTGTAAATAAAGAAAATGTAAACGTTTCTGAAGGAGTCACAAATATGTACAATTGTCCAGTTGTTATAAATAATTATATCAATAAATCATAAATAAAAATCTAACAAATTTGTAAATTTTATAATGAAGGTCGCCTAAAAACATTTGTGTGCACCACAGCTAAAAAGTGTTTTTTCGTCCTCGGCCAAAAAACGGTTACTTTTTGGCCGCTTTTGAGTACTAAAAATTCAATTTTTTGTTAAGGTCGCCTAAAAAATAATTTTGTAGCTACATAAAATTGTTTCGTGAAGTACTTTCAAAACGCATGACCATTCCTATTCTACGCTTATGAACCTTATCTTATTTTATTAAACTATTACATAAGTTTTAATTCCAGTTGACCAAATAAATAATAACTACAAGCTAAATTAAGGTCAAACATATGGCTGTGTTACCATTATAAGCTCGTAAATAATTCGTTTAAAATTTTAGGCATGCGCCAACTGTACATTTAAATGAATAATGACAAAATTTCTTAATAATTGATTGCCTCATAATTTAAATACTTGCAAAATACTAGACTAGAAATCCGAACTATAACTATGATTAACGATGTTTTAATTATACAAGTTTTGATATAATGATATTATTGTTAATTGTTCCTTTAGTTTGTTGTATTTGTAGTTGGTAAGAAATGATAAAAGTTCGCAGAAACAACTAGTTGTGTTCTTGTGATTTAGCTAATACGGCGGGACTACTCGGAGATTCCCCGACCTGGTAAATTCAGTATTAATTAGTGACCCTACACCGTACATCTCGGGGTGGCTCGAGTGAATCTTACAGTCGCATTCAATTCCTTGTGTATCATGTCTTTCAGGGGGGTAGGGCGAATGGTGAGCAAAATGACGTGGATTTAAACATCTTGATTGGCTAGACATTGTGTTACCGCTATGCGGTGTGATAAGCCTTTTCTTGCAGGTTTGTATGTACGTCCAGTTAGTGCACTGACCATAATGCTGTAATACACTCAAAGAGTTAACTAGTAGAGCCTACTGGAGATTTCCACCGGAACAAATACTTCTTCTGTATGTAACATATGTTGATCACGCTAGTTATGTGCTAACAATTCTATGAAGAAGCACAGATAAAGAGTATTGTATTTCTTTTGATAATTTCTTTCCTGTGTGAAATCTTCTGCTTTTAGAGTTAGTTCTATTTTAGCTTTGCATTAAGTAGGCTGCCGGATTGAACTCCGACATTTTTGTAATTTTTAAAATAAATAGTTTTTTAAAATACGTTTGGTCGTTAAATAAACATAAATCGCTTTGCTGATGTAAGGTATATATGCTGGTTTTTCATGTTAATAATAGTGATATTTTGAAAAAAATGAGGGCATGGGTCAAATTTAAAAACCGCATCAGAACCTGACTTTTAGTCCCAGAACAGCACAAAATTTCCTTAAAATTCAATAAGTGAACAAAAAGAATGGGCTTACTCAAATCTATTAAGTTATACGTGAAACGTATTGCACGACTTTGCAATGTTCTACAACTGCAATATTTGAGACACATAGGTTTAGTGTTTTTTATTATTGAGGTAAGCTACAAGTTCTGCACTCAAAACTATTTTTGCAAAGTTTCATAAGTTTGTTTTGTGTATTACTTTTAAAACCCCTCACCATGCATATTCTACGCTGATCAACTCCGTTATCAAACAGCTCAAGATAATAAACCAGCTGACCAGATGAATAATACTTAGTTAAACAAGCTCCTAAAGTCAAACATGTGGGTGTGTTACTATTCTAAGCCAGTAAATAATGCAATGAGTATCTGTATATAAAATACTTAATCACTTTAACAATATCTATTTATTTAAACCTTATACGTATTTCAGCATGTTTACATGCCATTGTCAAAGGTTATATGAAAGTAAACAGTTAGTGTTGTTATAGCAATAGAACTTTTTTACTTATCTTGGTAATCGTTTGCAGATGACTTGATTTCTTATTCCAAAATGTCCAGTAGAGGAGAATTTAAGAGATCAATTTGCTCATTCATTAACGGTATAGTTTTTAAATGTTTGTGAATTTCAAAAGCTTCTGGTATATCTAATTTACGTTTATCATCACAAAAGTGTAAACATTTTATAGTGTTATGAGATGTCATTGAATGATTTTGTTCTAGTAAGTGTTTAGCGTAATTGGATTTATGTGGGTGTTTGTATTTGTGACAACGTACGTGTTCTTTATACCTAATGTCAAAATTTCTAATGGTCTGGCCTATATAAACCGAATTACAATGCGAACAATTTAATTTGTAAATGCCTGATTTTAGCAAATCGTCTGGTTTTGATTTTGCATTAAACAAAGTGTTTAAGATGTTCCTAGTTGTTTTAAAGCTTACTTTATATTTATTTGTTTTGTTTATAATTTTAGCAATTTTTTCTGATTTCTCACCAAAATATGGGATCGAAGCATATTTAATTGTATCGAACGAAGTTAGGATATTCGGATAAATTTTTTGAATGGCTAATTTATAGTCTTTTTCTTTAATTAATGTATCAATAAGTTTAGTATTATAACCATTACTGTATTCAATTTGTTTAATAATTGAAATTTCTCTATTATAATTAATTTCATCTAAAGGGACCGTCAAAGCCCTATGTATCAGGGACCTGTATGCTGCTAATTTATGTGTTTTATGGTGACAAGAATCGTGTGGTATTGTAATGTCTGTTTTTTTTATACAGATACTATTTAAATATGGACTTTAACGAAGTAAAGCTGGAATTAATAAATAAAGTAAATAATGCGTTTAAAATTGCATATATGCGCCACTATATGTTTGAAGAAATAATGCCAGAATTTATTATTAATTGTTTGTCTTATAATTTAAATATTGACTAAAAACTAGACTAGAAATCCGGACACTGGGCATCATATACTCCTCGAAATTTTGCTGAACTTTGGTTATTTAATTGACTCTGCAACTGTCATAATAACAAAAGGAGCCATGTTATCTATTTAAATATCTGGCTTCAGATTTTTTTTCGGGGATTCAACAAATCCTTTCAGCGTTCTTATATTAAAAAAGACATGAGTAGAGATTAATGTAATTATTCATATAATTATATACGTTTAAAGTTTAAACCAATTATTACATGTTGAAGCCATAACAATTATTGCCAAACTTTAACAAAAACCTCTTACTTCTAGTCGAACAACAACGAAACAACGAGGAAGGACTACATTAATTATCACTTAACAGCGTGCTATTACGAAAACAATTACACTATTACTAGTTGTGATTGATTTATAAGAGGATTTAATGATGCTTATTGTCTTTACAGCTTTTAGACGTCAAGATTTCCTTGCAAAACCACTTAAATTCATTAATTTATAATAGTTGATCTTGGATTAACACCAAATGCATGAATTACAACTAACTAACAAGTCCATATGTTCGTTAAAAATAATTTTAATTATTATTATTATCTGTAGGTATTAATGTCTTTAACAGGTGGTGAAGTAGGTTTTCTCTTCTCATTTATCGGTCTGATTGATACCGTTATTAAATAGATCTAGAGCGCCTTATACATTTCCTAGATGCAAAAACAAATATGATTGTTTTACTCATAAATATCGACCAAACACCTAAGCAAACTACACATTGTTAATATTTTATAAATACAGTTAGTTTGCCAATTTGATAAATAATGCGTGAAGTAATGCACTCATATACCACCCGCGATTCTAAAAAGCAATCGTGGAAAATTACTCAAACTTCCTGCATGGCAACAAGTTTTTGTAATTTTTTGCCCGGTTGTTTTTCAATTCTCCCGTGGCACAGCTTTAAAACAGGCAAAGTAATTCACCTGAACTTTTTCATGCTTCTGCAAATTTTAGTAGTTATTTTATAAAATATATTTTACAGTTTAACGTTCTAGCCTCAACAGTTAGTTTTAAGATTCTAATACTCCTAAATGCTCGAAATTGTCCATTCTTAATATCAGGAAACCTACAAAAATACAATAGTTAAAAAGCAAATGAAGTCAGTTGCTTCGAAAAAAAATCGTTAATTATATCAGCGCTAGAGAACAGTAATCAAAAAAAATCATAAACATGCCATGTTAACCATGTTGTAATTTGGTTAAGTCTACAGATTTATCACTTACACGCTTGTTTTCCTATCCATGAAATAAGAATATATTCCGTATTTAGTGGGAGTGGTCTTGAGGTAGAGCACTCGCTCATCAATGGAAAGGCCCTGGGTTCGAATCCCATAAATTTAAATATTTTTTATTTACGTTCATTTTTATTAAATCGGAAATGATCATTTTATTAATAAATCCATGCTGGACTTCATTGAATTTAACAATATTTTTTAGCAAAACTCGTGGGCTATGCTCCACGTTTTTTTTGATAGCTTCTTAAGTTTGTAAGCTTTTGGAATCAAGTGCCGCGTTGCCTACGAGACTGGTAGATAAGTATTCGATTTTTCCAGTGATACTCTCTTCTGTAATGTTTTACAATACGTTCTTTCTTGATCTTTTCATACCGGGTGTAAACGAAACGTTGTTCACCCCCTTTTTTTCTTAATCGGTTAAAATAAAAGAATGAGGTTTGGTATGGAAATGTATCCATAAAACTCAATAAAATTTCCAAATTTGTAAAAATATACAGGGTCTTCTTCCTCCTGTTATTATAGGCCAATGGCTTGTTTAATACCCGCAACTAGTGCGGGTTCTGCGAGTCCTCTTTGCACGTATGCCGGTGAGAAAGCTGGCCTTACCCGTCGAAAGGGGAAGAAGTTCCACTAAATGGTTTACGATTGCCAAAAATGTTAGTATGACAACCGGAACCGACGGCTTTACGTGCCCTCCGAAGCACAGCTGGTTGCAGATATACCACTATATTGGTCACCCATCCGAGTGGAGACCAGAGGGGACAGTGGGAATGCCGTGTCGCCGACATCCGTAGTTTTACGCTATGCAACCAACTTTTCGGAAAACGATTTTTTTAAATTTGAAGCGAGAATCTTTTACAAAACCTCATGGCATCCAACGCATTATTCCGAACCTACTAGGTTCAAAATGGCGCCTG
The DNA here is from genome assembly GCA_958336395.1 of Ctenicera cuprea. NCBI lineage: Eukaryota > Metazoa > Arthropoda > Insecta > Coleoptera > Elateridae > Ctenicera > Ctenicera cuprea. Next base: position 63,691,131 of record OY284487.1, read on the forward strand.
GTACAATTTTTTTTTAATTTCCTCTTTAGCGCCTTATTTCTCAAAAACGTTTTGTTTTGACAGCTCTGGATTAAATTTTCTATAGTAACAGCTCTATTAGACAATATTATTGTGCACATAAATTTTCGGAAATATAAAAACGATGAAGTGGAAAATAGTTTCAAATTCATGAGCAATTTAAAATAAAAATTTCACAGAAACTGGTAATAAGATTTTGTTAAATTTTGTGGGCCAATAGAACTGGAAATGAGGTTTGTGTCCTAGCCCGCAAATTTCTACTATGACAACTGGGACCGGTGGCTTAACGTGCCCTCCGAAGCACAGCTGGTTGCAGATATACCCCTATATTGGTCACCCATCCAAGTAAGGGACTAGAGCGAATAGTGCTTACTCGGAATACCGTGTGCCCGGCATCCGCAGTTCTCCGCGATGCAACCAACAAAAATATACAGGGTGTTACATTAAAATTAGAAATTTATAGTAATTCGGGCGAAACGAAAGTGGTAAAAAAATTGCTAATATGTACTATCAAATAATTGAATTTTATGGATGTATTACTTACCCATACTAAATTTCATTTTATTATCTTATGAAATGAAGACAACAGGGGAGTGACGGGTGAACACCATGTTTCGTTTACACCCGGTGTATCATGTCTAGCAAATCGTCGAAGCACTTTTGTTATTAATGTAAATAAAATAATAATTAATAACTTCAGCAGTAATCATTAATTATTATTTTATTATTATACTAACGAAGTAAATTGCTTTTCATTTTTCTTTCGTCTTCTGCTACCTCATGAAATAATATTCTGTCTCTTAAAAGGTTTAACATCATTTATTTATGGAAAATCAGTAATTTAATTAGAAAAATTTCTTAACAAGCGTTAACACGTAGGTATCATTTTAAAACAAAAAGATCGCAGCCTTGGGCAATTACAGGACAATTTTCACGTTCCCGCTAAATGGTAGAATTAGTGTCAGAAGTGCTGGGCTATTAATGTGTATCTGTTGTTAAGAGACGCATTCCACTCCTCAAGATGTACTCAACAATGAGGGGCTCCGCTCCGCAGTTTAATTCCTCAATACTGCCTTCCTTGCCGCATATGAGACCGCGTATTTATGTGTCAATCATATCTCATTTAACCGAGCGATTTGACAGCCGAGATTGGTGTACGTAGTGATTTATAATATTACGGCAACGGTGAAGACAGAAATGCTTGTAAGTGACAGATGTGTACGTATAATTTCATATTTCAAATGTGTGATTATACGTGCGGGTTAAAAATGATGACTTTATTCTTATGGAGAGCCAGTTTCACTCTGTCATACGGTCGATAACATTGCAACCGATGCGATGTAATAAATACCTTGGTGGACTTATTATGCCTATGATTATTTATCACTATTATTGATTGATGCCTTGAAATTCCAGGATGTTTAATATTCCCTTTCACGAAAAACACATGTTTGCATGTAGACTTTTTATTAACCTCTCGTTTCCTGAAACTACGCCAAAAATGCTGCGGCACCCTAGAATTATTAAATTGCCCAATTTCAGCCTTATGGTAATAATTAAGACCTTTCTTCTAGATTTCAAAAGAATACGTTCAATAAACTCTCAAATATTTGATCTTTGACGTTAAATTTATTCAGGCTTTGATGATTACGTTTTACTGATAATAAATTATACTGACATTTCCGTTATAATTAATCGTTAGCCAGATAATCTATCACTTGTATAAAGCACACTTTTGTTGTTACCGATATTTGCTACAAACGATTAAAAAGGAAATGTGAAAGTTTCTATTTTTCTAACATAGGTTTTTTTTTCAGGTATGGCTGCAAGTAGTATGGGGCAATCCATGGCCTCGTATTACAATCCATCGGCAGCTTATGGATCTCTAAGCGCGGCATCGATTGCAGCAGCGGCCGCAGCTCAACAGTCGATGTCTGCAGGATTGACATCATCTGCACAGGTAAAAATTCACTATTATTTAAATAAACAGAACATACAAATTTGCAAAAGTTGATTTTCAAAGACTTCAGTTATAGGTTTCGAAACTACCTCTGTTATCGAGTGTAACAAAATTTGTTAGATAATAATCCAAAAAGTTGATTTAAACCACTTAGCGTTGCCACAAGTCTCATATCGTAGAGCAATGGTTAATTCTCTTGTCGTCTCAAATAACTTGTTACTCTTAGCTCAAAACGGGATCAAGGAATTGTTCGTTTTGGCAGTTGTGTTGCAACAAATTTTGGACAACTCTAGTCTCGTTACGAATTTTCTAGACTAAAATAATTGTCACTCTCGTCGTGACAGTAGTGTTACCACACTGATTTCCACCACTTAGCGTTGCTTCGAGTTTCGTATCGTTAAGGAATGGTTAATTCTTATCGCGTCTCAAATAATTGCAAATTTGAGAGACGGGGACGAAGAATATCCCGTCTCGACAGTAGTGTTGCTACGAATTTGGTCAACTCTCGTCTCGTCTCCAATTTTCTTTGCTAGAATAATTGTCACTCTCGTCTTGACAGTAGTGTTGCCGCACTGGTTTCCACCACTTAGCGTTGCCTCGAGTTTCGTATCGTTGAGAAATGGTTAATTCCTGTCGCGTCTCAAATAATCGCCATGCTTATTGCAAATTTGTGAGACGAAAACGAAGAATATCCCATCTTGACAGTAGTGTTGCCACGAATTTGGTCAACTCTTGTCTTGTCCCAAATATAAAAACAAGAATAATTGTCACTCTCGTCTTAAGTAGTGTTGCCGCACTGATTTCCATTACTTAGCGTTGCTACGAGTTTCGTATCGTTGAGAAACGGTTAATTCCTGTCGCGTCTCGAATAATTGCCATTCTTATCGCAAAATTTGTGAGACGAGAACGCGGAATATCTCATCTCGACAGTAGTGTTGCCACCAATTTGATCAACCCTCGTCTCAAATTTTCTTCACTGGAATAATTGGCACTCTCGTCTTAACAGTAGTGTTGCCGCACTGATTTCCACCACTTAGCGTTGCTTCGAGTTTCGTATCGTTAAGGAATGGTTAATTCTTATCGCGTCTCAAATAATTGCAAATTTGAGAGACGGGGACGAAGAATATCCCGTCTCGACAGTAGTGTTGCTACGAATTTGGTCAACTCTCGTCTTGTCTCCAATTTTCTTTGCTAGAATAATTGTCACTCTCGTCTTGACAGTAGTGTTGCCGCACTGATTTCCACCACTTAGCGTTGCCTCGAGTTTCGTATCGTTGAGAAATGGTTAATTCCTGTCGCGTCTCAAATAATCGCCATGCTTATTGCAAATTTGTGAGACGAAAACGAAGAATATCCCGTCTTGACAGTAGTGTTGCCACGAATTTGGTCAACTCTTGTCTTGTCCCAAATATAAAAACAAGAATAATTGTCACTCTCGTCTTAAGTAGTGTTGCCGCACTGATTTCCATTACTTAGCGTTACTACGAGTTTCGTATCGTTGAGAAACGGTTAATTCCTGTCGCGTCTCGAATAATTGCCATTCTTATCGCAAAATTTGTGAGACGAGAACGCGGAATATCTCATCTCGACAGTAGTGTTGCCACCAATTTGATCAACCCTCGTCTCAAATTTTCTTCACAGGAATAATTGGCACTCTCGTCTTAACAGTAGTGTTGCCGCACTGATTTCCACCACTTAGCGTTGCTTCGAGTTTCGTATCGTTAAGGAATGGTTAATTCTTATCGCGTCTCAAATAATTGCAAATTTGAGAGACGGGGACGAAGAATATCCCGTCTCGACAGTAGTGTTGCTACGAATTTGGTCAACTCTCGTCTCGTCTCCAATTTTCTTTGCTAGAATAATTGTCACTCTCGTCTTGACAGTAGTGTTGCCGCACTGATTTCCACCACTTAGCGTTGCCTCGAGTTTCGTATCGTTGAGAAATGGTTAATTCCTGTCGCGTCTCAAATAATCGCCATTCTTATTGCAAATTTGTGAGACGAAAACGAAGAATATCCCGTCTTGACAGTAGTGTTGCCACGAATTTGGTCAACTCTTGTCTTGTCCCAAATATAAAAACTAGAATAATTGTCACTCTCGTCTTAAGTAGTGTTGCCGCACTGATTTCCATCACTTAGCGTTGCTACGAGTTTCGTATCGTTGAGAAACGGTTAATTCCTGTCGCGTCTCGAATAATTGCCATTCTTATCGCAAATTTATGAGACGAGAACGCGGAATATCTCATCTCGACAGTAGTGTTGCCACCAATTTGGTCAACCCTCGTCTCAAATTTTCTTTTCTGGAATAATTGGCACTCTCGTCAGTACAGTAGTGTTGCCGCACTGATTCCACCACTTAGCGTTGCCACGAGTTTCGTTTCGTTGAGATGTTAATTTTTGTCGCGTCTCAAATAATTGTCATTTTTATCGCAAATTTGTGACACGAGAACGAGGTCAGTAGAATAATAGTCACTCACGTCTTTACAGTAGTGTTGCCGCACTGATTGCCACCACTTAGCGTTACCACGAGTTTTGCGTCGTTGAGAAATAAATAATTATGGTCTCCGTCGTACAGAAATAATTGTGAGTCTTGTTTCCAAGATTCTAAATTAACATTATTGTCACTATCTCCTATAGTGTTGCCGCTTTCCACCATTCTTATTGTAACCACGAGTCTCCCATCGTTAAAAAATGTCTATGTCTCGTCTCGTCTCAAATAATTGTTATTCTTAGCTCAATTTTTTGAGACGGGATCAAGGAATATGTTTTGCTTTGGCAGCAGTATTGTAACAATTGTTGGACAACTCTAGTCAGATCCCGATTTTCTAAACAAAATTTATTGTCACTTTCGTCTTTATAGTAGCGTTGCCGCACTGATTTCCACCACTTAGCGTTACCACGAATTTTGTATCGTTGAGAAATGGTTAATTGCCCCCGTCTTACATAGTTGTGAATCTTTGTGTCGAAGATTCTAAATTAGCATTTTTATCACTATCATCTTGGCAGTAGTTGTAGTTTGTAGTTTAATAATTTTCAATTTCGTCGTGCAAGTAGTGTTGTCGCTTTGATTTATACCACTTAGTGTTGCAACGAGTCTCGTGAAGAGACTTGGTTAATTCTTGTCTCGTCACAAATACCGTTGCCACCAGTATGATCAAGTATCGCCTTTTCTCGAATCTTTTAGACTAGAATTATAGTCATTCCCGTCTTGACAGTAATGAGTATTGATTTACACCACTTAGTGTTGCCGCGAGTCTCGTAAGAAATTGTTATTTCTTGTTTCGTCTTAAGTAAATGTACCTCTCATTTCAAATTTTTGGGACTGGAACGAGGAATACCTATTCCTGATAGTAGTGTTGTCAAAAGTTTAGTTTACTATCGTCTGGAGGTCGCGTTTCGTCTAGGATACTAGAATAAATGTGATTCTCGTCTTAACAGTACTGTTGGCGCATTCGGTTTACATTACTTAGTATTACTAAGAATGTCTCGGTTTTTTAGACTAGTATAATTGTCACCCTATTCTTGACAGTAGGTATTTTGTACAATCTCGTGCTGTCTCTGAATTTCTAGACTAGAATAACTGAGACACTGTAGAATAATTGACTCTATTGTTTCGACAGTTGTCTTGCCGCATTGTTTTACAGGTGTTAATGTTGCGACAGGTCTCGTATCGTTGCGAAATTGTTATTTCTTGTCTACTTACAAATAATTGTCGCGCTCATTTCGAATTTTCGAAAAATCGAGGAATATCTCGTCTTGGCAGTAGCGTTGCCACGAACATGGTCAAGTATCGTCTTGTCTTGAATTTTGTAGACTAGAATTATTCCTATCCCCGTCTTGACAGTAGTGTTGCCGCATTCATTTACACTACTAAAGTGTTGCCACGAGCCACGTATCTTTTTAAGGAATTGTTCTTCTTACCTTGCATTTTTGAGACGAGATCGAGTATTGTCTCTTTTTGACAGTAGTGTTGCCGTGAGTTCGGTTCTAATAATAATAATAATAATAATAATAATAATAATAATATCTTTATTACCCTTTGACACAAAATAGTGTGTGGTAAATGTCAGCATAATCACAAAATAAACATAAACAATACATTTCAAAAAAAAATAAGAATAATTTAGTTAGTTTTTTTAGTAAAAACAATAAACATACCTAATGCTAAATTTGTACGATGGGCTTAAAAAAAAGATCAAACAAAGATAGGAATAACTCATTTGAGTTAAGGAAGAAGAAATTCATCCAAGGTGTAGTAACAGTTGTCTAGCAGAAACAAGCGAAGTTTGTTTTTGAAAGTTGTATAAGATTTGCAGTCTTTAATACATCCTGGAATCTTATTAAAAATTTTTAATCCTAACGTATGTGGCGATTTTGTTCCAATATTAAGTCTTCTGTAAGGTATTCTAAAACTTTCCTTTTGACGGGTGCCATACCTATGAATATGTTTGTTGCGTTGAAATTTGTCGGTGTTTATATGAACATATTTACAAAGTTCGTAAATTAGTATACATGCTAATGGCATGATTTTAAAGATTTTAAAGATATTACGACAAGAGTGTGTTTTTGGCACGCCAGCCAAGCATCTGACCACTCTCTTCTGAGTAACAAAAACATCAGGTGCCGAAGCAGAAGATCCCCAAAAACATACTCCATAGTTCAGTCTACTCGCCACTTGAGCATGGTACAATGTTAATATTTGTCCGTTAGTTAAAACGGATTTTAAATTTCTAAATAAATAACAAATGGAGTTGAGTTTTGCAATTAAACTGTCGCAGTGTTTCCTCCAGTTTAGATTTTCGTCTATTATGACCCCTAAAAATGTTGTACTGTCCGTTCTTTTTAAGATGTTATTATTAATATTTATCTCAATATCTGGGTTATTCGTATTCTGATAATTATGAAATCTAATGTAATTTGTTTTAGTGTTGTTAAGATAAAGCGAGTTATCACTAAACCAGAACGCTAGGTTTTGTAGAATTTCATTGCATTTATTCTGAAGTCGGATACTGCTAGCAGCGGATATTATTAGCGACGTGTCGTCTGCATATTTCGTCGTTGTACAGTCTTGATTAATTTTTGAATCTAAGTCGTTAACGTAAATTATAAAAAGCACGGGGCCAAGGATAGAACCCTGTGGCACACCAATATTAATGTTTAAATAACTAGAATTTACTTTTCTAATAACACCGCTATCCGAATTAAAATGACTCAAACAAACATATTGACGTCTGTTATTTAGAAATGTTGAAAGCCACCTACGGGCCGTTCCGCGTATGCCGTAGTTGTCTAGCTTTTGTAAAAGTATGCGTAGATCCACACAGTCGAAGGCCCTGCTAAGGTCACAAAAGACCCCGGCAGGACATTCGCCGCATTCCAAATGAGATATTATTTTATCATAAAAAAGGTGTATAGCATCTGTTGTGCAACACTTAGGTTTAAATCCAAACTGATTGTTTACTATAATTTTGTGTTTACTTAGAAAAGACTCGAGCCTGCTCAGATAACAATATTCAAAAATTTTTGAGAAAACAGACGAAAGTGCGACTGGCCTGTAGTTGTCCATCATTTGCCGATCAGTTTTTTTGTAAATAGGTATTACTTTATTTATCTTTAATTCTTCTGGAAAACTACCTTCTGCAAATGATTTATTGATGAGGTATACCAGATGGGAAGCAATGACAGGTCCTACTTTTCTAATCAGAGTATTCGGAACATCGTCGTGGCCTGAAGATTTCTTTGGTTTTAATTTATTTTGGATTAAAGCGATCATCTCAGCATTATCGAATGGAAATAAAAATAAACTTTCTGATTGATTAAAACTAATGTCATAATTACTAGTGCTTTTTGAAATTCTACTCAACTCTCGTTTCGTTTAGAACTTTGTACACTAAAAGAACTGTCATTATCGTCTTGACAGTAGTGTAGCAGCATTGATTTACACCACTTAGTGTTATCAGGTGTGTCTCGGATTTTCTACACTAGAATAATTATCACTATCGTCTTGGCAGTTGTGTTACTGCAGGCGAGAGTTGAACATGCTCGTGGCAACACTACAGTCAAGACGAGATTGACAATTATTTTAGTCTAGTAAATCAGAGACAAGACGAGTTGACCAAACTTGTGGCAACACTCCTGTCAAAGTAACAAAAACCTCGAACTTGTCTGAAAAATTCGAGAAAAGAATAACATTCACTCCAAAATTCTACGCATCACATAAATTTTAACATTTTGTAAGAGTCATCTTGAATTTTATTTTATCGCCTAGAATTTTGAAGAGTTGAAACAATGATATTCTTCTCTCGAATTTTTCAAACGAAATCGAGGAATATCTCGTCTTGGCAGTAGCGTTGCCACGAACATGGTCAAGTATCGTCTTGTCTTGGATTTTGTAGACTAAAATTATTCCCATCCCCGTCTTGACAGTAGATTTACACTACTAAAGTGTTGGCACGAGTCATGTATCGCTTTAAGTAATTGTCCCTCTTATCTTGCATTTTTGAGACGAGAACAAGTATTGTCTCTTTTGTGTTGCCGTGAGTTTGGTTCTACGCAACTCTCGTCTCGTTTAGAACTTTGTACACTAAACTAACTGTCATTATCGTCTTGACAGTAGTGCATTGATTTACACCATTTAGTGTTATCAGGTGTGTCTCGGATTTTCTAGACTAGAATAATTATCACTATCGTTTTGGTAATTGTGTTGCTGCAGGCGATAGTTGAGCATACTCGTGGCAACACTACTGTCAAGACGAGGACGACAATTATTTCAGTCGAGAAAACTAGAGACGAGACGACTTGACCAAACTTGTGGCAACAATCCTGTCAAAATAACAAAATTTCTCGACCTTGCCTGAAAAATTCAAGAGAAGAACAACATTCACTCCAAAATTCTAGGCGATACAAAAATTTTACAATTTTTAAGTATCATCGTAAAAAATAAGAGTTTTTGTATCGCCTACAATTTTGGAGAGTAGAAACCGTGTTATTCTTCTCTCGAATTTTTCAAAGGAAATCGAGGAATACCTTGTGCCGTGAGCAGTGTTCCTGCGACTTTGCTCAACTCTCGTTTCGCTTTGTCTGGTCTCGCCTAGAGTTTTATAGACTAGAATAATTGTTACTCTCGACTTAACAGTAGTGTTCATGTAGCAGCCACGTAGCGCGGCGCGATACGCACCGACTTGTTTTACATCTTAGCGCTATCAAAACAGCATGAGGCGAAGGTCGTGGATTCAGCTAGTAAATTTTAAACAGTTTCGATTCAAATTTCACAATGAACTTGTACCAAAAATTTAAAAAGAAATGACTTTAAACGATGTAAACCAAATATTCTACAATTAAGTTTAAGACAAGCAACTGCAACAAATTAATTTAAACTAACAAATCTGTTTTAATCGGTTTTACAGCTTTACTCAAAGTTAACACGGTTCAGCTTATTTTATTTTTAACTAAATATAGTTTTCATCTAATTTTATAATAGTCTGGCTTCGGAGAACCATTTCTGAAATGTACGACGAGCTCAGACGTTCCAAGACCATTGTAAATGATACATTTACCGTTCATAACGTGTTTCCGGGTTATCTACTTCAGAAAATTCAATATTATGTACATCCTCTGGGTCAGAGGTCAAACACCCTCTTCTAGTTTGTTATATTTCATAATTTCATTTTTAATAATTTCTAGCAAGGGTAATAAAACGAGCAAAGCGATCATCTTTCGAGAAGTTTCAGGATCACTGGCTTTAAAATTGATGCGCGTCAAACAAAGGATAACAAATCGATGATTACTTACTCGCGTCTAGTCCCCGGCTTACATGGACAATTTATGTTTGTTGTAACTAACGAAGTGTGAGAAATTCTGCACCAGTTTTTAGATAGTAATATGCAAAGTCATGCGGCGGTGATCAGTCGTGAAACCGGCCATTAGACATGGACGATATGTGACGAGCCAGGTGCTGCATTGTGTCCTTAGTCCTCTCGTTTGTGTTCTTCTATTCACTACCTTCGGAGTTCGGATTACTATTTGCTGAATAATAGCAATTTAAAATAGGTTCCTCACGTGTATTTTAATGCAGAATTTTATGAAAAGAATAATATCTTAGGAATTTGAATTTAATTTTAGATTTCGATTGAAATTAATGTAAAATTAGCAAACACTTTGATGCAATTCGTGGTAAACCTATGACAATTGCGATGCAATTATGCGGACATAAAAATTACGTCTGATTAGTTTGAAATTATTTCGTAATACTAAAAATGAAATTTTGCTACTTAGAAATGCCTTGAAATTGTATAGCAAGTGTAAATTATTTTAAACTGTCTTAACACCATCCAAATTAATACTGCTTGAAAGAAATTTAATATTTAAAAACAAAGTTGTATATTACAACACCAAAACACAAAACAGAAATTAAGTGAAAAGTAAATATTTACATATTTGATATTCGTACGAGTCAAGGAGGAGTTTACGAGGCTATTTCCTTCGAATGGAAGCTACAGATTGCTCTAGTGATCGTAACCTAGAGCTCGACCTGGGGGTAGTGCTGGTGACCCGAAGGTGAAGCTCGATCTCTAGACCGGAAGCTAGAGCTCAATCGCTCAGGCATTTACCTTATAAAGTTATAACTGATCTTATTCGATCCTAAAGATCAACTGATTTTTCTGCGTTCTTGCATTTGGTTTTATACCCTTTCGTTGTCATGGGTGACGAGTTTGACATTATTTTTGCGCTTTTATAAATTTGAGGAATTTTTCTATATTTTGTTTTTACGCAATTTATATTTACATATCGCGATAGAGTGATACAGACCGTGATTGTAATGCAGAGGAAGGGCGAGAGAAATAGGAAGCGCGAAGTTTAACTCGTATTGGTGCTGGACCACGCCGTCCGCGTTGCGGTGTTGACGTCTTCAACACATTTTTAATTCATAGCGAGAAAATTCAAAGCTACAAGCTAACGGCAGTTTCGGCCGCGTCGCAAACACTTGCCGTTGAGTCATGTCAGTATGCAAAATGATTAGAACTACTCACAGGCTTTGTCACTTAGTTTATAAAATTAAATAAGTAACGAGTTTCCTGTATACGACCTTAATGAAACAGAAAACTACTTTTTTAACCACTTTACTTAAATTAGTGACCTTCTCGCAACTAAACCTGGCACTTAAAATTTTTAAAAGTCATGAGTTTTGTATATAGATATTTTTTTGCAAAAAATTCATCTAAACGCGGATTTCCATTAATGTTAAAGATTCATATTGAGTAAAAGTTAAAAGTTAAAATCAGTAATGACAGTTTTAGCTATAACTATTACTTATAATGATGTAAATAAATAGCTGTAAGAGAAAAGTCAGTAGTAACCATATGACAAAAATTAACATTACATGCTTTCTCGAGGTCAATAATTTCAAATTCTTTTGTTCCTTTGAATTTGTCAAGTTATATACTGAACTGAGCAAAAAAAAAAGCTTGATATAAATTTAGAAATAACAAAAACATGTTTCGAAATATAAAGGTCGTTAACAATTTTCAATTCCAATTTTATACCAACTTGTTATGTTGGATGTAATATCCAACTTTAGAGCGCTACATTTTACATACTTAATTATAAAAAATCTGCGTTCACTATCACACTTAAAACCAAGCAACCGGGCCGCGCCAAACGTCGGGCCGTGCCGAATTATCGTCCGTGCTTTGTCGGCTCGAATAATAGTTATTTAACTAATAAGGAATGTAAAGACGTAATAACATTCGAGGTAGGTAAATACGAGCCGAGGCGAAGCCGAGGCTTGTGGCCTGCCGAGAATGTTAATAGTCGATACATTCCGTGTTACTTATTAAATTTTTCACGCTACCGGCAATGTAAGTAGGCCTACAGGTAGAAGTTTAATCATATTTTTAAAAGTTCATTTTGACAGCTGTCATCGGAATTATTTTTTAAAAGCCCCATTATTCTAAGTTGCCTGTGCTTGTTGCCATATCAACGAACAGTTAAAATCAACATTATTTGGAATGTAAGTGGCACTATTAAGTTCCTTCGTCAAGGGTAACTAGTACACGAATGTTATCAGCCATTTACAATCCCTGTAGCTATGGATGTAAGGCCTACTTACATTGCCGGTAGCGTGAAAAACTAGTTATTTATCGGGTTGAGTTGCGTTGCATACTTTCAGCATAGGGAAGTATTAATTTTACAAAAACGTTCGTTTTGGTTGTTTCCTGACAATTCCTTTCTTGTCTTGAGTCACGTGTTTTGATTTTTTGTCGTTTCGGGGATTCACCAGTGTTCTAAAATTTCGTTTATAGGTGAACATAACGACAGTGTTAAAATCAACAAAGCAGATCATGAGCCAGAAGAATTAAATATAGTTTGTACAAACAGCGAAACAGTTACTCATGGGAAGACTAGGTTAATAAATATGTTCGGGAAATTTAAAATACCGATGTCCAGAATTGGTGGAAAATAGATGAAGCTAGGATTTGGAAGCCTCGCTTCTATATCGCATGTTGTTTTAAGTAATCTCCGTACAGAGGCGGATCTAGAAATATTTAATGAGAGGGGCACATTTAGATTTCGTTATTAGTATTAATGCCTTTCGGCATTTTTAAAGAATTTAGAACAGCAACCCCCCTCTTTTCCCCCAAGTAGATGAAAGATTTAATTTTTTTTAATGTTTCAAAAGTTATTATTAACCAGACGGTTTAAAATAAGCAAAGCGTATTGGATACTAACACAATAAAATGGAGAAAACATGTTTATTGTTATTTTCTTAAATGTGAAATATAATATAATTGTTATGATTATTTTTAGCAGGAAAACACATTTAAGTGACAATAAAATTTTAAATTTTAAAATGTTTATTGCTTTATTATATTGTATTCAGATTTTATTTTTTTCTTTGAATATACAAATAAAATAAAATTTCAGTCAATGTTATTAAGGGAGGCACGTGCCCCTTGTGCCTCTTTCCCTAAATACCGTCATCACCGTACCGTCACAGAGACTATTTCCGAAAACCCTTCGTTCATTATAACTTATAAGTTACAACTCAGTAAAGGCCGGATTTATAAGTATTAACAGTGTTACCAGATATATTTTTCCGATTGTAGTAAGGAAGTAAAACTTCTGAATTTCGTTTTAAATGTTAATAGAAAGTTGAGTGGCTGTTAAAATGTTAATTATTTAAAAAACAAGAAAACAAAATAAAACAATTTTTATATCGCGCCAAAACTTCCATGCGTTAAATCGTCTCTGCGATAAATTGTACCTGCAGCCAAACGTCACTGCGCCTAAACGTCTCTGCGCCCAAACGTCTCTGCGCTCAAACAACCACGAGCTCTATTGGCAGCGCCCGAACGTCTCTCGACGGCCGCGGTTGTGATGCATCTAATGTACCGTTCGTTTCCGCCAAAGTAACCACACAATCTTTTTAAATTTTGTAGCCTTATACAGCTAAAGATAAGTTATAATTTGGTTGGTGTCCCAGGCCGCCAATTTTCTGTGATGTCGGCTGTCAAATTTTGATTTTGAAGAAGGGACTTTAAAATATGTTTAGGCTAAATTGTGATGATAAAATTCACCACTTAATTTTTAGGTGCAGCAACATTAGGGTCACGGCCACGGTTATGGCGAAGACACAGTTGTTTAGGCGCGGACGCTTGAGCGCTGGGACGTTTAAGCGCACATACATTTTTGCGCAGGAACGCTTGGGCGGATGGATATTTACGCGCCAGAATATTTGACGCAATCTTAATTGGTTGTGGTGTATTTTATCAAAAAGTCAGTGTTTTATTAAAATCGGTTATTTTCATTTCCAGTTTGAATTTGAATAGTTTTCGCTTTGTGCTGTACCGGTGTAATGCTTCAATTTGGCGTTTATTGCGTTTTTTTCTTTCAGTTTTTCGAATTAATAATTATTTTGTTTATGTTGGAAAAGTTATTATTTTCGCTAATTTGTACATATACATATCGGTATAAAACGTTCGTCGCCGTTGTCCGATGTCTAAATTCCAATCTCTGCGATTCTTCCATTGTCCATTAGGGAGGTTCCGGTCACTCATCGCTTTTCTAATTCCCTCATTCCAGTTTTTCCTTGGACGTCCTCTTTTGCGTCATTTTCGCGGTATCCATTCCATAGTTTTCTCGGGTAGCCTTCCTTCAGTCATTTGTTGAACATGACCATACCATATTAGTTGATGACGTTCTACGTCTTTCATGATCGTGTCTTGTACTCCCATCTGTTCTCGGATTTCTTCATTTTGTATTTTCGCTAATTGTTGTGTAAAACTTTCGATTTTTGTTTTAAATGTTAATATAAAATTGGGTAGCTCTAAAAATGTTAATTAGCTAAAAAAAACAAAATCAACCATTTTTTTATTGCGCCAAAACGATTCTGACCCACGTTTCTGCGCCCAAAAGTTCCTGCGCCCAAACGCCCCTGCGCCTATACGTTCCTAGCGCCCAAACGTTCCTAGCGCCCAAACGTTCCTAGCGCCTTAATCTCCTTGCGCCCACACGTTCCTGTGCTCAAACGTCCCTGCCCCCAAACGTCTCTGCGCTTACACGTTCCTGAGCCCAAACGTCCCTGCGCGGCACGGCCACGGCCAAACATCCTGTGACGTCTGCAGCTATGATGTATCCAATGCAACGTTCGTTTCCGCCAAAATAACCACACAATCTCTTTCAAATTTTGTAGCCTTATACAGCTAGAGATAAGTTACAATTTGGCTGGTATCCCAGTCCGCCAATTTCTCTGTGATGTCTGCTATAAAATTTTGAGTTTAAAGGGGGGGGGGCACTACAAAATATATTTAAGCTAAATTGCTTATGTGTGATGGTAAAATAAGAGTCACCACTCAATTTTTAGATGCAGCAACATTAGGGTGGTAATTTGCTCTCTCCCGTTTAATTATTTCTAAATATTTTTTGATTCCTGGTTTTCTTTCTCAAGTAATCACTTTTTCCAAAAATTAAATGAAAAAATCTGATCATTTTGGTGCAGGAACGCTTGGGCGCATGGACGTTTAGGCGCCGGAACATTTGGCGCAAGCTTAATTTGCAGTGGTGTACTTTATCAAAAATTTTGCTATTTGTTAATGTAAAAATTCTGGTTTACGTGTTAAATATTAATAGAAAATTAAATGGCTATTAGAATATTAATTAATTAAAGAAAAAAAAAACAATTTTCTTTATCGCCGCTGCACCAAATCGTCTCTGCGCTGAAACCTCCCTGCGCCCAAACAACCCTGGGGCCAAATGGGCCCGCCTAAACGTCTACACTGCGGCTATGACGCCTTCAACGTACCGTTCGCTTCCGCCCAGAGTAGCAAGAGTAGTGCGATGTATATCAAGTAACAATTTCTCATGTATAGGAAGATCCAGGCGGAATGCTTCGCTCAGTTTCCGTCTAAAGCTTTTATTACACTCTATTTCAACTAA
The DNA here is from genome assembly GCA_958336395.1 of Ctenicera cuprea. Lineage (NCBI taxonomy): Eukaryota > Metazoa > Arthropoda > Insecta > Coleoptera > Elateridae > Ctenicera > Ctenicera cuprea. The sequence goes on from OY284487.1 coordinate 63,706,542, forward strand.
GTATGGAAAAAAAGTTTGGGAACCTCTTCCATAAAGACTTTTCACTTCTTAGTTATATTCCTGAAGATGTTGGTGCATTCCACCTATCATTTCAAATAACTGGTGGCGAAGGCAACAGCAGCTAGATTGCTTCATTGGAACCGATAATTTGATTTAATGAAAGCGTATGGTTGCGTGAAACCTAAATTGGATAATAACAGTCATTTGGAGTTAAATGTGGAAATTAATCTTTTTTATAGATATGAAAAACCAAAAGCCATGTTGTGGTGCTGAAGGAGGTTATTGATGGATGGTTTCTTTTTTAAATATTTAAAACTGAGTTGTTGGTTAGCGTTTAGAAAACTTTACCGAAGCAGTTTAATAAAGAATCAAACGTACAAATTAAACGCATGTAAGAGTAACGAAGGTTGAAAATCCCGTGTCTGGCTACAAAGAACCGGTGTAATACGTTATGCTTTTGTATCCGTGGATAGCAGCACCTTGCAGGACAAAAGTGACAATATATCATACCACACAATGTGCTTTAACGATTTAAACAAACGTCTGCGTTACGCGTAATCATTTTATTTCTTGTGCATATTTTATAAACACTCCGTATGTGCATTCTTCAGAATACCAAACATGATTAATGATACCATTGTCCCGTTTGTTTTATTAGGGAATGGAATTCATAACGAATAAAGTGGAAAATTGGTATAATGGCTGGTTTTTCCTTCTTGAACGTTTATTGACTCCCCGCCGTCGCGTGCTTTTTTTCCGGGGTTGACGCGAACCCGACCAAAATTAAATCAAAATACGGAAGGGGCGACAATTTCGAGATGATAGCAAGTTAAAAATGCGCAATCCGCGTCAAATCATAATATGTAAATATTCCATAGAACAATTTATCTCGTCGTTGTTATTCAAATAAGGTGAACGCGAGGGAGTCAAGAAGCCGAGGCTGCTCCGTCGTGATTGGGACCGCGCGCTTGTCACCGGAGCCAGGACAAAGATTATTAAATCAGGATTAGCGGTGTGTTTGTGACTGGTCTGGGGCCTGACTAGTTCTTTTGTAACAAAAACAAGCATTGATTTGTAGGCTATCATGTGGATACAGGAATGCTGAGTCTATGAATACCAATTAATAACTTCCAGATGTAGGGTGTTCGATTGTAAACTGCTGGGTTTATCTCCCGAAGTCTTGTTTGTGGATTATAAAAAGCAATGAAAATTACGGTTTATATCTTACGGGTGACTTCTGTGGTAGCTGCCTTCTCAAAATGGTACGATCTTAATCGACAAATGGAGCACATAAATGTTTTGTAAGGAAATTACGACAAAAATATTAATGATTTGCAAATAAGCGCAATCTCGGCTTCGTTATGCGCTCGTACCAATGCTAAAGCTAACACGTACCAACATAAAAATGACAAAGACCAAACGCTTCTTGCTGCATCATTTAAATTATTTTAACGATACACTTTCACACACAGGCATTCCTACAAATTATAACAGATTTCAAAAATTTCACTTTGTATCGATAAAAGTGAGAAACCGATACAGTAAAATTTAAACATGTTGTCTTCAGAAAACTAATTACTTTTTAAACAATTCTGTAGTTTTCAGTGTTACCTATTTCACTTCCGAGATTAAGGATATAGATCTCGGTAAATAGTGTTACTGTCAACAAATTTAGATAAAAGCAAATTTAATTGTTCTATTGGTTCCTTCAGCTGCAGACTTACTGCTACATGGTCACAAATAGTCACGTTTTTTTTAGATAAATGTCGCTTTTTACTTTCCCATACCTTCGGTATAGCGGTATAGGAAAGTATTGATTTCATGAAAATGTTTGAAATCTAGATTTTAACAGAAGTACACGCCTTGGGGCTCAAGGGACTCAAGAAAATGTCTTTTTTATGTATGTCTGTCTGTCTGTCTGTGGGTGGGTGGATGTGTGACGCTTCTAAAGGTAAAAGTACTGGACTCGAAAATTTTAGTTCTAGTTAAGCTTTTCAAAAAAATTCGAAACCGGAAACGGAAGTTTCTTTGGAAGCGTTTTCTTTTTCAAAACTAAATTTTTGAAATTTGACCACTGATTCTGAGAGAAGAATTTAAGGCAAATCTACATTTTTTTACCGAACTCTGTAGGTTCAAATTGGCGGCCGCTACAACCTTTTGAAAATCTCGACTTTAACGCCCATTTACTCAAAACGTAGTTGTCTGATCGCGATTAGCTACAACTTGTTTGACAGTCCTTTGTGGGTAGTATACGATGAAGTAAAATTAATTTAAAAATCCAAAAAGGATAGCAATGGCGCTGCTTCAAAATTTTTAAAATTTTCAAAACAATATTTTTCAAGACCTGCCTACTCGATTTTTTTTAACTTTCTGTGCCAACAGAACTTGCAGTAAATAAAAAAAATTTGGACATATATTTTTTACCTTTATGCATTTAGCTCCTTTCGAATTTTCAAGGCGAGGTGAGAGTTAATCATTTTCAGACGAAATTCGCGGCACCACTATTGTCGAGGCGAAAGGAACAATAGTCTCGTTTACGAAATCTTGACCAGAAAAAATTGGATCGTTTGTCAATGAGACGAAACTCGTGCCACACTACCGTCAAAACGACAAAACTTTTCTACTGCTTCTGCATCATTGGATAGGAGAATAACATTTTTTCTCAGACCCAATATTCGAGACGACACAAATATTGCAGGCTTGCAGCAAAACTGTCAAGACGAGAGTTTCGATTTCTATCTTTGCCTGGAAAATCTGTTAGGAGACGACAGTTGACCAAACTCATGGCAACACTGCTATCAAAACGAGATATCTGTCGGTCGCGCCTCGAAACTTCAATAGCAGAGTGATAATTATTTGAGACGAAATAAGAATGAATTGCTTTTCATTGATACGGGACTCGTGGCAACTTTAAATTAAAATGGCAACACTGTTGCCGAACCGAAAGTGATAGTTATTCCAGGCTACAAAATCGGATATGAGACGAGAGTTGACGACTGTCAAGACGAAAGTGAGTGAAAGATTCTAGTCTAGAAAGAGATATTCCTCTACCGCATTTCGAAAATTCGAGACAATAGTGACAATTATTTTGACCGAAACAAATATTAACCATTACTCAACGATACTTGATTTGTGAAAACAATGCAGCAACACGACTGTTAAGACAAGAGTGGCAATTATTGTAGTCTATTAAGTCCTAGGCGAGAGCAGACTCAACGAGACGATAGTTGAGCAAAGTCGCAGCAACACTAATAACGACGCAAAATATTTCTCGATCTTGTGTTGAAAATTATAGATGAGATTAATATTTATTCGAAACTTAACTAGAAATAACTATTTCTTAATGATATCACACTAGGTGGTGTAAAACAATGTTACACCACTACTCCCGAACCGAGTGTGACAATTATTTGAGACGAGACAATAATTAACCAGTTCTCAAAGATACGAGACTCGTAGCAACACTTAGTGATGTAAATCTATTTGGTGGTAGTGATACTGGCAACACTGGTGCCAAACCGAGAGTGACAGTTATTCTAGACAATTGGATATGAGACGCAAGTTGCCAAACCCTGCGACAACACCACTGTCAAGACGGGAGCGACAATTATTCTGCTCTAAAACGAGACAAAGGTTGACTAAGCTCATGGTAAAACGATAGCAATTTATATTTCAACATCACCCCCCCCCATGTAACGCCGTTTTAATTTTTATACTATCAAGGGGAGATATTCCTTGATCTCGTTTAGAAGATGCCAAGAAAATTCGCAATAAGAGTGATAATTATTTGAGACCAAACAAGATTTCTCACCATTTCTCAACTATACAAAACTCCTAGCAACACTAAGTGGCGTACATTAATAACGTATACTACTGTCCAGGCGAGAATGAGTCGAGACTTGAGCTGACCAAACTCGTGGGAACACTATTGTCCATACGAGATGTTCGTGGATCTCGTTTTGAATATTCGAAATAAGAGTGACAATTATTTGAGGCGCTGTCGTCTCAAAAATTAGAGACATTCCTGGAAACACTAAATTGTGTAAATCAATGCGGCAACAGACTGTCTGACAAGTATTCTAGTCTAGAAAATCTGAGACAAGGCGAGAGAGAAGCAAACTCGTGGTACCACTGCTGTCAAGACGAGAATGACAATTATTTTAGTCTAGAAAATCTGATACGAGAAGAGTTGACCAAAATTGTAGCAGCACTCTTGTCAAAGTAACAAAATTTCTTGACCTTGGCTAAAAAATTTGGGAGTAGAATAACATTTTTTCTACACTCCGACATTCCAGACGATATGAAAATTTCACCATTTGACAATTATTTTAATCTAGAAAATGCGCGACACATCTGTAATGTGACAATTACTCTGCTGTACAAAATCCTAGACGAGATGAGACGAGATGAGCCGAAACGAGAGTAAAACCAAACGCATAGTACCACTACTGTCAAGAAGAGATATTACTCGTTCTCGTCTCAAAAACTCGAGATGAGAGGGACAACTACTTAAGACGAAACAAAAATTAACACTAACTGTTTACTTTCATATAACCTTTGACAATGGCATGTAAACATGCCGAAATATGTATAAGGTTAAAATAAATAGATATTGTTAAAGTTATTAAGTATTTTATATACAGATACTCATTAAATATGGACTTTAACGAAGCAAAGCTGGAATTAATAAATAAAAATTAGCCATTTCTTAAAGATACGTGACTCGTGGCAACACTAAGTGGTGTAAATCAATGCGGCAACACTACTGTCAAGACGGAACTGAGAATAATTCTAGTCTAAAAAATCCGAGACAAGACTCGAGAGTAGACGAAATACGTGGTAACATTACTATCAAGACCATACTGACAATTATTCTAGTCTAAAACATCTGGGACACTCTTGGTAGTAGTTAAACTAAAGCGGTAACGGTACTGCCAACAGGAGAATGACGATTATTCTAGTGTACAAAGTCCTAGACGAGACGAGACCCGCAGACGAGAGTACACAAACATTGGGTCCGACTGTGACTGCTACTATACAGGGTCGCTATTATGTATGGGACCAAAGCTCCCCCGATCAAACGGTTTGAGGTATGCATTTCATATTTGGTATATGTTAATTTGAGGTTATTTTGCATATTCTGAAGTAAAAAAAATTTTATTATGTATATTGTTTTTAAGCGCGGCCGCCATCTTGAATTTTTTTAAATAGCAACCTAGGCTGTGTAATACATCAATAGAAAGCATATTTTTTTCTCTTTTCAGAAATATTAAACATGTATAGGGTTACATAAGAAAATAACGCAGAAAAATTAAAATAACATTTAAGGCATGCTTACATCGTCGCTGCACATTTAGCGAAATCTAGTAACCATTGCATTAACAAAACGTCATAAATAAACAAAACACAAGCAAAATCAAGTAATAAGAGTTTAATAGGTGACAAAATAAACATCACACATTGTTAATTCTTCCCGTAGTTGTGTTTTCTGGCAAATAATCTTTAGAATTCTGCAATATGGATCGTTTATCAGAAGGAGAACGGATATAGAGATTCTGATGATGATTGGTTATGGTGACAGAAGACGAACACACGGCAAGGTACGTCATTTATTTAATACGGCACATCCCGATCGGAATCCAATTAGTAGATCTACAGTAAGTAGGACTTTAGAAAGATTTACTGAAAGTGGAAGCGTAGAAAGATCGTCCTAAATCTGGTACACCAAGATCTGCCACAAATGAAGAGAATTCCCTTGAGGTGGTACTGGATGTGGTTGAGCAACCTCAAACGTCTGTGCAGCAACTTGCCTTAAACCATAATATGAGTAGAGGTTAATAAGTTTTACCATTACAAAGTACATTTAGTACAGGAATTGGCAGAAGACGATTTCGACAGAAGGCTTGAGTTTTGTGAGTGGGCAATGGAAGTTATTTCTGAAAACGACAATTTTGCCAATTCAGTTGTATTCTCGGATGAAGCTACTTTTCGTTTGAATGGATCTGTAAACAGGCGCAACTGTAGATACTGGTCTGACACCCCATTGGATGGAAGAAGTTCACACGCAGCGACCCCAGAAAGTTAACGTATGGGCTGGTATCGTTGGTCACAGTATTATTGAACCATTTTTCATTGAAAGCAACCTTACGTCCGAGACATATCTTCCAATGCTGCGGGAAAATATTATTCCTCAAATTATAGAACTCTTTCCAAATCATGATAACCCAAATGCAGTCAACGAAAACATCTGGTTTTGGCAAGATGGTGCGCCTCCCCACTATGGACTTGTAGTGCGCAATTATTTAAGCGACATGTTTCATCGGCGTTGGATCGGGAGAAGAGGAACCGTGGAGTGGCCCGCTTGGTCACCATATTTGTTTCCTTTAGATTTTTTTAGTGGGGCCATTTAAAAAGTCGCGTTTATTTAAATAGACCTGACAATTTAGAAGAATTGAAAAATCGTATTCGTGCTGAAATGGCTTGCTATTTCTCGCAATTCTTGGCGCGACTCTTTAGACAATTTTAAAAAGCGCATTCATTATTGCCAAGAAGTGAATGGGCAGCAATTTGAACATCTCCTCTCTTAACTACTGTTAATTAATAAATAATGTTGTTGTTTTCATTTTTATTTAAGAAATGTTGTTTGTTATCCTATTAATTTTAATTACTGTTTGTGTTTTGTTTATTTATGACGTTTTGTTAATGCAACGGTTACTAGATTTGAGTAAATGTGCAGTGACGAATTAACCAAGTACACCAGCTCGTAGTAGGTCGCTCCGTCTTCTTCTGCGGAACTGCTGTGCGATGAAGGTTCTTTTCAGAACCACGATGTTGTTTAAAAAAAAATTTCCTGAAAAAATAGTTAGTCCTAAACGATGTAAGCATGCCTCAAATGGTTTTTTAATTTTTCTGCGTTATTTTCGTATGTAATTCTATACATGCTTAATATTTCTGAAAAGAGTAAAAAATTAAAAAAGATGGCGGCCACGCTTAAAAACTATATGCAAAAAAAATTTGTTTACGTCATAATATGCAAAATAACCTCAAATTAACGTATACCAAAGATTATGAAACGCATATCTCAAACCGTTTGACCAGGGGAGCTTTGGTCCCATACATAATAGCGACCCTGTATACATTCTATTAAGCTACACTCACGTTTTTGGTAGTATATTAATATTTTTCCTTCCCGTGTGTATTTATGCTTCCAACAGTACATATTTATACCCCTCCTCCTTCTTATCCGCCGAATATCATCTCTCGCCATTTTCTTGCATGGTATTACTTTCCGTTCACTGTTGTCTATCCCGGATCTTTCAACTAATCAATCTTATCGATGGTCATAACCAGGAAATGATTTTTAAATATTAGTCTTAAAAATAATATATGGTATAAAATACAAATAAAGGTCGAAATTTTGTAATAAATAAAATATTATTTTTGTCGTTTGAGATGAAGCTTTCTTCACTAGTATTATAAAACGTCACTGAACCCATAAGCCGATAAGTTACTAAGTCAGCTTACCTTTTGTACTAGAAACTTTTAACTTTTAGAAAGTCTTTGAAAATCAAGCTTTAATGTGTCTCATAGGTCATTCAATATATGTAGTTATGGATTATCTCAGATTATTATCAGAATGACCACTTGAGTAATATTTCATTTCCATATAATGGGTATAAAATTGATAAAATATTAATTTAACCGCACCCTATATTTGAGAACCATTATAATTAAGTATTTATTTTCATTTCAGGTTGTTAGTTCAATGGATGCCATGAAATACTCAATGGAAGCGGATAAATATCGATCAGCATATATGCCTCCATCCAGCTTAGCAATGTCAATGTACTCCGATCCAAAGTACATGGATTCCTCTTCCAAGAGTTATCTTGAAAGAGGTTATTTGGACTCGACGTCCGCTTTGACCAAAGCATACTTCGAATCTTCCAAAATGTACATGGACGGAAAGTACAACCCCGACTCATCTAGACATTATCCCCTGGACATTGGCAAAATGTACTCGGAAGCATCTCCAACGATACCCTCCAACTTAGCGTCGCCCAAATCGTCTTCCGACTCTCCAGACACAAAACCAAATATGTCAGAGAGGCAAGACGGTGGGGCGTCTTCTTCCAGCTCGACGACTACGTCTTCGGCGGGTGCGTCGCCGGGAGCGCTTTCTGGATATTATCCCAGCAGTGCCATGCAACAGAATGGATCGATGCCTTCGGGTCTTTTGCCCATGTCTCAGTATCCCGGCCAGTATTCCACCCAAGGTCCAGCTGGAGAATTTCGCAGGCCCCTTACAGTAATATTTTGACCTGATAGGTTGTGAATGTGCATTGTATTTGTATGTTTATTTGTAAAAAGTAGCCCAGTCTGTGTTTCTTTTCTTTTTAAAATTTTTCGAAGTATTTTTATTGTAAGTGTTTTTATGTTTATGTGTAAATAGTTGTACATAATCATACGCGTTTCATTGATTGTATCTTTCGTATTCATTTCGAAATACCTGAGAACTTTACAAACTTGTATTGTAAAAATGTATATAAGTATTTGTTATGTTTACACGATACTCGAAGAGATTTTCGTTGCTACTTCTGAATTTCTTCAAAGTTAAAAATGTGATTTATTTTTTTTTTACTTAAAACTGCTCACCCCTACATTAGTTTAGTAATAGTTTGTTTATTTGTAAGACTTTGCGAATGATATTACTTTTGGTTCCTATGTTATATAGACATTGCACGACCTAATGCATATTTATGAACATGTTATTCATTATACATTACAATTAGATCATGTTAGACTTATTGTAAAGGACGCTATGTAAAGTTATTGAAGAGAATAAATTAGAAGTACATTGAATGCTTTTGTGTTACTATAATGGGCTTTATGCTATTGACAGGTACTTTGCATTATTTGCCGTTGCAGCACGCGTAAAGCGAAATTTATCCGAACAATTTTTAATTCTTACAATGTTTTTAACTTAACGATCTTATCTTGAAATTGATATTCTCCAAAATTATATTTTGATCTATCATTTGAAATATTTTCATTCATATTTTTTAAAGTGTACTTCATAAGCTTACACCATAAAGTGTGTACCATTTTCAGATAACTTGGTTATTTCTAAATGGATTGTAACTTTTCTTCTACCAAACAGAGCTTTTCAAGATCTGCCTTCACATCAACAGCATATTTCCTAAGTGAAAAACCAGTCTTCTACGCTGAATAAGAATAAATTTGCAAAATATGAAAAATAAAATTTTGCCATTTTTTTTATTAAATAATGTAATAGAAAAGTTGCTCAGAATCATAAATTATGGTTTTCGTTGAAAACAAAGTTTTTGAATATTATAATGAGAATATTTGATTTTTGTTCTTTATTTGATTAACTAGATTGTCATGATTTGTTTCATAATAAATTTAACAGCAAGGTATTGCTGTACCGATTGCAGTTTGCATAATTTTTTAACATTTCAAACATCAGACGATGACTGTTATTGCAGAGCTAAATTATTTTTTAGTTTTATATAACAGTTTTCTAATTATCAGAAAATATATTAAGCATCACACGTACGACTTTCTATACAGCCTTATAAAAAAACAGTTTAACATAAATTCAATTGCATTTTTTCCTTAACTTACATTTCAAAATATTAGGAAACAACCGTATAAACCTCACACCGTATATGCTGCGTATCTAAAAACATTTTCTATGATTAATTTATTATTAGTAGAAACCTTATAACAGCAGTGAAAATAGAAACATCAGTTGCAGTTTTACACAGATGGTATACAACTGGAAACTAATCAGTGCGACAAGGAAAGGAGAGGCAATTGATTAGTGTGACAAAGAAGGAAAATAATGGGCGGGGCAAGTGGAGATTCATGTAACCATGGATATTTTTTAATTTATTCAAAACAAGTACTTATCCATTTGGAATTTAAATTACCCATGGATAGTGAATCCCCATTTGGTCCACTAATTATTTTCCCCTTGTTGTACTCGGTTGGTCATTTGGTATATAACTGTTACGGTAATAGGTACGTAAAAAACTTCGACAGAAAAACATCTTTACGATTAATAAATCGAAAAACGTTTGCATTTTCGTGGAACCTTTTTTTAGTTGCTTGAAATTAAAAGATTCTGCTTTGTCTGACAAAATCTTATTATGTATGTATGAAATTTAAACTTTCTCGAATTTCCTTTCTGCTTTAAACTTTTACACAAATAACATATCACAAAACAAACTTTTATCTTGGTAACTACATGCCCAGTTGTCCCTTGTTCCAACAGCACATGTAGAATTGATTACTGTGACAAAATGTAAATTTTACAACTAGAAACTACCCAATTTTTTGGCCCAGGGTGTATTTTAGTGTGCAACCACCCGGACACCTACACCTGCAATATAAAAAAGGTATTACAAAGACAATAGAATAAAGAAAAGTACAGCAAAAAAATTCTTATTGATATTTAATTTTGTAAACTGTGTATTCTAACAATCTTAATATATAATGAAAAAAAATCAAAACACAAGTAGTTCTTAGAAAATACAGCACCCTTCCACACAAGTAACTAATACCAGATACGTATTTCGGCAGCAAAGCTATCATCATCAGTGGTAAACTGACACTGTGACAGTTTACCACTGATGGTGATAACTTTGCTGTCGAAATACGTATCTGGTATTTAGTTAGGTATTTAATGTGAAAGGGTGCTGTATTTTTCAAATGTTGTTATTCCACTGTTCGAGTGTTTTTACTTCACAAACAGTTCTCCTATAGTACAGATTGTCACTGACTTACTGGGAACATAGGCACCTAATAGGTGCGACAAGAAGGTTTACACAAAATAAGTGAGACAAGGAAAGAAGATAAGGACGGGGGATAAGTGGAGATTCACGTATCCATCGATACTTCTAAATTTAATGTAAACTATTAAATAATCTATTTTATATATGAAAGTATCCATGGATACGTGAATCCCTACTTGACCCGTCTTTATCTCCTTTCCTTGTCGCACTCACTAGTTACCCATGTTTTCAGTAAAATAGCGACAATCTTTATCTCGTAGCTACTCATACTAATAAGATAGCAAAATAGTTTAAGCGATATATACACAATTTCTCAGAAACTATGATTGTTGCACTTCTTCAGATTTATTTCCGTAATGAGAATAACAATATTAAACAAAAAACATAATTAAGAAAATGTTTTAATGCAAAATTGATTATTGGAGAAACCAAAGTTCGCTTATAGTAATTCCAAAAAACTTTGTTTTTTATTTAAACTAGAAATTTAAACTTCACCAACCGTACAAACTTGAACTATTGAGAAATCACTGTTCGGTCGTATTAATATTTAGAAATGCAAGACTAATTTTGTTTCTAAATTGAACTATGGAAAATATCACTGCTCCCTAGTAACCATACTTGAGTGAATGTCAATAATAGAATAAAACACGTAGCAGTAAATTTTACCACTTATTTAGAGTTCCCGAGAAATTTTTTAGCATTTAAATGTTTATACAAACCCGTGATAAAATTTAAAAGTCCAAAATGTTCCACTTTTCCAAATTGCTATTCTGATACTACAACGCTACTCAGATATTGTTTCTGCACAGTTATACTTCGGATTGACTACAGTATAGCTGTAATGAGCAATTTTATGTGAAATTAGCAAATAATTTGTATGTAGTAGTTTTTTGCTTGCTTTAGAAGCAGATCCATCGAGAACGCATTGAGTTTTCTCATTAAGGATGTTTTAGTAGGTTTCTTCTTAATGGAATGCGGCAAACTACCTTATTTATTGCATTTTACACTTATATTGTACATTTAGTAAAAATTGGTCATGACGAATTTTATGGTCAATATAGCTTAATTTGCCCGTATCAAGCGGTCAGTCACGCGCATTTGCTTCTTAATCCCACCGTTAGAACGAGAATCCGCTAGTCGCCCGGTTTTGTTAATAATTGACAGTCAAATAACGAAATTTCATAAGATTTTAATTGTAGAATAGTAATTGCTTGGAAGAATTTTGCTGCGCATGCAAGAGTGTTAGGTCAAACCGTTTAGTTTACCAAATTTACAAGTTTAGAATAAAATTCAATTCCTAACAACTTTCTCTAATAAACTTTTTTGTATTTTTTTAAAACAACGTTGTTTGCCGATGTGATTCTTTTTTTTAAATTATAATAAACACACTTTGTATGAGAAAACTTAAAACTTTTTTCGTAAATATGTTTCTAGAAACAACTAAAAACTACTAAATTGTTTACAATTTCACTAAAAATTGTTCATTACACTTATAGTGCAGTCGATCCTGGGACACTTTGCGTATCAACGCTTGTTAAAGAGGAACGTTGATAGTTTCTCTGGATTTTTTCTTTTTGTAGAACGTTGTTTCTTAGTTTTTTATGAGTTAATAAGTTTTTATATTACGTTTTATTATACGAGGGCTTAAAAATAAGTAGACAAAAACGGTACGGTTCACGTACAGAAAGTGTTCGGCTTTTGTGCCAATGAAAAATAATCAACCCCTTCAATTCACGTTCCATCAAAATCAACCCATATGTTCGGAATATATAAGAGAACTCTCACCTTTCCTCAACAACCATTTTTCAAAAACCAACTGTTTTAAGTTCTGGGGGACCAAAACATGCATTTAGATCAAAATTTAGAAATTTCTTGAAATTAATGGTAAAGGTGTAACAAAGTAAAAACTCAAAAAGATTCTTTAGTTGCGATTTTCATACTCCTTATATTGATGGTTATTTCTTTGTCAAATTTTAAATCTCCTCCAATTTACTTTCACATACCTCCGGTATAGGATTTTAAAGTAAATACACGGTTTGACGTTCAAGGAACCCAAGAAAGTGGTTTTTAAAAAATGTATGTCTGTGGGTGGGTGGGTGACGCCTCTAAGAGCGAAAGTACTGAACCGATTTTAATGAAATTTTAAATTAAGGGGTATATTGAACATTGTAGTTCTAGTTTAACTTTTCAACAAAATCCAAAACTGGAAACGGAACTTAGATATGTTTTTTTGGTAGCGTTGTTTTTCCAAAACTGAATTTTGGAAAGTTGAATACGGGACCTGAGAGAAGAACTTAAGGCAAATTGAAAACTTTTTTACAAAACTCTCTACCTACAAAATGGCGGCCGCTACAATTTTTTGAAAATCTCTATTTACTCAAAAAGTAGGGATGAGCTACAACTTGTTTGAGAGCCCTTTGTAGGTAATATCTAGTATGGAAAAGTCCACTAGAAGTTAACACTTCAGCTTTTCTAAAATACAAACTTACAGAGTTGCTTCTGATTTTGCTGGAGAAAACAATAATTGTAACCGCAAATCAATAAGTAGTTACATGTCTTCTGCAGCAATTCAAATTGCCAACCTGCACTTCTAATTCCTACCCATGGTTCGCGCAACAGTTGAGTAAATTTGCAAACTACCTAATTACTTTCTTAAGAAATCAAAGTTTCTATACTTTACAATGTTGTGTAATTATTGAGTTTCAAGACATCAAATTACTTATTTCGTAACTGAATAGGTTTCGATAAAATTCATGACACAAAGTACACAAAAGCAAATGTTTATTTTTGTATTACACAAAACTAACACTTCTGAATATCAAAGCATAATAAACTATTAAACAGTCTATAAATCATTTTAGGTGACAGCGTAACGAATTCGCGCGAAAGTGTTTGAATATCGATTCCACCGGAAGGTATAGTAATCATTTTCCCATAGCCACAATTTCTTACATAATCAATATTTAAGTGGGACGTAGTACGAAGCTGTCAAAGATATAATCAAACACTTATATTTCTACACAAGTTTTTTTATAAATTTTTCTATCTGCCCGAATTTAAATAGGCAAAATAGCAAATAAAATTTGAAAAGTCTTACATTTCGTAGTCCGATGCAAGTATAATAATGCAAAGTAATATAATTTGACGTCGAAAAAAGTAAAATTGATAAACGCCAAGAAAGGAAAATCCTCCGGCAGCTATTTGTATTTGACAATGTATTATATATTTTCTTCGCAGAGTTTAGAGCTTTAATGCTATTGAAATGGAATACATTTGCATGAAAAGCACATGTGTAGCGTAGGAGCTTAACTCGGGGGCTTTTTATGTTTGCTCGCCAATGTCTAAAAGGCGGCGGCGCTCTTATGCCAGAAGCCGTTTTTATGGGAATACGAAAAATCGCTTATTGTGTATTTTCTTATTTTCTGCTGATACGAGACTCCTATTCTCATTTTGACTGAAATTCTTTTGCCAGCGAATTACAATTTCATGTTACAATGAAAGTGTAAGTACGTCAAGAGTTGGGGACGGCGTTAGCTAGGGAAAGCACGCTGTTTTAATAATATCAATTTTAACACTTTTGGTTTTAATTTCACAGAAGAAAACTGCTGCAATTAATTATAATTCCTGAAAGTAATCTTGAAATCTTACCAATAATCCCAAAATTAATACTTTACAAGGTGTAACAGACCACCCACGCACTATCTTTTACGGCTAAATATTAAACATACAAAGATGAGATTAAATTTTCTTTATATAAATCGTACGCGAAGTAATCAATAAAAATATTCATAAATTTTTTGGAACTCCGGAAAGGGTACACAGAAAAAACTACTTTTTTAAAACAAGTAAATTAATTTTCTTAAAGATATTTTCTAGAAACAATATTATATACTTTTATTTTAAAGATATTTTATGTAATCAAGAAACGCCATATGCTTAATTCGAGCAAATGTTTTTCTTAAAATATTTTCTTAATTTAAGGAGATATGTTATTTTAAGAAAATATGTAAAATCAGTTTGATAACATTATACATTCGGTTGATGAGATTCTAGTTTACTTAAATGGGTAAGATATAATCTAGAAAAAAGGTTATTTAAAGTCTTGGTTTAAAGAAATGCTGTTTAAAGAAACAGTTTCTTTAAACTAAAACTAAGTAATATTACTTACTAAAACCAAGAATCCATATTCTTGCATTTAGTATAACGACAAAATACGCGTGCGTAATGCAGAATTAGATCATCTGAAAACGGCGCCGCGCCAGTCAATATTTCTGATGGTGGAATGTGGATTTGTGGGACTGTGTTATTTAAATTATTGGGTGTACTTGTTCATTGCGAATGCAATTTAATAAACAAGAAAAAATACAGTGAGTAAACTTTTGACCTAAAAACCTGCTGTAAACGATAAATCCCCT
This sequence comes from Ctenicera cuprea, assembly GCA_958336395.1. Classification (NCBI taxonomy): domain Eukaryota; kingdom Metazoa; phylum Arthropoda; class Insecta; order Coleoptera; family Elateridae; genus Ctenicera; species Ctenicera cuprea. The sequence goes on from OY284487.1 coordinate 63,721,774, forward strand.
AAAATATTATCAAACGTCAATTCAAGGCTGCCTACTCATTGTTTTGTCTACATATGCGCCAACGAATTTTATCACTGACTCTATTATTTAAGGGCAAAGCATTACAAAATAGTTGTTGCCCAAACTAGACAATGATTTATTACGGGAACTGATTCCAAATATAGGAATCAGGGTAAGATTTCGTGAAAAACTGAAGTCATATCTTGGAAACGACTGCAGTGTTGAAGATAAATACGAAACTTCTAGTGACAACGCCGGCCCCCGCCAAAATTCTCAAGTAGGATAATAATAAATTTAATTGTGAAATTAGTACTTGTTTAAATTAGTTATACCTGCTGCAAAAACAATTATAAGTTTACATTTCAAAATTTCTCTGCAGTGGCAAGAGTATCAAGTTCAAGAAGGTGGTGTTTCAATTCCTCTGGATGATGCATCATCCTGCAATGCCAACTCGGAGTCCACTGTATCTGAAGTTGTGGTGCCCCTCATAAGCAGGGCTACTTCTTTTCACTCCTTGGAACAGTTTTTTCAATGTACACCAGTTTTCCCTGATTTTGATTTAAATACACTGTTACAAACATCTCCATTTGGCAACAGTATTCTAAATTATTATAAAGTTAACCAAATGCTGGATAATACAAGGCGAAATCATTTAGTGGATATTTTAAAGAAACATTTGTTCAACTATCACGTTAAGCAGTAAGTTTTTAATTTCTTAATTACATTTTATTTGACAGGTCTCTTAAAACGTTATTAAAGTGTATCTGCACGCCGTTTAGGGTGTTTCAAATTCGTGTCCCACCATGGGGATCTCGCTTATTTGAAGAGATAGAGAGTTGGTTAAATTGAGGCAATGTTGAGAAATTTTATGCTCATTAATAATCTGAAAAGAAATTTGAGCTATCTCGCTTAGTTTTCGAAATAACTGCAAACAACTGAAAAATGGATTTAGATTTTTATACGTAGCTCACTTATTTGTGGGAATTTTAGAAATTGGTAAAAACGTTCTCAAGGCAACTTTTTATTCTGAATATCATGCAGAGAAATAATCAGAAATTCGATACAACGTTTCGAATTTTGCAAAGCATCATCAGGTTCATTTTTTAAATACGACGATTACTTTTTTTCGGCATATTAGAACAATGCTTGGTTTTTCGTTACAAGAATGAAACCAGACTTTATGATTTCGTTTTTATTTGATGCTAAAACAATTAAAAACAGAAAATTTTACACTAAATCTATTACAATTTGAATTTCAGAAACTAAGCAAGATAGCTCTAATTTCTTTTTAGATTATTAATGAGCATAAAATTTCGCAATTTTGCCTCAATTTAACCAACTTTCTATCTCCCCTGGTAAGACTTGAATTTGAACCACCCTGTATATTCATTCTTTATTATAGTTTTTAACACACTATTTTATAAATAATGTATAAATATTATAGTTAATATATTCAAAGAAATAATAAACTCATTTGAAAATTATATATATTATGGATTCTATTACACTAAGAAACGAATTACTTGATTCAGAAAAACAAATATTTTAAAGTTATATTTTAGTAATCTTGAAACAAGCCACCAAATACGTTTTGAATTAAGAAATTTTTAAACACTGTATTGAAAGTAAAACTGCTTTTGGTTCAAGAAAGTACATTCTTAAACTAAGTAAGTTATTTTAAGAAATGGTCATCTAGAATAAAGAATATATTTCTTTGCGTAAATATAAGCATACGCTAAGCTTCAGTCAAGCATATTCAGCTTAAATGAATACATTATTTTTTTCTGTAGTATTGGGGGGTAGACTACGAGAGTTTCTCGAGATTTTCAAATACGAAGGTGAGTCACACGAGAACAAAAACAAATGTTAGTACCCTCTCTACTCCTCAAAAGAATGGGAACATTCAAAAGATATTATCTCAAAAATCTTAAATAAGATGATGCCTCATTTAAAAGATCTAATTAAACTTAACAATTTTTGTATTTAAAGTTTTTTGATAACTCCCACCGCTACAAAACGGCGGCTCAACTTATAAAAATGTACTTCTTATTATCGAGTGAACCGCCCCCTCTACCGTATGTAACAGTGAAACAATTTTTTTTGCTGATTTATAAAGTCTCTCACATAATATTTAAATCCACATGCGAGTTTGAGTTGGATAACTCAACAACGCACTCGCACTAAACCTATTATACCCGGTAGGAAACTATTAATGCGTGTGTTGGTGTTTATGACGAATAGAATGTGCATTGTGTCGTGGTTGCTTTAAATGTAATTACTAATTAATTGTAACTAAAATAATCAAGACGCAGTGCACAATTGCACATCCTATTCCTATTCCCAAAATGAGACGCAATCAGTAGGTACTTTCGTTACTTTAACAATTCTATACATTATGCACTTTGCTACTTCTGATACTTTCGATACTTTGATACTTTAGATACTTTTATAATTTCGATACTTTTGATACTTCGATACTTTTGTGGCTTTGACAGTTTAAATGCTTCTATTTTTTTGATACTACGATACGTTCGATACTCCGATAATAAAAGATACTAGTATCGATGCTCGATAGTATCAAAAGTATCGAAGTATCGAAAGTTACAACCACAGTTATTTCGTTTTTCTTTCGTTCAAAAAGCAGAAAACGAATAAAATTAATTTAAATGTATTACCTCGGTAGATTCCATCTGACGATTCGATCTAAAATCTCAATTATTATTAAAGACAAAAATTTAAATATTTGAAAAAATTGCGCTGAAAACGTCAACTTTATCTTTTTAAATAGCAGCATAAATTTTTGATTTAATATTTAAAATTGGCTAGTTTTCCCGATTCCAGAAATAAGCACGGTTAGTAAGTACTTTCGATACTTTAACACTTTGATACATTCGATTCTTTTTGTACTTCGCTACTTTTGAGACTTTCAATACTTCGATAATTTCAATACTTTTGATACTTCGATACTTCTCTTACTTTGCTAGTTTAGATACTTAAATCTTTTCGATACTATGGTACGTTCGATACTCCGATAATTAAAGACATTATAGTGTGATGCTCGATATCAGCTAAAATATCGATGCTTTGAGCGAGTATCGATACTTTGAGTAAAGTATCGGTAATTCCTGCAGCCCCACTCTATACATAAATAGATCTGGACAAAGTATCGATACTTTGGCTGGTATCGAGATAGCTACTAATATCCAAAAGCATCAAAGTATCGCAAGTATCAAAAGTATTGAGAGTATCAAAGTATTGAAAGTTACAACCCCACTATTTTGTTTTTTTGTTTCGTTCGAAAGACAGAAAAGAGGATACAATTAAGTTAAATGTATTACCTTGGGTGATTCGATCTGACAGTACGATCTAAAATCTTAATTGTTATTAAAGATAAAAACTTAAATATTTTTAGAAATTGCGTCGAACACGTCAACTTTATCTTTTTAAATAGTAGCATACATTTTTGATTTAATTCTTTAAATTCGTTAATTTTTACCGATTTACAAGTGAGATACAATTAGTTGAATTTTCGATACTTCAACACTTCGATACATTCGATACTTTTGATACTTTTGATACTGTCGATAGTTCGATAATTTTGATACATTAATACTTTCGACACTTTTGATACTACGATACTTTTGTTACGCTAATAGTTTAGATACTTCACTTTTTGATACTACGATAGGTCGATACCCAGATAATTAAAATTACTAGTATGGATGTTCGATACCAGCTAAAATATCGATGTTTTGAGTGAGTATCGATACTTTGAGTAAGTATCGTAATTTCTCCAGCTCTACTCTATTCATGAGTAGATCTAGACAACGTATCGATACTTGGACTGTTGTCAAGTGTTAATACTAATATTCAAAAGTATCGAAGTATCGAAATATCGAAAGTATCGAAGTATCGAAAGTAACAACCTTGTCATTTCGTTTTGTTTTCGTTCAAAAGACAGAAACGAGGATAAAATTAGTTTAAAAATATTACTACGGGTGATTCCATCTGACAGCTCGATGTAAAATCTCAATTGTTGTTAAAATTAAAAACTTAATATTTGTAGAAATTGCGCTTAAAAGGTCAGCTTTATCGTTTTAAACAGCAGCATAAATTTTTGATTTAATACTTGAAATTTCGTTACTTCAGAGCATTCTGTACTTCGCTACTTTTGATACTCGATACTTTCGATACTTTGATACTTTCTATACTTTGATACTTTTTATACTTTGATACTTTTGATATTTCGATAGTTTTGATACTTCAATACGTTCGATACTTTTGTTACTTTGATAGTTTAAATACTTCAGTTTTTTTGATACTACGATACGTTCGATACTCCGATAATTAAAAATATTAGTATGGATGCTCGATACTTTCAGTAAATATGGCTAATTTCACCAGCCCTACGCTATTCATGAGTATAGAGCTGGGCAAAGTATCGATGCTTTGACTGGTATCGAGCATAGATACTAATATCCAAAAGTATCAAAGTATCGATAATATCAAATTATCAAAAGCAAGCATCGAATGAATCGAGAGTATTGAAAGTATTAAAGCTATTGTATTATCGAAGTATTGAAAGTGTGTCGCATTTTTTTATAATATGGCAAACTAGCTAGTTTCAGACAATAATGGTGCTATTTAAGAAACTAAAAGTTTATATTACGTTCGGGGAAATTTACGAAAAGATTTTAGATCCTATCTTTAACAATAATTGAAATTTTATAACAAACCCTCAAATTAAACCGACATAATTTTTTAATTAACTGCTTCCTCTTTTTGAACGAGAAAAAGAAATCGTGTAAATTTCGATACTTTGATACTTTCAATACTTTTAATACTTCTATATTTGTGATACTTTCGATACTCTGATACTTTCGATGTTTTGATACTTAGGTACAGCATCAATACCAGATCGATATTCGATATTCATGTTTCGGTATTGCCCAGCCCTAGTCTTCAGTAACAGTAGAATAAGATTTAAAACTTAGTTTATAAATTCAATAATATTTGAAGAAGTTCTTCCCATTTTTTGGTGCATTATAGTTTTCTAAACCAAATCATTCTTTTTGCAAAAATTGAATTATTCAACCGCAATTTAGTTTTATTTCGTAAGAAATTTTTCAACTAATTGCATTATATTATGAGTTATTAACGTATTTATTCTAAGCAAGTGCTGCGATCTCTGTATACGGTACGGAGTTTGTTAGGAGTTAGAGCTAAGGAGAGAGTATTTTGAAAAATAGAAAAACTACACTTTTTGAAGTATATAAGGAACGGCTTTATTCATTTTTTCAATAAAAGTTTTTTCATTATTTTTTTGTAATAATTTTCAAATTAATTCTTAATATTTGCGAAAGGATTTAAGAACAATCGGCTTTGAATTTAAGGTGTAATTCGATTATTGTTCTTATTTTTAATTATAAATCTGCGAGTCAAACTGAAACAATTATAATTATGTCGCACACAACTCTGCATAATGTATTGTTTGAGGTACACAATACAGCGCTCCACAAAGCAGGCAGGTATAGCATTGCTGTATAAGCGAACAATCGACGCAAGTTTAAAACTTTTAACGATGTATTGCATTAATAACTTGTTTGAGCACCTTAACGATCAATATGTACAATATGGCAACCTGCATTATCAATGCACGAGACTCGAATCATTAGCGAGTACCTAAGAGCAATCAAAACTTTTTCGTTACATCACGTAAAACCGTTTCTGTTTTTTTTTTACTTTAATTATTTCCTCGACAAATTCGGAAATATTGCAAAAAAGCCTCGTCATACAATTTTCTTTTAAAAAGCAACACAATACTCAATTACATTTGCTTCCGTTGAAGGAAACACAATGTTGAACAAAATCAATTCAAGTTGTTATAGTTGACTCAAATCCAGGCTAACTTGACCCCTGATCAAAAAATCGAATCCTTATCCGAGATTTTGAGCTAAATCACAAAGTCTGTCGTTGAAAAGGCTTCAGGACACGATTTCAAAAGAATAACTGATCGTCAGCGAATAAAGAAGGCTCTGTCCACAACAACGAGTGAGTGGGTCCGTATCGGAAGAATCGGATCTGAATCTGAACGGCCCCGGAATGCTTATTTTAATACACCGACCTCTCGATATGAGGGATAAATCCTTTATAAAAAGACTAAATCCATTTCTTGTAGCTAGATCGCTTTCAGATGAGATTGACCAGTGAATAAAAGCTCCATTTGTAATGAACTGAAGCTTACAAAGCTCTACAGACTGTACATAAGTGCGACATATAAAGGAACATGAGCTCTTTTTTTCGTTTTGTGTGCTTTGTCAGAATACGGAAAGCGCCTGTTACAGCTCTTTAATTAAAATATTTATCTAGACGACGGTAAAATTAATTTATTTGTTCACTGCACCATAACGCTTGTACTTGTATGAAAAATTCTTTTTAAAATTTTTTGTTTACTAATAGTTACTAAAACCCTGTCTATGGAAAATGAATTACAGTAAAAATAAATAACTGAAAAAATAACGGTGACAACATTGAGAAATGTAATTGAGCATTATTAAAACACTTAAAGATTCTAAAACAATTGCCCGTAAAGCTTAATTTATCAACCATTTTTGGAAAAATTCTAACAATTTAAAAATATTTCTCATTTTTCTTTTTATTACATTTATTTAATACTTTTTACGTAGAAAACACGTAAACAATTTAAAAAAAATAAAATTTAATTTACTTATACAAATTTTCCTATCTCCTACGCTTGAAACAGTTTCAATATTCTGTTGATATTTTATTTTCCAACACTTGTTGAATACGCTTTTTTTTAACAGGCGGATTGCTTGCTTATGATATATTCATGACACTTCGATATATCAAGTAATTGTAATTTTATTGAATAAATGTCTAAGAATGTGGTAAAAGTTTAATCGGCCGACTACAAAACAGTTACGGTCCATTGGTAAGGGTGTTGAAAATAAGCATGGTTCCACGATGTGCCGTTCGCTTGTTTGCCCTGCTAGAGTGGTTACAGTAGAGTAGTGCGATCGATAGTTACTGTTGGCGCATAAACCGTTGATATAGAAATACTTTTGTAAATATAATAGGTAACAATATATAAACTGTAAGAAAGTTCAGGAGAAGTGATTCGCTCATTTTGTAACAAGTTACCGTGATCACAACAGTTTTAAAGATCTTCAAGATAGAATTATTTTGATGAGTTCATTCCCCGAAGAAGCGCAGATGGCGCTGCAAGACTCGCTGGATGTCCGCGCCGAAACTCATTTCTTAAAAAAATCCCACTTCAGCCGATTTTCCCACCAAATTTTTTCACTATAAAACCGAAATCCTTACCCAGAAAGATTAATACTTGTTCTTAAAAGATTCTGATCAGAAATCCGAATTCCTCTTGAGATCCCGTGTAAATCCGAGTATTTTCTTTAGTTCAACGACAAAAGAAATCCAAGTTGTACTTCAGGAACAGGCCCCGGGGGTTGCGTGATTTCTAGCTCAGACCGGTGTTCTCTTAGTTCTTCAGCTGTAACTTTTTCTTCATCCATTACACGAAAATCTGAGTCGCTTCGCTTCAGATAAATGTAGGTCATCTTTAGGGTCAACTTTCTGATGCCTTGGGAGTGGATAAAAAAACTTTCTGATTTCCTTTGGACTCCGGACGTTGTACGAACGGACCGAACTATGTTTACTTTCAAACCTTCGTTCTTGCCGAAAATTTGAAGTGTAAACAAGTAGACTAATTGGAAGTCTTAGTTACAAGCTTCTGCACTTCTCATCCTTTATCCTTCTTCCAATAAAGGATAGTCGATTGGGAAGGGTAACAAGTAGTTGATTTGTGGACATAGAGACGACCTCTTCAGCCTTCTTAATTTGGTTACTTAGGATTCAATACATTTGTTGATTTGGGAAAACTTAGGGCTTGACGTTACAATTTTAAACCCGTTAGCAATGGTATTTTGATGCTAGAGTTTGAGAAATTTGGGCACCTTTGTTACTTATCATACCTCTAGTACTTAGCGAGACGGCAAAATTGCTGATTCAGATAAGGGCGTGAACAGAGACACCTTTCAAGGGGTCGGCGTTATAACGGTACCTCCGGTGATTTCAACTTGATACGTCCACCTCTTTTCTGAGAGGTTCAAATTTTACCCTAATTGGGACCATCGAGAACTGGATTAGTGATTTCACGAGATGAAGTGTTACCAGCCCCCAGTGCGGATACCTAACACCTGAGCAGCAGCGCGTCTTCTGGAACGGAGAACCCGTTCCCTAGCCGTAGCTATAAATTTGCCGGCGTGTTGAAGTGATCCCTGGGAGTTTTAAATTTGCCTAGGCGATATACTGGGTGCTTGGAGGCAGACTGATTTAGACAGGCGAAGGTGAGCTCCAGGAAAACGTGGCGTGGTTGCTGGTATTTTAGGGACTTGGGCGCTAGGAATGTGGTGCATTTTGCCTGCTCACCCCCACCGTCAAAATGTCGACCCATAGAGCTCGTGGCTCGCACACCCGACGTTGTTAAGGTGACTTAGATTAGACCCGCTACCGACCTATCTGGGCGGTGAAAAGTTGACCAGTACTGGGTACTATGAGTAGCCTACCTGGCAGGGCCAGCTTTGACTGTTCCAAAAAGTCCAACTAGTGACTTTAGTGACTGACCTTACGGCGACCAAATTCGAGCCCGCGGAGAATAACAGCCCCCGCCTTGGTCACGGCGTAAGACTCGCAGTAGCAATGGTAAACTTGTACACGCTGTGGTTGTCTTGGTGCGGCTGAAGAGGGACGTGGCTCATACTAGGTGCCGCCATGTAAATAATCAAAGTTGCCTGTGATATACACCACACAGGTGAAATGCTTCTACTACTCCATGTCTAGCAAATATCGATTTGAGATGAATAATAACACATTCAGACGAAAGTCTCTTTAACTACTTCTACATATTTAGTATAGTAATCTGATAACATGTCATACCAGTTCCCAGACGATGGGTTCCAACTACTTTCCACGGGCATTCTGGAAATTCTGATAGGATCAACGGTTCAATTTAATCCGGTTGATTTTTAATACAAACCACGCAAGTCATCATACAGATTGATTTACTGAGGAACGACATTTATAATTATTTCTTGATTCCCGGTGGGAGATTTGTCAAGATTGTCCGCTCTCAAGCACTGCGGGATGATCAAACAAAGGCCCTTCGTTAACAAGCCTTCTTGAAGAGTGATTATTGTGTTCAGGCCCGCAAATACAAGGCATGTCCAGAAATGAGGCTTTGATTGCACATACCGGCCGCGCAGGTGGTGGAAGTAGAAATTTGTTTGCGTAGTGATGACTTGCTAGGCTCCCACATTACTGGCGTACGCTGCCACTAGCCAAGCCGCTATAGTGGTAATACTGTACAGTAGTGCAATTTTACATGTCATTGTTTTCGCATAAAATGTTGATGCAGATATACTTTTGACATATATAATATGACAATTGCTAAAATTTAACAAAGCTAAAATAAACTGCTTCTTTCATTTTGTATACAAGCTTTCTACGAATCTTAGAAATTCTAAATACTAAAAACTTCAAAAAACCTGAAATTTATATTGTACTGAAATAATTCTTTCGTGCATTTGATTTACAGTTACGTTTCTCCCACGTCTTTGATTTAGATCGAAGTACGTGATAAAAAAAACTAAGCGCAACAAAAAAATAAAATAAAAAAGTTCTTAGAAAATAACACAGGTGGCCTCCGTTAATGACTTCACAATTGTTACAATATCGACGTGTTAGTCAAGTGACTTGGCATTTTTTACAGTTTAATTTAAAGAGTAGTGGTTTAAAAAACATTGAAATATAACATAACAATCATTATATTTAATTTTTGTAATTTTCGATTTATTTCTATATATTTTACATACATTAAAAAAGTAGATTAATTTAACAATTATATGTAAAACTGTCTTAGTCGGAAACGAAAAAAGTACCAGCACAATACACAGTAGCATCGCGAGATACTTCTATTGTGGATGGTTTTAGATCAAAAGAACGCAGAGCACATTCGAAAATAAAGAAGCGCTTCTGCGTTTTCGTTGTCATTCAGGTACAATTTAGCTCCTGGGGTTGCAATTATTAAATTTTAATGGCAAGTTTCTTTGTTCGTCTGCGGTATAATTGATCAAGTGACGAACTACATGATTCATCACCTTATTTTGCTTTACGGTACCTATAAGTAAGGATTTAAATTAAAAATTACTTCTTTAATTTTATGTACTAGTATTTTAATTGCAAAAAAATCGGTTTTGAGACTTTGGCGGAAATACACATCAGAAACAAAAAATAGTTAGTAGAAAATGTCGCTCTGAATGCCTGCAAACGTGCTTGTACGCAGATGCGTAGATGCTGCATTATCGTTTGAGTATATAATTTAAATGTGCAGTACTGCACAATGGTTCTAACGTTAGGATATAAACCGACGCCGAATTAGCGTCACACAATAATACGTTTTAATAATTTGAAAGTGTAAAGTATCAGTGTCTTTGTGTTCTTGAGCTATGCACTAGAGAAACCATGTCAATTTACGCCACATATTTTACACAGTTTTTACCAATAAAAACAGAAGTAGTTTTCAGATAAAACACACTTGCTCTAATGTCTCTTTCTAATAACTACATCTGCTTTTATAGACAAAAACTTAAGGATCATTTGCAGACAGCTTTGAAATGAAACTTTTAAAACTACTGGTAGCTGGGAACCTATAACTTTAACCGGTTGGTTTTCCAGCTGCATTTAAACCAAACAGTCACCACGATGCCAGCAACAATAAAACCGAAGAAGTGGTCAAGAGCCAAGAAAGTACCGTAAGAACCAGTCACCAGGTCCTGCCCTTTTTACACTGAAACCTTCGCCATTATCAAATCCTTTCGAACGAACTCGTTCACTTTCTCCGATGATCCAAACTTTCCATTCCTAGAAGCGGCGACGCCTGGCGTCATACCAATTGATATTCCGACGCTCAGCTTTTCCACCACTTCCGAATGGTTAACCAACATTCACCACCACCGTTCCAAGGCAAACTCCGTAGTTTCTAATAATTTTGCTCCCACCAGCTACTCTAGAAGCGCCTCTTCTATTAAAAGCATGTTACAGAAATTCCAAGAAAAGCGCTTCCATCAAAGCCTGGACCAGGTCACCAAGAAAATTCTTAGATTCATTACCTCTTACGTTGCCGATTCATACTTCCTTGACCACCACCGCAGCAGCCAAGCCATTGGTTTTCAACTACGTTGTCTGGGCTGTCAAACTAAACGTTACAGCCGAAGATGTTAAAGAAGCGTTTACCCACTAATCCAGTTGCTTCACAAACGTTTGAAGAATTTGCTACAAAACCACGAATTATTTTTACGAGGTTAATAATAAGAGTAATCAAGACCTCTTAGCCATTGTTGGATGCATTTCTAAGCCGCAAGTTGCAAATGTTGCCTCAAACGTACTTCGTCAAACCATCCCACGCAAACAAACCAGAACCTATTCAATGCCCCCGCTGCATGAAGTTGCTGGAGCTGCGGAGCCAACCATACCACCGCTTCGTGTAAGCCCGGAATCGACGTCCAATCGTAAAAACTCACGTGGCGTTTTTCATACGGTGCCTGACATGTCTAGCGGAAACTTCCGTTCCCGAAACCATCATCCTCCTGAAATATGTATCTAAAGATAAAGAAGAAGAAGGAAAAGAAGCGAACTGGTTTTCGGTTCCTTATCACCAAATTTATGAACCTATTCCCACAACAAAGCGAATTTGGTGCTAAAATACCAACACAAGTAATTAGTACTAACTTGACCCCACTCTTTAAGAAACACGAGACGTATCACCCCCACACACCCAATACTAATGTTTAGTTATTTGCTTTCCTTCTACTTGGACCGCTAAAGACTACTTTGGCTGTCTATAGCCATTGTCTCTTCTAGAGCTTATAGTAGCAGGGTTGTTCCGGCATGTCTAGAGGAGAATTACGTCGTCGGCTCGGCGGGCCTTTCCAGGGTCCCAGAACAACACCTTGATCATGCCCGTTTCAACTTACACCCCAGATTTGCTGCAGAGTTCTCATCGGCACCCAGTATAAATCTCAAACCCTTCGTTTGTCTTCTGCAGTTTGAGATTATGACCTTTTAGGCGTTTTAAATGACTGCCTGGTCCGTATGTTTGCCGTGGCAACCATTTTTGGCTAGATTATAGAGGGGGTTTCCCTCTAGCAACTGGAGGTGGAAACTCTCTAAAGAGATGTAGAGTGACTTAGTGCTGTTCTTTCAGACGTGACGCTCCTACAGATCAGTTGAATAACCGTTAGCTCTGTGTGTGTTTATAACCGTCGAATTGGGAAAGGAGTCTATCTGCCGCGAGTCCATCCATCCGAGCATCGAGGGTTTCTTGTAGATTGTCGGACAAGGTGAAACGCAGTCTTATGGCCGGGTAGCTAGATGCTACCTGGATGCCTCTCGATTTTCGTATTCGGCTTGAAATTTTTTGCCGGTTTGGAAGTGCTGGGAGGATTCTCTCTCACCCGTTGGAAGCCAGAATCAGATGTTGTTCTTTTCCGAGTGTTGGGAGACCGCATCGTAGCCACAGGCGGCTAAGTGGAGATGCCTTGGGCTTTTTGATGCGACTTCCTTGCTCGTGTGGGGGATGAGGGTGCACTCTTTAGAAACTTCTCTTAGGTTTTTATAGGTTAGAGGTTTAAACAGTAGAAAGCGATAAATTCTACCTTAAGATAGATCAGCTAGATTGAGTTTCAATAGTCAACACGAGAATAGTGCTATCTAAGATCAAAAACGTCGACTCATTGAATGTGGTACCAGCCGCTTTTGAGTGCGGTTAGGCTTGAGGTTCACCCCTAACCGCACTTCTGAGACACCATCCGGCGGAGTCCCCGAACTCTGCAGTTCCCCTAGTCTACACGAGTGAAGATTGGGTGTCGCTGCAAACAACAGCCGCAATTAATTTGAGGAAATATTATAGAACAGTTTCAATAAATAGCCTAAGTAAGGTAGATAAGGAAACTCTAGCACCGCAACCGCGGTAGGTATAACTACTTCCCACTACTCTTTCTACCACGTAACGTAAGCCCCGCCCCTCGAGCAATAAGAGCGAGGCGCTCCGCCCAAAACCGACTAAAACGGCAGATGGGCGGTTAGAAAAAACAGGGCACCTATTTTCTGCAGCCGGTCACCTGTTTTAGTCCAGTTTAACGGTTTTACTCGGTTTCAGTCGTCTGCACTTCGCGTTTATCGGTGAAGAGCCGGGTTTGGTAGGGGGATGTGATGGGGAATGATACAGGTAGGGGACTAGGGATACACCTATTGCGATTAGGCTGCCAGAATCCACCTCCCCTGTATTTCGTTTACCAAATTTAAATAATTTAGATCCCGAACGTCAAAAGGGCGCAACATACTACGAAAGGCCAAACAGTATCACACCTAGGATACGAAAGTTACAGGATTTCCCTATTATTTTTGGAATAGAAAAAAGGTTTCTTTCTCAGTAAACATAGTTTGTGAAAATCAGCGGTTAAAACATATTAAATTTACGTAAATTTGAAGAGTTCGAGTACATTTTATATTTTCAAAAAACACACATAAAATAGAAACGTTTTGATATTGAGAAAAATATGTCAACAAAATTATGACATACAGAAAACTGTTTGTAAATGTTCTGCACTGTCAAAATTTCAGTTTTATTTCAGTGTACAAACTTGTCAATTTGGCGACAACAACTTGCATTTCTTTAAAACGTATCAAAACTAGGTAACATGGATTTAGTAATTACACCTGAATGTTACAATGAATTCTTTGTAAAATTAAATTTTCTGCACGGTAAGTCAATTTTGCTTTTAAAACACAGAAGCTCACACCCTGTTTTCATTTAGGTGCTTGTTTAGCAGCAGTATTGAGCAAGTTTTTAGGACTAACTATTGTTGCTGGTTGTTCTGTATTAAAAATACCACAAATAATAAAGATATACGAAAGTAAAAGTGGCGAAGGCATTAGCATTGTAAGCATCGCGCTAGAACTGGTATCAGACACAGTTTACATGTCGTACTGTTACTTGAAGAATTTTCCATTTTCACAGTGGGGCGAAATGTTGTCTTTAACAATCCAAAGTTTAGTTATAGGAATATTAGTGTTGCATTATGATGGTGCTACAGAAAAAGTTCTCGCTCTTGTAATAGCATATTTAACCTTCTTTTCAATTTTTATGAGTGGGCTTGTACCGGTTGACGTACTGTCGAAAATTCAAGGTGTAAATATTTTGGTTCACCTAATGTCAAGTTTAACACAGGCGTATACGAATTATAAGAATGGCCATACCGGACAGTTATCGGCCATTACGGTAGATTTGATATTTTTAGGATCGCTAGCCAGAATTTTCACGTCCATACAAGAAACTGGCGACTTTCTGGCTATTTTAGGAAACACAGTTGCTGCTATTTCTCATGGAATACTTGCCGCGCAAATTTGGTATTACTGGGATGTTACAAAAACAAAATTTGATCAAAAACTAAACTAAACCGTTCTTGGAGTTTGAAAAATTAATGTTAATAGCGAAATGTTTTATAAGTTTGTACCTTTATTATAAAAACTTGATGGTTAATTTAAATCGGTGTTTTAATTTCGTTAGTCAATATAAAATAATTGTTTTTGCCTAGGCAGCTTTCTAAAACTTATTCTACAGAATGAAAGTTACGTACTTTAAAATAGACGCAAGAAAACCAGAACGTAACTTTCTGGTTTATTAAAAACGTTAAAAAAAAGAATATCATTCCCCATGTTTTATCCTATTCCGTATTACGTCAGCTCCCCAGGCTCGTTGTTCTGGATCTAAACCGACGTCGAATTAACGTCAACAAACAACAAATTTTGTAAATTTGATGCTTAGAGCCTATGTTTCTTCGTTCATAAGCAACGTTCTAAAGAAATTATGTCAACTTATATCAAATGATTTTCATAGTTTTGTCTATAAAAGCAGAAGTGCTTTTCAGAAATCAGTCATTAAGTTAATTTCGATTACCAAAACGACACTCTCACTTCAAGTTGCTTGATTCAAAATTGTTTTTTCTCACCTCAACTCAGGTCATCAGAAACAAGATTCGCACCCTTCCTCACCTCATTCCAGAGTTTCGAGGTAGCTCAACTGATTGCAGGTTTGTCTAAACACTCCAAGCAAGACTCCCTTGCCTTCATTTCAGCCAAACATTTCTAGGTAACTCTGCTTCGTTTTTCCTTTGCGGTACGCGTTTGGAGATAATTCCGATACTTACGGGTTTTGAAGTATTTCAGCTGCTGCAGCTTGATTCTCTTTCCCGTTACCTCAACGCAGCACTTCGACGTAGCACAGCCGTTTACGAATTTCAACCCCCCCCCGCATAACCACAACTTTCTGTACGCCATCGACATAGCTCAGCTGCTTACGAGTAGCAGAATGTTTTTGCAGCAGATTATCATAAAACTACCCACAGTATTCACTTGTAGATACTAGAACATTCCAAGAAACATAGCCAAGGTAGCGTTTCTCATAAATGTTAATATATTTATCAGGTGATTATTTAATTTTTTAAAATCAGGTTGAAATTGTACAGGTGAGTGGAACTTAGAGAACCAGAAAAATAGTCCGCAGAAACAGACGGTCAAACCAGCACCACTGATAAGTAGAGAATGAATAAGTGACCTGTACTACGCAGCCGGACAAGCCTAGCCCAGAAAACTAAGTATAGGAGACCGTAGATTTAACCGGACTAACAGAGTGCCAGTGGCGACCAAGTAAATATTATCTGCTCAACGCAACCAGTCCAGCCGACCGCAAAAGAGAGATGAAATAGCACACAGAGGCAGTCGAGCCAAGCAAGCGCTACTGACAGACAAGGAGGACTTTGTACAAGTCCAAAAAAAGGTTGATGATTCAATAAACAGTAAATATAAATTGCTCATACAAGGGTATTTGTAACATTATAAACTGACGTAAGTGACAAAAACAATTTGGACCATAACCTTCAAATAATCCAAATCTGATATTTGGGTGACGCCACTACGGCGTCGGCTTACATCCAAAATAAAAGTAATTTCGAGGTTAAACAGAAATAGTAAAGTAATACTAGCTCTGGGAAAACATGTCTAAATTGGTTCACAAGCATAACTTGATATGTCGAAAAACCTAACTATGAACGATAAGCGTTCAATAAAGAAATAATTAGAATCAGAAATTAATTGTTAACAAAAGTAAAAAATAAAGTATACAATGAGCGCAATTTTAATGCATGAACCATCAAAATGATTTAAATACAGTGTAACAGAATAAAACCAATTCTAGCTATTCATCTCTGGTTTTTGGTCAGAGTAGCGAATTTCAATATCCCGATACAGGTAAAGATACTGACCACTAGATGAAGATAAAATCAAATAAGGAAATATAAAATTACCGCTGCTGATCCATGTGTTTTAGTCACAAGGTTAAAAAAAGTGCTGTTATTAAGTAAACTAAAGTATTAGGAAGAGGATAGCAATGTTATATTTTTAGTTCGGCTGAACCAGGTCAACTTTAGACAGCAGAGACATTTTATGGCAAAATTCTTTCTAGCGCCGCGCCATTAATTCACAGTAACACATCGCTGTTTAGTCATTCCTCGTATTTCGATTGCAGGGTGGATATACGCAGACCAGGAAGGAAACTCTGGAGATATTACTCTGGACTCACTTCTTTGTCTGGGGAGTCATCCAAACCGAAAATAAAAACCGACAACACAAACCCCGAACTACCTTTAAGGATGGCCTCGGGAGAAAACTGGATACTGGCAAAACACATCACAAATTTAACAAAACGCAAATCAGCGATACATTTATTCAAACCATTTAAGACCTTGGGCGGGGATCAGATCTACCCAGCACTACTTATTCAAGGCTGGGATTAACTATCCCTGCGCTTGTGCACAATGCTGCGAGCTAGCTTAGCCTTGTGCTATATACCAGAATGCCGGAGGCAGATAAAAGTGGTATTTCTACAAAAACCAGTCTAAATCGCACCGAACTATAAGTCTCACGTCTTTTCTTTTGACAAAGTTGGTAAAACTGATTGATAGGCCTACAACTAACGAGGCATTGGTCAGATTTCCACTGCATTGTAGCAGTAGGCCTATAGAGTTGGAAAGTTTTGCGGGCTGGCTGTTCACGAAGTAACCAGCAAAATAGAAAAGCCCTTCAAGCCAAAGAATTTAGACTTGCGACTTTTCTGGATACCGACAGAGTCTTCGATAATACCTAGTTTACATCTATCTATCGAGTAGCAGCGAACAGGTGAATCACCCTGTACTATGTGGCTGGATTGCAAATATATTTAAGAGCAACCATTAAAGTGTCAGTCAATGCAGGATATCCACAGAAGAGTGTTCTCTCACCCTTGCTGTAGTGTCTCGTTGTTGACGGCTTTTTGCGGCTGTTTGATGAGTGAGTAATGTGCGCACAAAGATAGCCCCGAAGACTGTGGAAAGGTCGTGCGAAGCGCAGGGACTATCGGTTAACCCAGAAAAATCCTCGCTCCTGGCAGTAACACGAAGAAGGACCCTCAACAGAGAACTTTTTCCGTTAAGCAAACAATTACACATGGTGAGGGAAGGCAAATACCTGGGCGTCTTTATAGACACCATACTGACCTTTAAACGGCATCTAGAACGTGCTGCAAACGTAGCGGTATTCTAGACCTATAGGCAAATGTTTAAAAAAACGTGGGGGTTACATCCAAACAAGGTACATTGGCTATAACGAGAAAAATAGTACCAACAGTAACATATTTCTTGGTGGGGTGGCACAAGACTAAAAATGTTTTAATAACGGGAGCAATGTCTATTACCCCTACAGCCGCGTTCTACTAGATCTACGTTCCCTCCACCTACGGGCGGTAGCCGAAGTGAGACTAGGACTGAAAACAAATAAAAACGAGAGATAATCTGGTTATTATACCAAAATCTTTAAAATGATAATAAAAAACTACATTTTTCAAATGCAGGCAGTTAAAGTAAAAAGTCTCATTCAACTTCCAAAAACGGTTCGAACTAATTATACCAAAACGGGACGAGTGGAAATAGGATCAAAGTATCACCAAAATAAATGGTGACGTTATTTGGTATACGAACGGGTTTAGAACAGACGGTGGTACAAGTCTAGGCATTTACAGAGAAAGACTAGGCAATCTTTTAGCATAAACCTGGGCCACTTTGCAACAGTGTCCCAGACCGAAACTACAGCTATTCTTACCTGTTACCAAATTATGATGCAGATATACCGCAGAAATAAGAGAATCTACATTATGACTGACAACCAGGCGGTGCCAAAAGTGCCTATAATCTGCCAATTTAACTTCAAATTGGTTCCGGAATGCCGCAGGAAACTAGTGGAACTGAGGTTGCACAAAGTAGGAGAAGGTCAAAAGAAGGGCTGAAAAACTCCTGACATTTAGCAAGGTCAAACTCACACATACGAAAGGAATCTTAAGTGGATGCTGCAGGTTCTGTGAAGAAGACGATGAGATATCCCTTCATCGCCTATGTTACTGTGGGGTATTAACAGCCCACAGATGAACCCGAAATGATTGGTAAAATCCCCATTAACAACGTCTTGGGCTTCTCTGAAGGTACAGAATTATTATTGTGAGGCCAAAACAATTTTGACTCAATAAACACAATAAAACGTTTAGGCCGCGGTGCTTAGAACGAACAGTTGGTACCAACTTCGGGGAAAATCATTCTGCTGGCTCTGTAAAGGTCAATCACTTTGTCCGCTCATTTGCCTTAATCACTCCATAGTTTAATACAGAAAGAAAGTATATAAAAACTCAAAATAGTTCGTTTGTTAGCAATATAATAGTCTACCTCAGTTAGCAAGTATATTAAAAAATCCTTAAAGTTGACTTAGAAATTCGTCTCTAGTTTGTTTTCTGAGAAAAATCAAGGTAATAAACTTGTCAATTTGGCATAGTGTTCCAAATTTTAGTGTCATTTTGCAAAATAACCAAAATGGATTTAGTAATTTCCTCCGAATGTTATAACCAATTTTTTGCAAAATTAAATTTTCTTGATGGTAAGCTTTTTGGCGATGTTAGTAAAAGTAAATATTTAAATTTGTGTTTTAGGTGCATGTTTAAAATCAACTTTAAGCAAAATTTTAGGATTGCTTGTTATTGCTGGCTGCTCTGTATTAAAAATACCACAAATAATAAAGATATACGAAAATGAGAGTGGTGAAGGCATTAGTATGTTAAGTGTAGCGTTGGAATTGGTATCATTGACCATCTACATGTCTTACAGTTACTTGAAGGGTTTCCCATTTACACAATGGGGGGAAGTTGCATTTTTAACAATACAAACTATAATTATAGGAATGCTAATTTTGCACTATGATGATGCTACACCTGAATCTGTTGCGTTTGGAACAGTCTATTCAATGATTTGCTTTATTTTTATGAGTGGTTTTATCCCTATGGATGTAATATGGGCTATGCAAAGTGTAAACGTTTTCGTTTCGTTAACATCTAAAATGTTACAAGCTTATACAAATTATAAAAACGGCTCTACTGGACAGTTATCGACCATTACGGTACATATGTTGCTTTTAGGATCCTTAGCTAGAATTTTTACATCAATCCAGGAAACTGGTGATTTTTTAGCTATATTCGGAAATTCGGTATGTTTCTGTGCTAATACAATACTTACTGCACAAATGTGGTATTACAGGAAGGCTACCAAAACAAAATTTAATTGAAGAAATGTATTTTAATTAAAAAATTAAAATAGAAGATATTTTATGAGTTTGCCATTTTATTTCCTTCGTATGTATAGAAAACAATTTTGTTTTTATTCATATTCCTAATCCAATGTGACCTTTAAAAAGATAATATTAAGGTCATTATGATATTATTATTGGGAATCTGTTGCCCTGACTCTGAAGTTGGTGTCTGGAGTCTGCATTCTGGTGCGCATAGGCCTGGAGCCTGGTTCCCGGATGCTAGATTCTGGTGCCCGGAGTCTAAACTCTAGTTCCCGGAGTCTAGATCTTGTGCCCTGAGTCTCGGCTCTGGTGCCTGGAGTCTTAGGTCTGGTGCACGAAATCTAGACAGAGGTCTAGGGTGTGTTGCCCGGAGTCTTAAGAGTGGTGCCCGGAGTTTCGAGGTGAAAGCCTGGAGTCAAAACGATGGTGCCCGGAGTCTGGAATCTGTTGCCGTATCACTAAAGTTTGTGCGCGGAGTCTATAGTATGGTGCCCAGAGTCTTGAGCCTAGTGCCCGTAGCTTGGACTTTTGTGTCCGGAATTTAGAGTGCGGTGCCCGGAGTTTGGAGTGTGGTGGCCAGAGTTTGGAAGTTAATACCGGAGTTTGGAATGTAACGTCCGGAGTTTGGAATGTGGTACCCGGAGTCTAGAGTGTACTGCTCGGAGTTTCCCGACTGGTGCCCAGAATCTCGAGCTGGTGCTCAGAATCACGCGTTTGGTGCCCAAAGTTACGCGTCTGATGCTTAGAGTTACGCGTCTGATGCCCAGAATCTCGTGTCTGGTGCCCAGAGTCTTGCGTCTGGTGCCCGAAGTGTCGCGTTTGGTGCGTGGAGTCTGGAGGCTGACACCCGGAGTGTAGATCCTGTTGTCCGGAGTCTGGAATCTGGTGCCCGGAAACAGAACCAGATCCGGCCATATGATTTCGGGCACCAGATTCCAGACTCCGGACAACAGGATCTACATTCCGGGTGTCAACCTCCAGACTCCACGCACCAAACGCGACACTTCGGGCACCAGATTGCGGGCACCAGATTCCATGTACTGGGCACTAAATTCCAAACTCCAGGCAACAGATCAGAACCAGACTCCGGGCATATGGTACCCAGAATGTGGTTCTGTTGTCCAGAGTCTATAGCCTGTTGCCCTGACTTTGAATAAGGCGCCCGGCGTCTGAAGCATGGTATCCCGATTCTTGAGCCTACTGCCCTAAGTATTGAGCCTGGGGCCTCGAGTCAGCCTGGTACCCAGAGCCTTAAGCCTAGCACCAGGAGGCAGGAGTATAGGACCCGGGATCTAGAGTATAGTGTCCGGAGTCTCGCGACTGGTGCCCGGAATCTCTTAACTGATTCCCGGAATCTGGAACCGGGTGCCCGGACTGTAGCGTCTACTGCCAGGAATCTCACGTCTGGGGCTCAGAATATTGCGTCTGGTGGCCAGAGTCTCGCGTCTGGTGGCCAGAATCTCGCGTCTGGTGACCAAAATCTTGCATTTGGTGACCAGAATCTCGAGTCTGGTTGGTGACCAGAATCTCGCGTCTGGTGCCCGAAGCGTCGCGACTCGTACCCGGAGTTTTGAGATTAGAATCCGAAGTCGAGAGTCTTACGATCGGAATCTAGTCTGTAGCCTGGAGTTTGGAATTTAGTGCCCGGTACATGGAATCTGGTGCCGGGAATCTGGTGCCCGGAATCTGGTGCTCGGAATCTGGTGCGCGAAATCTGGTGCCCGGAATCAGGTGACGGTATCTGGTGGCCCAGAATCTTGTGGCCAGAGTTTTGTGGACGGAATCTTGTAGTCGGAATCTTGTGGTCGTAGTCTTGTGCCTGGAATCTTGTGCCCGGAGTCTGGTAACCGTAGTCTGGACTCAAGTGCTCGTAGGCTGAAATATGGTGCCCGAAATCTCGAGTCTGGTGCGCGGAGTCTGGAATCTGGTGCCCGGAGTGGAATCTTGTCCTCGTAGTCTGGAATCTGGTACGCAAAGTCTGAAACCTAAGAACCAGAGTTTAGAATGTGGTGCCTGCGGTATGAAATTTGGTGCCTAAAGTCTGGAATCTAATGCCCGAAGTCTGAAATCTGGTGCACAGAGTCTAAAATCTGGCTCCCGATGTCTGAAATCTGCCGTCCGGAGTCTGGAATTTAGCGCCCCGTGTCGGGAATCTGGCACCCGAAATGCGACACCTTGCACCCGGAGTTTAAAACCTAGCGCTCGGTGTCTAAAGCCTGGTGATAAAAAAATCCACTGAATTTTTTCAATAACATTAATAATGATGAGTAATTATTGGGTGAACCAACCTAAGGCATATATTTTTTAATGCGACTGATAAAGAAATTGAAAATGTAATATAAATCAGTTTCAGAAAATGTTATCCATTTTAAGTTTTATTTGTTAGAGCATATTTTTCTATGTTTCACCCATAAGTGCATATGTTTGCATATTCAACAATCTTTGGCATTTTTCTGTCAATTAGTTTCATATTTCTTTGTTTTTCCAGTAACAGAAAGTAGTTTTAATTGTTTTATTTTAATTTAGAAATATGTTCAAATGTATGTTTGTATTAACGTTTTACGTGTCAACATTGACTAGTTCGCACCACTCCTACCAATTCTCCGGGAGCATACGTGCAAAGTAATCATTATATAAGAACATACTACATGGTACTAAAATATTTCATGTTTAAATAATAAAGGGACACTTTTAATAATCTTTCATTTGTTCAACTGCTGGCTATAAACAGACAAAGTGGTGAAGCAAAGCGCAGATACTATCTAGTTTTAATAGTAGACTGCATGCTTTGGTCTACAGAATATCTTCATCTAAAAATCAGCCAAAAACGGAGAATGATGGGGAAAGTTAATGCCCCTAATTATTGCTGCTCCTAAAAATTAAGTTATGCCCCTTATTCTACTATCACTCATGAGCGATTTAGCTACAACAGAAATAACGTAATTTTTTTAACTATGCTATTCACAGTGTTGGGTAGTATCTAGATACATGTATCTAGATACTGGATCTAGATACTGTTCAAGTATCTAGTATCTGTATCTAGATACGTTAATAAAATTGTATCTTGTATCTGTATCTAGATCCTATTAAGCGGTATCTTTTTTTATTAAACAATAAAAGATCCTAGATACATTCAAGAATTATAATTTATTTTATGTAGTTTTCGAAGTTTATTAAAACATTTCTTCAATTTAAAATTTAGGACATTTTTGGACATTTAAATTTTAGCATTAATTACTTTTCCAGAAAAACCCAAATACGTCTTAAGATAGGTAATGGTAATAAATATTCAAACATCTTCATTTTCAGGGGATAAGAACTGTAAGAAGCTTAAGGTTTTATGTATACATTTACCCATTGTGGAAATACAACAACCGCCCTTGCTGTTTTGGATATTGGGAATTTCCAAGTAAATCTCATAACCAGAGCGGTAGGCTTGTCTTGACAAAACTTGAAGTGTCCTCAGTTTAAATAGAAGTAGTGGACAAGTCCAGAATCAATTCTTGTGCTAGTCTGCTAGTTCTACCTTGTGATTACAATTAGAAGAATGAACGATAACGAAAGTGCTTTTTTGGAAGTGCCAGCGATACTGGGTGGCGAGTTTTTTAAGATAGTGTCGCGTTGTGATAGTAAGGTTGTCACACAGTGTTGAAACTGCCCCTCAAAGATTCAGGGTGATGTAACTTTAAGTGGAAACTTTATCAAACATCTTAAGGTGTGTAATGAATTTTTCATTTATACTATTAATTAATATTATCATGGTTTATGCGCGCTTTCATTTCTGGAAGTGTAATTTTTTAATGTGGTATCTAATTTGTATCTGAGAAGGATCTAGATACATTTAAAAGTATCTTGTATCTGTATCTAGATACACTTAGTAAAATGTATCTTGTATCTGTAACTAGATACACCTTTTTAAAAGTACCTGTATCTGTATCTAGATACAAATAAAAAGTATCTTACCCAACACTGGCTATTCACAATGGCCGCTAAAATTGGACGACTTCAATCTTTGTTAGAACAAAAGATTCAAGATCGGCAAATGTAGTTATTTTAAAAATGTTGGATCTGTGGGAAACATCCTAACCTAATCCTAAACAGTTTCACCTAAGCGAAGTTGTCTATTCTTCTTCTCTGTTCATTTCATTAATATCGTGGGGTTCGGCTCGTGTAAAGTGGCCTTTTACCACCTGGAGTTCTCGGCAACTACTCCAGGAGCAACAATTATATCAGACAATAGCCATGTGTATAGTCATCGAGCGGCGGTGATTCTGGATTCAATTGATCCGGGATTGGTCCCAGTGTGTGGCTTATTGTTCTGATTGTTGCTACCGAGCTCCCCATATCCTTCCAAAATAAAAATACATAAGACTGTTGCTTCGACAAGCGTTCTGGGCGTATTAAATACTGGTAATGAGTTCAGGTGATCATTGAAAAATCGAATTTTGAACCTGGTGAAATTTACACAGATCTTGTAGAATCAAATTTCGAACAACCCCATACAAATCAAAGCTGTGTTTAGACACCCAGCATAATATAGGGGGCGATAACTCGATAAGCTGACAATGAAAAGAATTCGAGGTGGACTGCAATATCGAGCGATGCAGTGGCAAAATTCCTCATGAAAAGCCCTAAAGCTGTACGCCAATACTTGTTTCATAACACTATATTCAATTAAATCCGATGAGTGGTGGTTAGTTAGGATTCCTGACATAATAGAAGGCGGTACAACTCCCGTTAACATTTTTCAGTAATGACCCAACTTATTCTTATCTGCGCTATTGAAACAAAAATAATTATTGTGTGTGTGTGTGTGTGTGTTGTTGGTTGGACGTCATTCATGTGTCTGTTTTAACACTTGACACTTGATTATATATAAATAACGTAATATTAACTCATTGAAATGCGAATATCATTTTAGTATAAAGGAAGTACAATGAAATTAGGTTTATTTTGAATCTTGAATGTGCTTTTTTGATCATTATCTTCTTTTATAATTTAACACTCAAGTATTTCCTTTGTGTATTTTTTTAACGAGGAACGATTTTGCTTAATTATGTGCTTGTCGAATTAAAAAAGTTTGTATAGAAGAAAATTGAATTCGTTATCAGAGTCAGGTAGTAAGGTTTTAAGGACAACGGTAAAAGCTTAACATAATTACTACACAATGAGAGACAAACTCATATTTAATCGTTAATAAAATTAATAACAAATCGCATTTACTTTTGTTAAGAAATACCACAATAATTTGTACAACAACAATAGAAATTGTTAGTTATTTGTAGAACATATGGAGCATTTTATTGCGTTATACAAGGTGACTATTACTTTACGAACAAGTTTTATATTTTCACGTCGTTTGTACTTCCTTGTAAGTGCGGCATAAATTCTGAACTACAAGACACTAACAAGCAATAACGTGAGAAATACATATGGAAAGTAATGTTCAATTGATTGGTAAGTTTAAAGGAACATTTGCATCATCAGGAAGTATTGCAGTCTAATAAACTAGAAGTTTGACTAAATTTTTTTTATAATAAACACCCTCGATTTAGGTGTCTAGAAAAAAAATGTTACCAAATTATATAGACAACCCCCCATTCAATACATATTTAAACTTTCATTACAGCTGTCAGTTCGTGACGTAATCAAAAATGATGCTGGGCTTAGTAATCATGCTCGGATCATAACTTGTCCAAGTCCAAATATTTTTGCGAGTGAGATTTTTTTTTATTTTACAAATAATTGAAATTCACATGTTCTACAGTAACCAACCAAATTCTAAGTTCGTCAAACAAAAAATAGAGGGGGGGGGGACGTGTAGCCCCCCCAAGAATTTTTTTTTCCCAAAAACTAACATTAGATTCTAGTTCTACTGGTAAAGATGAGTAATTCTTCTCAAACAGAAGTTATTTATTGTTTCCCGTTTAATACATAAAGGGGTATCAGTTTTTGATTTTCAAAAATTCATAGAGGTTGTCACACCAAGTATAAAAGTATCTAAAAACTAACATTAGAATTTAGTTCGACTAATCATGATGAGTAATTTTGGTTAAAGAAATAAGATTTATCGGACCTTGTTTAATAAATAAAGTAGTACCCATTTTTGATTTTCAAAAATTCATGAGAAGCACCGCAGTGAAATTATAGCTTTAAGCAACAAATCAAATCGTAGCAAATTTTCGGTTATAGCAGGCTACAAAGTTTAAAGAAAATCGTGTCGGCAGTTTTTGAAAAATATTTTTTTGAACATTTTTAAAATTTTGGAGAAGCGCAATTGCGATCGTTTACAGATTTTCAAAATTAATTGTATTTCATCGTATACTACCTAAAAAGGACTCTCAAACAAGTCGTAGCTGATTCCGATCAGATAGCTACTAGGCGTTAAAATGGAAATTTTCAAAAAATTGTAGCAGGCGCCATTTTTAAGCTAGAACATTCGGTAAACAAGTTTTCGATTTGCCTTATGTTCTTCTCTCAGATTCTGCGCTCAAATTTACAAAATTGTGTTGTGAAACAAAAAACGCTACAGAAAAAGCATGTCTAACTTCTGCTTTCGGTTACGGATTTTATTGAAAAGCTTACCTAGAACTACAATTTTTGGTATAGTTCTTAATTTAAAATTTAATCAAAATCGATATAGTGCTTTCGCCTTTAGAGGCGCACCCACGCACCCACACTCCTACCCATACAAACTTTTTTAGGCTCCTTAAGCCCCAAAACGTGCATTTCTGTTAAAATCTCTAATTAAAACATTTTGATAAAATAATACTTCCCTATAGCGAAGGTATGGGAAAGCAAAAAAACGTAAAAACCAGAAAACCGAGCGCGTTTGATCCGTTTTATATTTTTATTTTTCTATACGTATATTTTGCGGATATACATGTTTTAGACCTCCAAAAACTCAAAAAAGTGGTTTTTAAAAAGGTCTGTCGGTGGGTATGATTTTAAATGTTATTATAACATCATAAGTCAAGTTTTTAAATTCCATATGCGAATAGAGCTAAGGATGAATTATAATTTAGTTTGTGTCCTAGTCTGCTAATTTCTCTGTGACGCCTTTCATGAATTGAAAAAACTAATAGTTATGCGTATTTGATTAATAAATGAGACCTGATAAAAAATGTCTGTTACGCTAACTTGCTCATGAGTGATAGTAGAATAAGGTTCAAACCTAATTTTTAGGTGCAGCAATATTTAGGGGGGTTAATTCCTCTTCCCGCGATTTTTTTGGGAAAGAAATTTGTCCATCCGTGTTTGGTTCCATAAATTCCAAGAAATGTTTTCCAAAAATGTTTTGAGGCTGAGTTGACGATGTATGCTTGGCGTGTTAGCATTTTGGTTCCCTCGTCATCGGTCCGAGGTAGTGTTTGTCTGCGGGAAGAATATGTGGCTAATTTTGTTGTTTTACTTAAAAAGAGATCAGAATTAGCGATGAATTGTGATGA
Source organism: Ctenicera cuprea (assembly GCA_958336395.1). Taxonomy (NCBI): domain Eukaryota; kingdom Metazoa; phylum Arthropoda; class Insecta; order Coleoptera; family Elateridae; genus Ctenicera; species Ctenicera cuprea. Next base: position 63,749,016 of record OY284487.1, read on the forward strand.
AATTTAAAAATACTGTAAGAAATTAGTGCTGCTTTAAAGACACAAAAACACCGAAAGTTTAATTTGCATACGTGACTAGCTTTTGGATTTGTCCCTAGTCTCATTAATAAAAAATAATTATTTTATAAAACAGAAAAGTGCATCCACTTTTACGGTTTATAGAAATATTACTGAAAAAATAAGCCGGAAATAGCGAAGGAATGTGATGAAATTAAAAATTCGATTTAAAGCTGAAAGTTTTCGCTGTTTTGCTGAGCGACCCGAGAAAAGACAATGAGAATGCGAATTGTTAATTTATAAGAGCATTCGGGAAGCAAGTGGATAGCGTTTTCACTACTTCTTACCATATAGGTACATTCAAATGATTTTAGCCGAATGAATCGTTCGATTACTAAAACAATTCGATTGACTATCATTCGATTATGAAAATTATTCGATTAAGCCCATCACTAATTAAAATCATTAGAGATTTGAATTATGCGTTTTTACCTTTTCATTGAAATATATTAAATCTTCAACACAAGTCGTTGTGCAGGAAAAGACACAAGCCACAATCTATTATTAGACAAATAAATCAATCTGAAGCAAGCTCTCCTCACTTCGCACGTGCAAATGCAGTCCACAAAATTATACATATTTTGTGTTAAATTTTCAATTTTTTTTCTGTTGCCAGGTTGATTCATTTGTAAGTTAGGACAAGAATAAATGCGTATTTTTGAATTTAATCCTTTCCGAGACGCCACTGGCATAAATTAACCTTTCTCAATTGACTAATATCCAGATGACTTTAAAATTGCGTATGGATTAAATCTTAGAATTTTCATATCATTTTGTAATAAACTAATTCTAACCATTCCACCAAATAGCGGAACGGAATTTATTTAAATTGTAAATCAGTGCGTAAATAAAGTAAAAGTTTGCATCAGCGATATATTGATATATCGAGAAAAATAGAAAGTTTGGTATAAAACATTGTGTCGGTCTGAAAGCATTTTAATCCAAAAAGAAGCCAGAATTCTTCGGCAACAAAGCGCGCGTCCACCATTATAAAAGGTGGAAATATTTACAGTGTATATTTGGAAAAAAGAATTTACATCACAGAAAAGAGCTATTCGCATGGAAATGTGAATTCTATGCAGTATTGTCGACTGCCGATAAAATATAAGATGACAACAATAGGTTTTAGTTGGGAACCTCGTTCGAAACGCTTGCCATTTGATGTATCGAGAATGGGGTATTGGCTCGACTCTACTGTATGCTAACGATATAGGATGTCCGGTTGTTGTATCTTAGCAAACGGGAATAAATATACCATTAGCTTTGCGAATTTTTATTCTGTTTAATCTAGTCTACGTGATTGATTGATCGTCTATGTATTTCCTGACAGTTTTATTGGCATTACCTTCTGGAATCATTAATAACGTAATATTTACCCTCTGCACAATTTATTTTAAAATTTTCCCAAAACCCAGTAAACATTTTGACGAAAAAATCATTTTTGTTCATGTTACAAACAATGGGAAACTTACCTAAAAGTTAAACTTCTTATACTTCCGCTCTATATATTAAATCCGGAACTGTCTCCTCATAACGCGACGACAGACTAGTACATCTCAAGAAAATGTTTTTATTATTTTGAGCGAATGTTTATGAAGCAGTCACGTAGGGCGGCACGTTTATGCACCAGTCGCATAGAGCGGGTAGGCACGCGCCGTCGTGTCTCACATCTCGACGTGAAGAGCGTGAGCAAAAGCCTCTGCATAATTTATTCTAACATTTTTCCAAAAACAAGTAAACCTTCCAACTACAAAAATTCTTTTGGTCATGTTACAAACAATAAGAAACTTACCAAAAAATTAACCTTCTCATACTTCCACTCTATATAATAAATGTCTCACCATCATGCGACGAGACTTGTACATCTTGAGACTGTGTATTTATTATTTTAAGCGAATGTTAATGCAGCTGTCACGTAGGGCGCCACAACATGCGCCGTCGTGTCTTACATCTAAACGTAAACGGCGTGAGCCTCAAGCCGTCAGCAAGTATAAAAAAGAAAAGTAAATATAAAAGTGAAGACGTTACGACAAATCTATTTTTTTCCGTGCCTTCAAATTCAAGATCGTAACTTAGGAGATTACCATCAACGTTTATTATTATAATTTTTTAATTAATGATCTTTAGTTTCCAGCAGATGAACATTGTTTATAATTACAAAATTCTAGATATAATAAAATCAGGTAACTACTTTAAAAAATAAGAGGAGTGGGCAAAGCTCAGACTCGATCTAGCTATCACCCCTAATCACCCCAATTCTCAATTTTTGTTGTTCAATTTCAAACCACTGCAGCGTAGCTGCAGAATAGTCGTATTATAAGAATAATGTTATAATTCTTTTGAGATTTTTATTAGTTTCATTTTCCGGCTATAAACAGAGAAGATGCTGAAGCAGATGCACTTTCGTGTCGACAGTCTATGTAATCCAGGCACCGTTAGACTGTGCTTCGTTCTACGGCGTGTAAAACATCTTTCACAATCTCCAGCGAGAGAGATGTAAAATAAATGTTAAGATATTTTGGGTAATTTCACAATTACAGTTAGAAACCGTTTTTCAGTTTTTGTGGGAAATGAAATTTATTTTTTGGTCTTTTTTTTCGGAAAGAGATTACTTGAAATTACATTTTTGATAGACTTCGCATGCCAAAGCGCATAGCAATCAGCGCACCTATTCGGAAGATTTGATGCGCACACCGCTAACCATCCACACCTTCCAAAACATGTATTTCCGTCAAAACGTCGAAAGCGAATTTTTTCACAAAATCAATACTTCCCTACACTGAACGTATGAGAAAGTAAACAGTACACTAAGCACTGTGCCTGTACTTTCCTAAAAAAAGTTATTTTTCAAATTTTCTAAAATATTTCATTCACTCCCCAATAGTTCCTTACGAAACGCCTATAATAATACAGGTGTGGTTTGAAATCCCTCAAATCACAAAGAGGACTTTTGCGTTTTTCCAGAAAATTTTACAAAATAACATCTGTGACCACATAACAAAATGTTAGCCAAAACATGAAAGAGTGTAAAACTAGCACTCCCCTAAATATTGGAACATCTAACAAGTTTTTTTTAATATTTAATAAATGTTTTTGACGGTTTCTTCCGTTTTAAATATGTTTTGTATTGTAGTACTTTACCCCTCCCCCTTATTTTTGGATTTTGTGTTTTTTGTTCCTGATACACAGACATACGGATGCGGACAGACCTTTTAAAATAGCCCCTTTTTTGAGGACCCTAAAAATCGAAACTCAAAACCGATTTTTTTGTGACAACAATACTAACAATTCAGGCAAGTTATAAAATGTGCAAATTTCCCATTTAACCTCAATATACGCCTTATTTTCCAAGAACCAGCTAGCTATTTTGATTGGATGCACCCTTTTCTATTAAAAAACATTTATATGCGCTAGAAATGCAATGCAGATGTGATTAGGTCGATATAAACCACCCTTCTCGGAGTCAGCACGCATGGCCGATCCTAATGCTCTAATAGCAGTAAACATATTGCTTAATTCCACGCTAGTTGCGACTGTGAATACCCCCGAGCGAATGCGAATGAGCCCCACAAGTACCCGCTAATAGCGCGTCTCCCTATTACTCCGTACTTACACCAATGATTTATTATGGTTGCACAAAAAAATATTATTTCCAGCTGCACGAGTTTAGGATACTTGATATGATTTAGTTAGTTTTGTGAATGAGATGTTTTTGTGTTTCCATTCGATTGGTGCAATTTTTCTGTTTGTTAGATTGCTAGTGGATTTGGTAATAAATTTTGTTTGATTTGTACCACTTTTGTGGAGCATGGGAACTAAACTAAATTTCAATTTTTCGAGCCATTTAGACGGTCTAGACAAGACTATCTTACCACTAACGATTAGTAGTTAGAGAATCAAAAAATTAATTGTTTAACCGAATTGTTATTTGTTGTACAACTAGAATTTAAATTTTTTTGTAACTTAATTTTCGACTCCGCAGTTGTGAGATTTAGCTTATAATTATTATTGCTGTAGAATATTTTTTTTACTAGACGACAGGCCTCGAAAAAAGTACCGCATAAATAATCGCCAGGAAAAATAATCTCCGGAAAAGAGATCAGGGAAAAAACGGCCACGAACAGAATGTCATCCCGAATAAAGATTGCTCGTTTAAAATTTCCCGGGGAAAAAGGTCAACTACAAAACAAACATAACTGGGATATAGGCCACCGGAAAAATGTCGCGGAAAAAAGCTCGCGGATGAAAAGACATCCGGAAAAAGGATCACCCCGAAAAAGTTCACGTAAAAAAGTCATGGAGACATAGCTTTCGAAAAAAAATAATCGAAAAAATGGATTACTCGGAATAAAGTCACCCGAAAACATATCATCCGGAGGAAAAGCCAAGGAAAAAATATTATAAAAAAAATCACCAGATGAATAATAAACCGGACAAAAATCGCTTCGAACACTGAAAGAAGCTCCCGGAAAAAAGCTCGTCCGGAAAAAAGTGACCCCAAAAATACATGGAAATTTTCTCGGAAAAAAGTCACATAAAAAAGCGATCCTAGGAAGGAACCCACCGGCAAAAAGCTCTCGAAATAAAAGTTACCTCGAAGAAACATCGCCAGAATAAAGTCAAAGAAAGGACACGCAAGAAAATTGATCAAAAAAATTTAAGTAAAAATGCACGCAGAAAAAAATCACGGAGAAAAAGTCCCCGAAAAGTTACCCGAAAATAAGGTCAAGGAACAATCGTCACGGAAAAACCCACCGGATGAGAAATAACCTGAAAAAGAGATCGCTTACAACATAGAAAAAAGCTCCTGAAAAAAGTTAGCCGAAATACAGATCTCTCAAAAAAAGTGACCGTAATAAATGCAGGAAAATGTTATCGTAAAAACGTAACACGAGAAAATAAATCCGAGAAAGAAAAACCTCCAACAGAAGGTCATCCGAAAGGGTAAAAAAAAAGATGACGGAAAAAAGATCGTGGCTTTTTTTATTGACCATTCTTTTGGTGGCATGTTTTCGGATGACTTTATTCAGGGTGCTTTTTTCCGGGTTGCATTTTTCAATGAATTTTTTCGGCAATCTGTTTTCCGTGTTCTATGTTACTTTTATTGTAGGCGATTTTTTTTCTAGGTGGCCTTTTTACCGGTAGTTTTTTTCCATGAATTTGTTTTCGAGATATCTTGTTTCCGTAAACTTTTTTCTATTTTTCCAGGTGACCTCATTCCCGGGATCTGTCTTTCGGGAAGCTTTTTCCAGAACTTTTTTCCTTGACCATTTTAGGGTGACTTTTTATCGAGTAATCTGTTTTTCGGGTTACTCTTTTTCCGGGAGCTGTTTATCCATGACGTTTCTATGGTGGACTTTTTCTGGTTGATTTTTTATCTGCGGGCGTTTTCTCGCAACATTTTTCCGGTGACCTTTTTCGGGCTATTTTTTTTTCCATTTGACCTTTTTCCCGGGAGTTTTTTAACGAGCAATCTTTATTCTGGCTGACCTTTTGTTCCTAGGTGTTATTTGCGTGTTCTATTTTCCGGAGATAATTTTTTTTTGCGGTTTTTTCCGGTTTTGTTTACAATAAATTAATATGAGCTTCAACGAAGTAAAGCTAGAACTTAACTATTCTGTCACGGAGATTGCCGAGCAGTAGAAATTCGTTAACTGCGCATGAACTACATACTTGATGGGGCATAAACAACCACATTTTACCGCGAATGTTTTCAAATACAAAAAATTAATTATTTTTGTATATCTACATGTGTTGTATTTTTCTGCTAAATTGCTTTCAAGTTTTTTTTAGATTTATTGTTTACAGCTGTTAATCAAATGCATTAAAAACATTAAATGTCCACCACCGACCGTAAAATGGAATCCTATAGTACGTCCTCTGGATAATCTATGAATATCCGTTCTACGTCCAAAAGACGCGCAGATGTAGATTGAACCTAAAATGGATGTCCATAAGACATCCTGTGCTATCTGAGAGAATTCACTGCGCAACGACGACCTACCTTGCATAGGCACTTTTCAACATTACTGTTCACGATTTCGCCACTGAAATAAAAAAACTCATCTTTACCAGATGACCTAACATTTACTTTATTTATTGTAACAACGTTCATTTTTGCGTCTTGCTTTTGCATTGGTTGGTATAGCAAAGCTCAGATTAGTAATTCTATAAATACTTTTTATCCGAAAGAAAGCATGCACTGCACATTCAAAAATGCAAGTTTAAATTGGTCTATATGCTTATAATATACAACTTTTGCGGATTCAAAGACTTTTCGTGGTACTTAACCGTGCGTAAGGTTAACTGAACACCATATTATCACAAATTGCAAGATTGCTTTACAAGCCATCGAAGTATAAAACATATTAAGGAAGGCGAGCCGCCGCACGTTGCAGGAAGTGCCCGACCTTTCATGGCATCCGGCGTCTCTCATTAAACGCTTCAAGTGGCAATTAGCTTTTATACCAAGTGAGGTTGACATTCCGACATTCGTATTACCTCTTTTCACTGAGGCCTAAGTTTTTTTTATTTATTTTCGTTACAGTAAATTCAGTTAATCAAAATATTGTGGCTATGCCCGATAAGTTTCTAAAACATTTGCCAGAATTGTTTATTATTTATAATAATTATAATTTCTCCTATTACGCGTTGTTAGTAAAATGTCCTGCTTTTAATTAAAAATTTTTAATTTAATTTAATTAAAATGTCGAAATATATATGGTGTTCTATTTAAAAAAAGGGGGAACATTTCCAGTAAAACTGGAACTACAAAAAATTATAATTTACACCAAACAATAGGAATTTCTGTGTATATCGACTAAAAAAATCATTTTTTTTATGAAGCAAAAAAAAATAAATAAACGAAGCACTTCACCTGGACTATTTTTATTTTGCTGTACTTTAGAATTTGTCTTACTTTATTTCAAAGGCATGTTTATACATATTAACGTTTTGCACGAGAATAGTTAGCTGTAAAATTGCATCAGTGCTGCCACTCTACCGGCTCGGCTAGCAAACCCATACGCCAGTAACCTGCCTTGTCTTCGCAAGTTTAATTCTAATACCAACGTTCATTCCGATTTGGATTTTGAGCAATAAAGCATTAAAAATTTAAAAAAATTCGTAGTGTCCGCCATTTTGAAGTTATCCGTGAAAAAGTGTTTAATTTAGCTTAAGATTTATCAGATTTCGTTTTCAAGTTGAAAAAAATCTGTTTCACAACAAATCTGCTAACGAAATAATATGTTTACCTTTTGTTTCCGGTTTCGAGTTTTTTTAAGCTGATTTGCCCGTGAATTTTCAATATACTTTTTTATTCCAAATCAAAGCATCAAAATCGGGAATTACGAGGTGTAACACACATACCCAACCTCAGACCGATATTCTTAAAAAATTATTTGAGTTTTTTGAGGTTCAAAACGTATTTCCGTCTCCAAATCGAAAATTTTCATTAATAGTTAAGAAAAAGTAAAAAAAGTTCGTTTGCACTCGGTATATGATTAAAAAAATCTTCTTTTTAAAAACCGCGGTGTGCCACCATGGCCCTTCCAATACACCAAGCAATACGTTTTAAGGTCTGAAACTACAATATTTTGAGCTGTCAGAAAAGCTCAGCTGGCGTGACGCAATCTTCTGCAGCCACCCATGGCAACTATGACGTCACGGAGCTACATACGGTTATTCCAGACTAGCTGATGTGAAGAGCTGTACGATTCATGCGCAACTACTTCAGTTCTTTTATTAACATTAAAACAAAATTTAATCCGAACGAAACACAATTAAAGGATCATATTTTTCAAAAATAACAAAATTTTTACAGTGGTATTTTATTGTCGCACAAAACACTGTAATTTTATAACCATAACCGATGGTGGAAAGACTCTTATTACTTCAGGTTGAAATTTTTGAGTAGACTATAAAAAGGTTAAGGTTTTTATAATATAATCAATATAATTGTATTTATTTAAAGAAAGCAGAAATGATAAATGTCAGCGTCCCTCTATTAAAGTACGCTTCTTTAAATCGTCATAATAAATAGAGGGGCAAGAAATAATAAAAATCATAATGCAAGATAAACAATGAATAGCTACACCTCGAAGTAGCGCCCATTGTCGAACACACAATAAGCCAGTGTCGTATTTGTTCAGGTGTCATTAAAAAAATTCTTTTGTCATTTTCACGATAAACCCAGTGACACCAAACATTTTATTAAATTTGCATGATAAGTAAATTCCATTAACCCCTGCGTTAGAATACAATTACGTACGTGGAAATAGTAACGGAATTAATATTTCCGCACTAAATTTCACAATTTTGGACTATTTTCCAAAACTTATTTCTAAAAGCGAGCCAATACAAAATCGCGTCTAAACTATATTTCTTATTAGTTGCGGTAGAATAAAATTCTAATTTAATCATCAGTTCCCTATACTTTCAGTATAGGGAAGTATCGATTTCATGAAATTTCGATAGTATATCGAATAACGATATTAAAATAAAAGTTATTCAAATTTTCGAAGAAATAACTGCAAGAAAATCGTGTTTGCTCTATTTATTTTACATGTATTTCGATTTACATACTAAACCTAAATATCAACAGTGAATATTTATGTCAAAAATTAGTGATTATTAAAAAAACACCCCTTATTTGAATAAATCTATTGTTAATTTATTTGTTACTCAAATAGTTTGTTATTTATTCAAATAATTTGTTGAAACAATTCGATATTTGTTTGAACAACTTGCTTCTTATTCGAATAGTTCAATGTTTATTGAAATAACTCACTTCTTATTTGAATAAGTCGATATTTATTCGAATAACTTGCTTCCTATTCAAATAATATGATATTTATCCGAATAATTTGAAAGCTAAATTGTTTGTTATTCGAATAATTTGGTATTTATTGCAATAATTGTATTGGAACATTTGATATTATTTCGAATAACTAGCTTCTTATTCGAATAATTCAATATTTATTTAAACAACTCGTTTCTTATTCGAATAAGTCGATATTTGTTCGAATAAGTCGCTTCTTATTTGAAGAATTTAATATTTATTCGAATAAATACTTTCGTACTTGATTAATTCGATATTTACTAGAATAACTAGCTTCTTATTAGAATAATTTAATATTTGTTCAAATAACTAGCTATTAATTCAAAGAGTTTGGTATTTGATATTCGAAAAACTCGCTTCGTCTTCGAATAAGTCGATATTTATTCGAATAACTATCTTTTTATTCGGATAATTCGATATATATAGAATATCTGGCTTTTATTTCCCATAATTCGCTATTTATTCGAACAACTCGCTTCGTATTTAAATAAGTTCTTGAATTAATTCGATATTTGTTAGAATAACTAGCTTCTAATTCGAATAAATTGATATTTATTCGAACAACTCGCTTCGTATTCGAATAAGTCAATATTTATTTGAATAACTACCTTCTTATTCGGTTAATTCGTTATTTGTAAGAATAACTGGTTTCTAATTCGATTAATTCGATATTTATTCAAACAACTCGGTTTAAAATTCGAATAAACCAATATTTATTTGAATAACTACTTTCTTATGCGATTAATTTGTTATTTGTAAGAATAACTTGTTTATAATTTGATTAATTTGATATTTGCTCGAATAACTAGCTTCTAATTCGAATAGTTCGATATTTATACGAGCAACTCGCTTCGTATTCAAATAAGTCGATGTTTAATTAAATAAATATCTTCTTATTCGATTAATTTGATATTTATTCAAATAACTATCTTTTTTTATTAATTCAATATTTACTAGAATAACTGGCTTCTTATTCGAATAATTTATTATTCGTTCGCACAAATAGCTTCTATTTCGAACAGTTCGATATTTATTTAAAGAACTCGCTTCGTATTCGAATAAGTCGGTATTTATTCGAATAAATATCTTCTCATTTGATTAATTCCACATTTGTTCGAATAATTCGGATTTTCATATACTAATAATTCATTTTTTATTCAAATAATTCAATAGCTATTGGAACAATTTAATAGTTAAAGTGTTTTACATTCGAATATTTCGTTATTTATTGCAACAATTGTATTAGAACAAATAACATTTGTTTGAATAATTCGCTTGTTTGAATAATTAAATACATATTCAAAAAACTCGTTTTTTATTCGAATTGATAGTTAAAATGTTGTTAATCAAATAATTCGTTATTTGTTAAAATGTTTCTTATTAGAATAATTTGATTAACTCCCTTCTTATTCGAATAAGTCAATATTTATTCGAATAACAATCTTGACGATTACTCGAATAATTTGGTTCTTGTTCAAATAATTTAATATTAAATCGAACAAATCACTTCTTATTCGAATAATTCGAATAACTCGTTTCTTATTCGAATAACTTAACAGTTATACCTACGAATAATTTGATAGTTATTCGAATTTCGATAAACCGAATAATAGTCTTTATTTAATTTTATTTGTTAGACGATGCCCAATTTCTGATAGGTATTGTATACCGCTGTTGCGGTTATGATGTCCCAAATATGTTTGTTGTTTGGTTCGCTCCCGCTAGGAGTGGTGCGCGTCACTGTCGGTGTATAAAACGTTAATACAAAATTACTTTGGTACACAATACGATTCCTTTCGGTTTTATTCTGTATTTAGTTTTGTTAAGAATTATTGCCAAGTACATAATATAGCTTAAGAGGCATAAAAAAATTGTTCTCGTGCAATTTTTTGAAATAAGCAAAAAAATAATAAATGTGCGTGTTAAATCCTAAGCAACTCTTTGCTACTTTTACGAAATTTTTGTCTTTAAAGGTTTATTCGCGTCGTATTTCCTTCGAATGCGTTCAGGCATAGACATAGTCTTGGTTACAAAGACCTTCACCACGTATCCTAATACGTGATAGTTGTCTTCATTTAGCAGTAATAGTATACATCTTTTTATCAACAGTTAACAATACCATGAGTGAGTTAAAAAATAAAAGGGCTAAAAATTACGAAAACTTGTTGCGTCACAATGAGTGTTTAACGTTAAGCAGCAAGATGTTGACTTATAAATATGCAGACCGTATTTAACTGGACCTTAAAATAAATGCAAATAAAGAGCCCGAACTAAACACATTAAATTACATAAATAAATAATAACATTAATCCGTACTGTAGCCGATAAATCTTACAAGAGCGATTCATTATGCAGTTGTTTCAGCCGTTCCTTGTTCTAGCAAGTATTCAGTTGTAAATCTTTATAGTTTCACAAAGTTTCAGAGTGGAATATTCAAAATGACACGGTCGTTTTACAAATTGTAGGTAGATATAGTATAAGTTGTCCTATAAAATGAACCTCGTAATTCATATCGCACTATAAATTCACAATACACATACAGGACTTAGCCGACATAAATTTTATAAGCTCCAACAAATCTAAATATTATGAAGTGAGAAACGGTACGATAATTCAAAATTGACGGTTCTTTACAAAAGCTGACAAGAATGGAATAAAAACAAAACGGGACAATGGAATGTAGTCTTGCTTATCCCCTTCCAGTGTTAGTTCATGAATCATCCAAGAGGCGGGTCGCCACTCAGAGCTCGAAAAAACAACACACGCCCGCAATATGGCGGAGTGTAACATTTGTGTCCGGAGAAGTAACTCCAGGCCAAGTGGTTATGCCTTTTTGTCAGCTGGCACTAATGAACCATTATAGATTCTATTGGCTTACACAGGAACATTCAACCGGTGGCGATGGGCTTTCTTTGCTCATTCAAAAAAAGAATAATTTATAATGTTATATACCAGATTTATTGACTGCAAGAAACAAAAACCAGAAGAAATAAACGATGCGGTAGGTACTGGCCATAACATAGATGAAATTTATGTTATTTTTTTGTGAATGGTATGTCCCTGGAAGCGACACCAAATATCTGGGAACGAAGTGTCTGATTTCACAAAATACGATAAATTGGTAATTACTCAAACTTTTTCTTTGCGAAGCAATTTTCGTTGTAATGATGCAAAATATCTTTGGCATACGTTAATGAAAAGTGAGGGGATCAAGTCAAACGTAAACTCCTTGCAACTACAAGTAGGTACCATTACAGTCACAAATAGAAATCCATGTGTTTTTCCTAAAAGTGGGCGTGACCTATTTGAACGTGTTTTAAGAGAACACGAGATTTTAGGGTAGGTACCTTTAAAAACTTGCAAAGCTTTACATTTCTTTAAAAGCAAACTTTAAGATTTCTAAAGTCACGTGATGGGTGATTACCTTGCTTTAGCACACAGTCTACTTTCCTGCATAGTGGTTCTTTCTAGCAAAAGTTTTTATTCTATTGAGAGCCTTAAAACTCCGTTCACTCCCAGTCGACGTCAATAGCATTGTGCAAATGATTTTTAACAGTTTAACCGATTCCACAAATGAGTCACTTAATATCTTTTTATAAAAAAAATAGAACCCATTTTTATGACAATTCGCAACACATTATTGTAAGATGCTGAAATAATTAAACTAAATACGTTTCAATAAAACGTATAATAACTTCAATTAGAAACAAAAGTGATTAAAATAAGATAAAAATGCAAGCACCCATCGTCTTTCATAACATAATAATAAAATTAATGCCGATTCCATCCCCGCCGGGCCAGCTGTGCATTAGGTCACCCCCCCCCCCCTTTCCCGTAATGCTTAGACTACAACGTATAACATATGTGGCTTTACTTCGTTAAAGTCAATATTTATTGAGTATACATAAAATACTTTATTACTTCAACAATATTTATTTTAAAAATATATAAAATATATGGCTCTAACATTACAGATTAGCAACTACATCTGACATCGTAAACAACCCAAGTGACCGCATTGAAACGTTGTTAACCTCTTACCTTTCACCGCGCGCAGTTCCTCTTGGGATGTCAATTTTGCATATCCCGCGTCTACTTGGTTCTAAAAACATTTGTTTTATTTTGTGTGACGCATTTGTAAAGTCTGAACTAGGCTAATTGAAACTATGTTTATAAGTTCTATCTTTACTTCGTTGAAGGCCATATTTAGTATGAATAAAATACTTTATTACTTCAACAATATTGTAACTTGGCGCTACTAACGATCCCAATAAAATTTGTTTTCTTGGATTTTCAATACAATACATTCAATAAAATAACATTGCCCCGCTGCCCTCCCTCTACCAGCCGCCACTGAATTTATATGTACTAAAAGAGCTCAAATATGCAGGCAGAATATGCACTTAAAAAGGTAAATATGTACTTAAACAGCATAATATTATGCAGTAAAATATACATTTATTTATTTTCACAATAATATTGATTGTACTTAATAAACGTAAATGTGGTTATAATAGTACATTATACACTAAGGGAGAGAAACGTCTTATTTTTCCTGAGGTAATTTGAAGCTAGTGGGCGAAGCCCTAGGGCTACAAATACATCGAGGGAAAAATGGCGGTCTCTCCCGAGGTGTGTATACTATTTTTTCCACGATCGGGAGTAGAAACACTTCCTTTCATAAATAAAGAATTATAATAAATCGGAGCGAAATTACAATATTTAGAAGCCTTTGGGATGTTTCCATGCAACGTACCATGACAACAGACAATTGTTTACAAAAATAAATATGATATGAAATAAAAACTCCCTTAGGGAAATTGTTGTCTTATTTCGTCCCTAGAGAGTAAATGCTTTACTTCTGTCACAATTTTGATGCCATAGAAACCGACTTCTACTCCCGGTCATGGACAAAATTATATTATACTCGTATGTAAATAGCATTCGAATGTTTGAATTCAATTGCTAATAAAGTACCAAACTAGATATTTTTTCTGAATTAGCTGAAGTAAAATTTTGCGTTCTATCGTTAAGAACATGTTTGTGTGTGGAGAAACATCGTCCGTGCTTATACTTTGGCAACTCTTCTACGCTATTTTTAGAGCCAGTTAATTCGAAGCCACATAAAACTTTGATTATTTCACGTATCACAGAAAAGGCAGTTTTTTTAACGCTGTTTCATTTGTCAGAAGACCTTAAGGTTAACTCAACATTGTTTCTCAGAAATTTCGGGCTTCAAAGTTGCGGCCAGTACAAGGTTATGAATATTGTGACTTTAACACCTCATTATTCAAAAGTGAATTACTAAAACCTTATAAACTGTGGTTATTGTGATAGACTAGAAAGACACAATGTAACTATCTACAAAAATTTTGGAAACCTAAAATGAATAAAGTTCTAGCACCATGAAAATTTGAAAATTATTTAATTTGGGCCTTCTTCTGGCATTCTTTTCTTCAGAGTTTTCTTCTATTACAGTTAACAATTTAACTGTAATTATTTAGCATTGCCTATATAGAAGCAAGTCCTCTTTCTCCCCACAAATTTTTGGTTAACGAATGTAGTATTTGATCTTACGTTCCCCATTTTTTTAAATTTAAATTCAATTAGATATCTAAAAAATACAATTACAAGATACAAGAACTTCAATAGTTCTGCAACAACGAATGAAATGTGTACAAAATCTTGCGTGCGGGATTGTATATTGGCTTATACATACAACCTCATTGAAGTACTTGGGCGCCAGATTTTATAATAGAGTTCTCTCTCCGGACGGACTTCACTGGGCTTTTCTCTAATAAATTCTCAATTTGTGGTGAAAGTTTTTCCCCACTGTAACTTAAATTTTTGATGAAGACTTTTCCCTAGTTTGAGTTTACATTTTGGCAAAAGCTCTTCCCTAATTTGCTTCACTTATTGATGAAGGCATTTCGTACCTAATTGGAGACCTGGGTAACTGAAGTGAAGGTGACAGTCTTTAGGGGTCTAAATAGTTTTACTTGCCAAAACTGAAATATCCAAAAGCAAATCTCAAACAGTAGCAAACGGTAGCAAATATGATATGGTAGCAACTAACTAAGCAACACTGACATGTTCTAGTGCAAAACGATTGAATCTATCTTTAGTGTGGTAAAAACGGAACAAAATGCTAGGCGGAATGATGAGAAAGATATAAGCAAGCAAGAGTCAGACAAAGAAAGAAGAGCTACCGCGTGTCGTGTCGCCGCGATAGACTTCAGAAATAAAAAGAGAGAAAGAAAGAAGACAAAAGAAAAAGAATATCATAATATAACGATAACACAATTATCAAGTGAATCCCCAGCATGGTGCAAGTATTACTCACTCAGTATACTTTCTAGGGTCGGTTACCTTGACAGGTTTTTCCAGTTTTCGTTTGTAGATCTGGACTGGAGACTTGAAGTTAAAATGATGAACTGTGTTTGCTACGTTCTGCTTTTATAGCCTACTCGCATAGTTGAAACTAAAATATTTAAAAACCTACTCTAGCCAATGCGTGACTCGCTTCCCAGCGGCTACGTCGAGGTCACGCGTAAAATTAAATTACCCGCTACGGTAAAATTTAAATAAAATACAATTCAAAACTTGTTCAATATGCATTGTTAAACTTTGTTAACTCTGTCCCATTTTCTTTGCTTCCAGTTGTACAAATACTTGTTTAACTGCTAGTTTACTTCACCCTACCACATCAATGTTGTCCGCTAAAGCTAACAGTTGGTTCGATTTACTCAGTATTGCTACTTCTCCTGTGTTGGGGAGGCTCTCACATTTTGTTTTTTGAATGCCAGGTTATATGGTAAGGTAGACAAGCAATCGCCTTATCTTAGGTCTGTTTTAATTTAAGTGTGAATGGCTCTGAAAGAGTGTTTGTACTTAAATCTTAAATTAGATCCACTTAGGATCGCCTTAGTTAATCGTATTACCTTTCGAAAGATCCCAAGCTCTTCCATGACACTAGCTCTTTTGTCAATAGAGTCATATGCTTGCTGGAAACCAACAAATGGATGGTGGAAGAAATTGATATGATTTACTCTTTCTCTCCTGAAAGCTGAAGTTATTCTTCCTCTTTTTTACTCCCGGCCTGAATGTATACGTCTTATTCTAAAGCACGAAACAGCCAAATATAACTTTCAACACTCAAAGCCATTAATGATTTACCCCCTCCCCCTCCCTCTGTTAGTTTTCCTTCTTTGGTTGCTTCATCTTTTTCCTCTTTCGACACCTCCCTCTTTGTATCTGCTTGAATTTTATAACAATAATATAGGTAAGGTAGCTTTCTTCTCGTGTTAGGAAACATTTGGCAGTCTGTTCCTTCTCCCCTCCCCCGCTTACTCTTTACTCGAAGTAGTTTTAATCTGTTCTTCTCCAAACTAACCAAAACTATTCAGCCAGTAGTACCTACTGGATAGTTGTCTTTGTCCTTTATACGCATCCTCTATTTGGTTCTTCTGGAACGCTTAAGCAAAACGTAGGACAAAAACAAGAGGTATAGAAACTATAACTAGCAGAAACTAACAAATGACAGTTTATATACTTGCTTTTCCTCTCTCTTGTCATCTTTACACTTCCAAAAGGAAGATACAAACGTGAGTTTCATAAAATGGTTCAGAGTTATTCTTCCCTAGTTTCTCCTCGCCCTTTTTTTCTATTCTCTCGCTTACTGTTTTTGATTTAAGACCAGAATTGAAACCAGAAAAATTAAAAGTGAAACTGCAAAAAGGAAATTAAAAAATGTGCACTTTTTTGCACAAAATTTCACCCTGAATTGTGACAGCTGTAAGAAGGTAAAAATCGATAGCGATGTAATTTTCAGACACAACGGACGCATATCGTAAACAACAAATTAATATTTACTTACCGAGGATTTTTACAGATTGACCGATGCAACTAGGTCGCATTCTTCTAAATCTCCGTGCGAGCCTACCAAATGTACAACATTTACGTAATGATTTTGCTCTCAGATGTTACTTATGGTGATTGTACTTTCTTCAGTGGGTTTTGGGGATCACTGGTTATTACTTTCAATTCGCCAGGTCGAAGAATCTTAATAGTAAACCACGCCTAGTTACTAAATGTCAAGAACTCAGCTAGTTGTATCGATGGATATTATCAATTTACAACAACAACAACAAACAAGAAGGACAACCTGCAAAACCACATCAACAATAATAGCACGTCACCATAATTTAATTAATAGATAATCAACAGTATTTACAACACTACTACTTTATATTCACCAATAGCTTTACACAGATATCCGGTGTTTATTAATGTCAGTAAACAAATAAACAGACAACATGTTATAGTAGATTTTATAAAGAGTACTTCGTATGTTGTTATGTTAATGCTGAAACAAAAATTTAGTTAACTAACAGAATTTTGTCGCCTTTTCTGGTAGATAGATGTACTTAAAAATATGAAAATTTCGTAATGAATTATGATTTTAAAAGAGGGATACAGCCACAAACACAAATGGGGGTGAATCAGTGAAGTTAATGCTAAATTGCAAATAAAGCTTTCAAAAGTATCCTCTCATGGGTATTGGTTCGTCGTATTCAGCCAGCAATCGCAAGCTTGCACACGTCCGCGAGACGCGACCCCGCACGGAAGCCCATTGTGAGCGCTGTTTTAATTTACAACACAATAAAAACACATGGGAAAACAGTAGACGCCATTTTAATGATTAACTAGGGATCCTGGCAAGCACTGCTTTTTGTTCATATTGCTTTTTGTTTTAATTGTGTGCTTTGTGTTCCATGCGATTGTATTTCGTTCGTGTCGTAACTCGTGAGGTGAAATTTTAATTGGGTGTCGAGTTATTCCGTTTTTCTTTTCAATTCATCACGCTCAGAATTAATTAAATTATCATCCACTTCTTCATAATCTCGGGCAAAATGCCGAAAGTGGGTTAGAATGCTTTAAATCCTTTCTTTTTGTTGTCTTTCATTTCCATCCCACTTATACTTCAATACAATGCCCGTTTTGGTGTAAACCTAAAATATAAACCTAATCTCTAATTTGGTATTCACAAAAAATTGATCAGTTTTAAAAGCATTTGCAAGCTCGTCCGAAATTATGTCATTCAAAATGACACCAGTAAATAAATTTGTTTGGCAGTTTTACGAAATCTTCTTATATTGCATTCTAAGCTAAGCTTACCGCAAAATTCTGCACGTTATTGTACTAGTCAGAAGTCACAAAAAGCCTATTTATAATAGGAGTGTGCTATTGAGCACTCTTCTACGTACCAGTATAATATTATTACACAATTTCCTGAATACACCTGTAGAGATTTTAAATAAATGAGATGAAAAAAAATTTACTAGTTAGAAAATATCATATGGAAACGGCACCCTACTCGAAAACCACTTAGAAATTCGATTCTTAATTGCAGTTTAACGTTACCTTTGCCATTTATGGTGTGTACTATTTTAGGGCATAATTAAACTGTAGCACAATACAACACCTTCGTTTGCAAAGCAGTTATCAAACCTTTCGCTAAGTACCAATACTAAACATAATTATCCCATTTTCTATGAAATATCCAGTTTCAGTCACCCAAAATTAAATCTAGGATAAAACTATCGTGGAAAAAATCAGCCCCGGTAAAATACGCCAAAGAATAACGCCGGAAAGAAAACCTTTAAAAAAAGCCCAGAAAAAAAAACGGAAAAATCCACAATAAAATACACCCGGAAAAAAATCCTAAAAAAAACAGAAAAAGAAACAGAAAAAATCTCCGAAAAAATATACCCAGAGAGCGAAATCTGGAAATAAAGCCCAAACAAAAAACGGGAAATAAATCCCCCAAAAAATATCTCAGAAAAAAAAACCCGAAAGAAAAACCTATGAAAAAAACTCCGGAAAAAATACCCGAAAAAAACGTACCAGGAAAACAAAACGTAAAAAATATTCCTGAAAAGATATCACCGGAAAAAAATCCACGATAAAATATCCCCGGAATAAAGACCCTGAAAAAAAAGAAAAGCAACAGAAAAAATCGCCAAAAAAATATGCCCAAGAAAAAAACCGTGGAAAAAAGACTCGGAAAAGAAACGGGACACAAATCACCAAAAAATATCCCAGAAAAAAAACCTGAAAGAAAAACCTAAGAAAGAAGCCCCGAAAACATATCTCCAAGAAAAGACCTTAAAAAAGACCCCAGAAGAAACCTCGGAAAAAACAAAAAATCTCCGGAAACACAAACTCTGGAAAACCGCCCCTGGAAAAATCACCAGAACAAAAACCGCGAAAAAACTCAAAAACATGTCCCCAAAAAATACTTTTAAAAAAGCCCAAAGAAAAAGGCCCCGGTAAATATTCCTGATAAAATATTATCCGAAAAAAACGGGAAAAAAAACTGGAAAATAAAGCTGCAGGAATAAGGCCCCAACGAAAGATCGCCCGACAAACGTCCCGGAAGAAACATCGCCTATAAATTATCGCCAGAAAAAACCTGGGAAAAACCGCCAGGAAGTAAAAGCCCCGAAAGAAAATCCCCAAAATAGTATTCGCAAAGGAAAGCCCTTGAAGCAAAACCGCAGAAAAAAAAAGGAAACGTAAATTCCGGAAAAAATATTCCCGGGAAAAAGCCCTTAGAAAAATCCCCAGAAAACAAGTCCCGGAAAATGAGCCACCAAAAAAAACCTCGTTAAAAAAAATACGTTTTGCACTTCAAGCCAAAGAGTTGATTTTTTAAAATGTTTTTCTGTGTATGGTTGGGTTTGTATGTGTGAGTGTGGTTTCGCCTTACAACTCCTCGATTGGTCCGATTTCATTAAGCTCCAGAATGTCAAAACGTTCAAAATCAACCATTCTCTGTTAAAATAAGCTTTAAAAAAATCCGAAACTGGAAGCAGAAGTTATACAGCTTTATTTGGTAGCATTTTTACCGGAAAAGCAGTTTCCAAAACTGAAAACATAATTTGATAGAAGACCCTAAGGAACATCCAACTCTCTTTTCCTAACTTTCTAAAAATTTTCTGTTTAACTCCATATTACTCGAAAAAGAGTTCACAGATCGGGATGAAATTTGGTATTAAAACAGCGCTAAGAACACAATGTCACTATCGAAGAGAATTTTTGTACAAATGAAGATTATAAAGAGGGTGTTTAGTTCCGGGAATGTATTTTCCAGAGAAGGTTTTTATTCGAAAATGTTTTTACTGAAGATTGTTTCCAGCCAATTTTTTTCAAGAATTTTTTTGGAAAATTTTTGTCCGAATTTTTTGTTACCCAGAGACTTTTTTTCAGGAACTTTTTTCCAAAATGGTTTTTCCAGGAATTGTGTTTTCGGATACTCCGAAATTATCCATGTTTTTCATATTTTTTTTGAAGATGCAATGCATTTTTTCGTAAATTTCCTAAACTGGATGAAAATGTACCTGTTATTTTTCAACGTTTAAAAGTATATCACAATCATTTCTTTAGAATCATTGTAAATTAGTCAGAATTTTAAAATTTTGGCAAATCGCCTAATAATACACACGTTCAAAAGAAGTTTAGATCATCTTCATCAGCTTCTTCAGAATCACATGATTTTTTTAACACATTGGCTGTGCCGAATCACATATGACTGTATCACATGTTTGCCCCGTTTGTAGAGGTAACTAGTGCCAATAATTTCTTACTTAATTTCTAATATACAGGGTGAATAAAAAGTAAGGAACATCGATGCTACAGCCTTAAATAATAACTTTACGAAAAAAAGTTTCTGACAAAAGTTTCCTATCAAGTTTTTGCCACAATTGGCGTTTTTCATTTTTTTTTCAATTGTTATATGTTTTAGCTATGACGTCATCGACATTTTTGTTAAATGGCAACCTATACTTTTTATGACATGACCAGTTAGTGCTTTTTATACAGCCATGTAAAAATATCATACAGTTGCATAATAAAAGTTTCAAGAAAAATCACGATAAACATTTAGTTTTGTCACTGGCAACATTTTTCATCAGGTACACTTATTGCAAGATAAACAAACGACAATAGCAGGTCCACAAATTAGTAAACTAGTTTCAAATCATATTTAACATCAATTTAAGAAAGGAAATGTTCAAAGTGTTCGCCATTCACTGCCTGACAGTGGGCAGTACGATAAGAAAATCCTGCATTTTGAACTGTAGCAGGTGATATTGCGCTTATATGCTGGCGGATACGAATTTTTAGATTTTCCAAATTGGCTGGTCTGTTTGTATACACTGTATTTTTAAAATGGCCTCATAAAAAGAAGTCAAGCGGGTTTAGATCCGGAGATCGCGCTGGCCACTCAATATGTCCTCTTCTTCCTATCCACCTATTTGTAAAAATTCCATCTAAATATTGACGAATATGAATGCCACCATCTTGTTGCATCTTTTTCGTAAAGTTATTATTTAAGGCTGTAGCATCGATGTTCCTTACATTTTATTCACTGTATATGTACGTCAAGGGGCTTCTCAGAGCATGACCTAAAAGTGTTTGGTTAGGTGAAGATTCACATGTGATCAATTGGTCGCAATATAAACGACAACAAAAACTGACAACAACCAGTGACGTAAAGTTTGAAGATTTAGCTGACCCCTCGTATGCTCCTCTTTTGCCAATCCACTAAGTATCGTTTAACCAATGCCGGACGGATAATACGTAATGAGCAGAGGCTCCATCTTGGTGATAGGGAAGAAGGTTTTCATCCAGTTGTAAGTTTCCATGTTCGTCTTATTGATATTCTAGAGCTTCTATTATTAGAAGATCGATAGCATCTTGCAGCATACTCAAGTAAATTTCCCAATTTAAATCTAATAAATTTAAATTGGATAAATAATGAAAAATTAAAATAGAAATATATCACATACTCAAGAGCTCATGAATCGTATGTGATACATTCGATCTACTTCTGAGAGTGACACTACTTTCTACATAGGGACAGTGTAGTTGTTAAAGTTTAAAAATTAGTCAAGGTGAGCTATTAACATCACAGATAATTAAAATTATTCTATCATACTGATATTTTTTTTTAAGAATCATGAAGCCGTGCGTGAGCACGACTCCATGATTCCCATCCCACCCCTTTACCCGGGCTCAGCACACTAAGTGCTATTCACCGGTCTAACATGCACCCCACCCCTAACAGACATGCAACCCAACCTACACACCATCCATGGACCCGCCGGATTTAACTTATTCAGAAAAATTTACGACGGTCAGTGGACTCAAACCTACTGCCATTGGGAGTCTAGTTTCAAAGCCTGGGACTTTAACCACTAGACCACCCGCCGGCCCTATACTGATATTAAGTTATAGAAAAATATCGTTTAAAATTAAGGTTAATCGTCTGGTTGACACCTGATCCATCAAAACTAACTAACATTATTGGAAATCACGTAAATGTTACTTTTTAATCAATCCCTACATCGCATTACTGTACACTGAGAAAAATATATACTAAAATTTAATAAAAAAATATTAAGACTAAACATATTTTATGTTACATATATGGACAGCAACAAATATTGCTAAGCTAAGCATACCCGTTTTGCTAAAAATACATTGCAAGTGTTACAATGTGGATATGTTTAATTTTAAAATATGTTACATATCTAGTCGAAGTATAAACACTTGCTGCAACTAGAATAAATTTATGGTAGCGCGTAACACAATTTTATATTTAGAACTGACCAGGCGCTACTAGAGCTTGCAATGTAATATATTTAAAATAAACATATTTTATGGTTACTGGTAGCACACAGTATATTAAGAAATATTATGAAGATGCTTAAAAATTTAAGCATGTAACATAGTTAAATTAAATGATTTTTATACTAAAATTAAGCAAAATATATAAGGTATGAAAATACATTTTATTCAAAAAATAAATGTAAAAACATTAAAAACAACATAACATCTACAGCTATACGCTAAACGATAAGAAATAACACATTTATTTTTATATAGTTTTCAGATACCAGATATAAATTAAACATAACTTTTAGTGCTAACAAGTAATTTTTCTCTATTAATCATTAGTTGTGGATAATAATTTGGTAATTCAGAATTTAGTAATTTAGAGTTTTCTTTTAAATGATGTTGAATTCTAAAGTGAATAATTAACAGCTTTAATGACAGAAAACCAGCCGAGCACAAGAAACAATTCATTTTATGAGTATTCATGTTTCCAATTATTGTATTCCGTGGTGATATCGAAATTTTATATCTTATACCAACTACTTAAATTTATTTTTATAAAAAAACAATTTTATTTGCAACGAGAACAAAAACAGCTGCAAGTATCTATTACTGCATTTCTTGTAAAATGTTGTTAATTTCATTGGTAATGACATTTAAGCCAGCATATCGCTTTTCTACCTTCAAGTTATAAACAAAACTTTCAATAAATGTCCACACCTGCTGACACTCCACTTGATATTTACAGTCTAAGGCAAAAAATGTTTTAAAACACACGTCAAGTGTTTTCAAAGGTGTTTCTATTAAATATAAACTGTTATTAATTACTACATACGACACTTGACTTGTATTTTCTTCTATAAGAACCATAAACGGTTGCAATGTTTCCTTCTTGCTTAGTAGAGTAGCCTTTCTGCGTTCAATTGTTTCATGCAAAAGGCCAACATTCTAATAACAATTTGAATTGATATAATTATTTGAATTGTAAAAATAAGAACAAACTACAAACTTACATTTAACTGCAGCAAAAAACTCTCCTGCATTTCTGCCTTCGATGGCCTCCAATTCTTTCTACCATGGCGAACAGTTGAAGTAGAAAATAAGGCTGGTAGATATTTGATCGCAGCAATTTCTATAATTTACACTTTAATTCAAAACCACAACATAAAATATATTTTTGTACCTTTATTGCAGGCGTTATAATACTCCTCATTAATAATGTTTTTCTTTTTTGCTAAAATTAAAATTGCCTGAGAAAGTTTTGACCAGGTGCTGTAGATTTCATTAATTGATTTTGGATGAAGTTTTTCGTAATCTTGTAGAAGTAAATTATAACCAAATGGTTGTTGAAGAGCCGGATATGTAGTAAAATATGAATGAATATCAGTTTTTTGTAAAGAATTCCTTCTCGATTGAAATGTTGCGTCCCAATAAATCGTAATTTCGTTCTCAGGTCCAATGTTATGCTTTAAGAATTCAGTAGCCACTTCCACGTCATTTGAGGGAGAATCAATTAATTCTACAACAGACATTTTTATATAATTTATTTGTGGGATTCAGCTGATTAGTTATACTAACCTTCTTTCTGACTTCCTTTCACTTTTTTAAGCTTTGGACCACATTCAATTTGATTGATCAGTCTTTTGTAGTTATTATATTTGGAAAAGAGTTTTCCGCCAGCCAATAAGGAAGGAGACGATTCTGTTTCCGGTTTGTAAGGGGTGAAATATATCGCTGCACTTTCTTTTGGAAATATTTCAGATATTACTTCCGACAACTCTGCAAAAGCCTTGTGCGGAATTCTAAAAGTATCAACTGTTATAATGCCATACTTTAAGTATACAAAAACATTATTACTTTTTGGGAGGATATCTTGTTAATAAAAAGTCTAAACCCACTTTACCAATTTTTCCTCTAGTATATTCATCAAAATCAGTAGACTTTTTTTGAATAATTGGCCATTCACTGCTTGATTTTAAGAATTTTTCAAATTCCTGAAAATAATTAATAATGCATTTGAAACAAAACACATAACATACAAAAATAAAACAAGTAATTACCTCTCTTCGAATGTCTTTAAAAGTAATCGTTGCTGATGGGGGGGGTTTGATTGTTAACTGCGAGAGGGGAAACATCGCATTTTTTATCTATCTGCTTTTCAGGCTTAATTTGCCATGGTGCTGAAACTGCATGCATGAATAATAAATTTAAAATTAGAAATTTAAATAAACGAAAATGTATTTTTTTAAATACCATTATTAATATTTTCAAATTGAGCAGATTCTTCTACAGTATGCACAATGCGCTGTCCAGTGACAGGACCTAAATATAAATTATGGGAAGGTGATAAACCTAGTGCATCAACAAAGTCCTGATGTGCACCCTCATCAGAATTAATTGTTACTGTAGATGCAGTTGACGTATTAAATGACGTGTTATTGCTGTCTACTTCTTCCTAAAAGATAAATAAGATAGATGTATTAACAATCTATAGTCTTATTCATGCATCTCGAAGTGCATCTTTTACCTGATTTGAAAGTTTTTCCTTATAATCTTTTAATTTTTTTAAAAATTTAAGTCGAGGTCCCACTTTACCAATAAATTCTTTGATATGTTCTGCCTCCAATAAGATGAAAGCCTCTAAATCAATGTCATTCTCTAAAAAAAGTAATAGCAATAAACATGGGCAATATTCCGCTTTATTAATTTTAAAAACAAAAATTTGTTATGTATGACTTCTATAAATTATTTGAGATATTCACCTATATACTTATTTCAATAACGACAACATGCAACAAGATAAAAAATACTATTTGTTCCGACCACCTAATATGACTGTTTTTCAATTATTTTGTACTATTAAAAAAGGCTATTTAGGGGTTCTGTATCTAAAACTATACTGGTATAGTTGTTTACTGGTAACTATAGCAATTGTATTAAAAATGTAAACGTTATATGAAAAGTTGACGTTCCACGTTAGATTTAAAGGTTATGTCACTGTTGTCAAATTAGTTTCCCAATTGTTTTCACTTAAAAACAGTTGTAGATAAAATATTACCTACGTTACAATTCTACAAAAAAATAAGTTTCTGGGACTCATAACATTGCGGAACTCCGCTATCCCACAAAAACACCTGCCATTGTGCCAATGCGGTGTGTATAATAATTTAACTTTAACGCATAAATATACAAGTACGCAAGGTATTTAACAATAACTTTACATGAAAAGCATGAGTTTGTTCCTGAAATCACATCAGCTAGCAGCCAAATATCATGCATAATATAGTTAAACTATATGTTAGCGTTAACTATATTAATAATAATTATACAAATGTACCACAAACTAACCCTCAAACACATCACTAAGCTCGGGAAATCCCCATGCTGTGAGTATTTCACTCACCGTCTTGAAATTATCCATGGTTTAACTTTAACCTTTGCACAAACAAAACACTTACCACTTCCGCTGTAAAACAATGCCCGTATGAAAATGACCGCGAACAAGCGCCGGAATTCGTTCGATGGTGGGGCCAGTCTAAACATAAATTATGCTTTATCAACAAATTCCATACTAGCCCAACAAATTGCATACTAAGCTCAGTCATATGCATTTGCTTGTTTATTACCGAAGCATAAAACACTGCTGAAATAAACACAACTTATAGTTAAAATTTTCAGCAATAATTACATATTAGTTTCTAACATAAAATGTTGCCGACTTTGGTAGAATGTGTTAAAATTAAATATACATGTGTTAAAATTAAATATACATGTATTAAAATCTACAATATAAAAATAAGTATAAACTTTTAATTGAAATAAATATATCGTCATATCTAAATTTGCCATATATGTATTAGAAACTAGTATAATTTTTTTAGCATATTTTTTTAGCAATATTTAAAATAAATTTCTCTCAGTGTAATCATCTAAAATTATAGTTTATTAGTAATCACATCAGATAACTTTAAAGAAATCTTTAAATCTCATAAAAATCATTCTATATCAGAAAAAGATAAATTAACCTTGAGTTTCAAAAAAAAATCAGCTAACCAATTGTTTAATATCAGTGTTAATCATTTAAATGTACCGAGAAAGGTGGCTCCACGGTTAAAGCGTCCGCCTTTCATTCGGGAGGCCCTAAGTTCGAATCTCGGCTCGCCCGACTGTCTTGGCTTAGGTTTTTCCGCGGTTTTCCTACCGGGACAGTATTTTCTGCGGAAATCCACCTTTATCCAAATGCCTTGTTGTAACCCATTCATACCATCTTTTCTCGGCTGAAGGGAGGCTTAGAACTCCGGTGTGGGGTCAGAAAGACCTCTATATCGACCCGCCCCTTCACGGGGAATGACCTGACACCGATATTCCTTTATTCATTTAAATAAACTAAATCACTCAAAACCACTTAGCTTTGAAGCCAAAGCC
Organism: Ctenicera cuprea; assembly: GCA_958336395.1. Lineage (NCBI taxonomy): Eukaryota > Metazoa > Arthropoda > Insecta > Coleoptera > Elateridae > Ctenicera > Ctenicera cuprea. Next base: position 63,776,017 of record OY284487.1, read on the forward strand.
GTCCTAAGAAATATGGAGCCCCTGGGATAAGAAATTGTAGCGCCCTAACGGCAGGGGTAACATTCGAATCTAGAATAAACCTTCCCTGGAAAAAACATCCCCGGAAAAAATCCTCGGAAAAATATCTACGAAGAAAAAAGCCCCGAGAAAACAAAGCCCCAGAAAAAAATGAACTCGGGTAAAATCCCAGAAAAGAAAGACCCAATAAAAAAAGATCCTGAACAAAAAGCAGGGAAAAATCCGAAATAAATCTTTGATAAAAAAAAAGATAGATGTTTTGGAATTCCAGAAACCCAAAGAAGCGGTTTAAAACAAATGCCTGTCTGGTGTATGGGTGGGTTTGTATGTGTGAGTGTGGGTTACGCGTTATAACTCCCGAAGGGATGATCCGATTTTGATGAGCTTTAGAATGACAAAACATTCAAAATGAAATATTCACCGTCAAAATACTCTTTAACAAAATCCGAAGTCGGGAAGCGGAAAATAGACATGTTTTTAGGTAGCATTTACATCGAAAACAAATTTTCTGAAACTGGAAACGGAATTTGATAGAAGACCTTAAGACATATCTAACCCTTTTTTCTGGCCTCAAAAGGGAAAAGATGCGATTTTTTGAAATTTTTCATTTTAATGCATTATTACTCAAAAACAAGTTCACAGATCGGGATGAAGTTTGGTATTAAAATTGCCCTAGAGAAACACAATGTGTCTATAAGAATTGGACAAATGAAAACTGGGAAGAGACTATTTTTACCGGGGATGATTTCCAGGGATTTTTCTTCCGGAAATTATCGCGCAAGCGCACTCACGCTATCTTATAACCAGACCAGATGTGTTTTGTCTACCTGGTAGATTGATAGCGATACTGTGGCGGTATATGCCTAGCTCTCACTAGTTGGCGCAGCAACATATTAGTGATACACTAAAAAAATTATTGTAAGAATTGGAAAATAAACGAATATATAGCTAAAAAAGACATCTTTATTTAATGTAGTACCGGAAACAATAACTATTTGAAACGACATATTTTACACGGCATCGCTTAGCGTTTTTTTGAGTCCAGCGCCCTTTTGGCCCCGGCGCTCTAGGACTATATCCCAATTAACCCAATGGTTAGAGTGGTACTGGTTGAAAGTACCCATTCAACTGAGTTAAAGCACTACTTAAAATAGGATGATCTTACGTTAAAGTTGTATATAATTACTACAAAATTACCTAATTACTGGCGTCATTATTACAGTACAGGTTAATTTTGAATTTAAAACGTATCTGAAATCTTCTAATTCAAGGGAAATATAATTAAATTGTTTACAGTTGCATAAACAATCAATTAAATGAAATCAACAAAAATTGCGCATATTTAAAAATAGATCGAAATTAACTTAGAATCATTTCAGATCAAGTGACAATTCGATATCATTTAGTGAGAATTGAAATTATTCAAAATCAATGCAAATTATTATACCTTTTCAACTCGAATTGCACCCACAAACACGTCCGTGATCATGAACATCCTATCGCGGGAAATCCTCTATACTAGCTGAAACAATTTACTTACCTAAAACATCGCAATAAAATGAAATAAAATAGTTAGATAATTACTAAAAAAGTGTATTAAAAAACATTAAAGAAGTTACCTAAATTTACGTGTTGCATCAAATCACCCGTATACAGACGTTAACAAAACTGACCGTAAATCTGGAATAGTAGCGGTTCTTCAAATTTTAAAAATATGAAATTTTTCTCATGTTCGTTATACAGAGCGAGTCAAACGTGTAAAGACGCTGATTTTCTGCCGTTGAAAATAATTTTATAAAACATCGTTAAAATACAAGTTGTCGGGAACTAAGAAGACTACACAATTTAAAAGTATTGTAAATTATACAGGGGGTTCCATGTAACAGCGGCATAACAAACTTATGTTTTGGCATTGCAGACCTCATTAATAACATTATAACCGTATACCGCTGCCACAAGATATAACCGTACCCTCAGATTCGAACACCTGAAATACTCAAGCTTCCCCTAACAAATCAGATGCACAACCTGAAAAAGTCGATTAACCAAGACAGGCTTTTATTAACCCCATTAAAAACCTGAATTGGATTTTATTAAGCACAAGATCTGCTTGTATTATCTTATTTATAATTTAATATGTTTATCCCTGAAATAAATATTAGACTGGAAGAAATGTATGAATAATAACACCAAATATCCAACAATCAATATATTAATAAATTAATAAAATCCAACAAACACAAACAATTACACAAAATTACAATGTAAAAATATCGTTTAAATTACTTACTTGTAAGTTTGATCACAAGATTATTAATTAACACGTCTAATATTATTAAAAAACTTTTGATTTAACTTAACAAGAAATTATTTTCCTGTTATAAAATACTTTGACAAAACTCAGAGCTTTCAACTTAAAGCTTTCAACTTAAAGCTCTGAGATGTTTCTAGCTCGTAGCTAGTGAAACAACTCTAAGCTTGTCGTGTTCTAGCCAGTAGCTAGAGAACAACTCTAAGCTTGCCGTGTTCTAGCCAGTAGCTAGAGAACAACTCCCTTAGATAATTTACGACAAAAGTTAATTCCTCATGCAAATTTGCAATATAGCAATTTATAAAAGAATTTATATATCTTCACAATTTGTTGCACATACTTCTAACCCACTTTACCAAAGTTCAAAAGATATCAGCAAAATTGGTAAACTTAATTACACCATTAAGCTGACTCCAAATACCTAAGCCAGCATGTTGAAATATATGAAACAAACTATGCTATTGCACAATAATAAAATATGTAAATTATTTAAATACTAGATAAAGAAATGATTTTAGAATTTCCAATAATACTCTAATTAAGGGCTAGGGTTACAAAATCTGCACGAGCCTTATTTCCATAGCGTAGAAATTTTTTTATGTGAATGTTAGTCACGACCATGCACTCCGGATATTTTAACAACGGTGCATAAATTTCTAACTTTAATGTGTCATAAATCGTTTGTTTTTAAATAGAACACTCTGTATATTTTCAGATCGTTGAAGAAAACTTTTCGCACTCTACATTTTATGAACCCAACCAACAGGTTTCGAGAAAATTAGATTCTACGGTAATAAATCAGTTAATTTCTTGAAATACAGAAATCACAGGGCGTCTGTTTTTGTGTTTTGGTAATAAATAACTACGAACTTAGATTGTCATTAATTTTGAAATGCAAGAATTTAAATACCTAATTTCCCATTCCACATTTTAATTCTTGAACTAAGATGTAGTTTGGAGCGAATAAGCATATTAAAAAGTATACAGGGTGTTTTATTAGAAAAATAGAAGATGGTTGCAACTTTTATATGGAACCCCTTGTATAATTTAATTTTTTTTTAAGTTTCTTTCTTGGTCTCCTACAAATTTGTTCTGAGATAAATATAAAAGGCACAAACCCGGTATCTCTCGATACTTTTGACTTGCTCTGTAGAAACAAGTTACTTATACAGTAAGTTATGTGTTAAACGAAAATTTTATAAAATTGTGCTTCTAACTTTAAACTTGGTTAAATCTGTATGTATTTGCAAACACTTTCAGACTGAGAGATGCGCCTCGTCGTTGCCCGAAATCTACAGTAATTGCATAAATTCAGAACGACTGTTCTAATCTTGCAATTTTTTAAATTGTTTTTTTTTAAATTAAATTTAACTAAAATTCTTTAAAATTAACACATCTGTTATAACACAAACACGTATTGATAAAACAGAATATAAAAGTAATTCTACCCCGAGTGAAGAACACAGGAAGTTGTTAAACAATATACAAAGAAAAATTATAAAATTAATCAGAATTTAGCACACATATTTTAATAGACTTTTTGTTACTTTTATATCTTTGTATTCTCTAGAAGCATTTAGACGCATCCTGCTTAGGACGCTCACGTGCAATGCACACAGGTTTTACAGTAGTAAATAATAATCACTAGTAAATGATAAAAAATATTTATCTTGTGCAATAATGAAAGCAAATATACAGGCTGCTGCGCCATCTGCACTTCAATAGCTGAACTACAAAGTTCGAATCGAAGAATCTCATTAAATTCCTATCAAATCAAAATTAGATACAATTAAAGATATCTACTATACTGTACTTCAAGCATATTTTTCTGACATTGAAAAAAATCTTACTGAAGGATAACTCGTTGCTTTAATTGCTAGAAGTACAAGCTACGTAAATATTTTTATATTACCTACAACATTAAAAGTCTAGTTTTAAAATGTCTCATTATTTTAGAACAATAATTGCGTATATACAACATTTTCTTAAACGTTTACAAGATTTAATTTAATAAGGGTTTAGCCCGCCCGTCATGTCAGTACATATGCAGTATTTCTTTTAAAAAAAAATCTATGCTTTTCAACAATCAACATAACACACTTGCACTTTCTACTTCCTCGTAAAGAATAGCATTTGTGCAATATACCAGAAATAATATAAAGAGCACAATGGTGAAAAGCCTCGAGCAATGTTTTAACTAAATATTAGCAGTAGCTTTATTGAAGAGGAAGAATACGCCAACAGCCAACAGAAGACGCCAATAATACGGAGGCGTCTACCCAACGTCAACACAGTGGTGTCGACGTCAAACAGCCCCTGGGTATTCATTTATTCTCTTGCAAAAATATCCAGTGTTGGTTGTTGTCGCCGCAGAATTCACTACAATTTGCTGACTACCATGAGTTTTTTACCCACATAATATTTATTCGAAAAAAAAATATATGAAATAATTATTTAAAATTATTATATTTATTATTTATAATTATTTAAAATAAAACTTCTAGGATTCAAATTTAATTTTTTTTACATTTATATACAGTAAAAAAAATTAAGAAACAACATTTATTACAAGAGTTCAAACCCAAAACAATACAACAACAAAAAAAGTGATTATGAAGTTTCCTAAGAAACGATTCACCGCAGACCATAAAATCATCTAAATTCTCGAAAAAATTCAGAAATTTATAGGAAAACCTAAAAAGTTTTAGGAGCATTTTTAACAATTATTAACGAATTAATTTTGCACAATGTATGCAATATTAGTTTTTTTTATTGTGTTTTGCATGTGTAATACCGTTTACGTATTTTAACAATGCACTTTTTTTGGTTTTATATAACTAACACGGTTTAAGCCCTAAAATACTGAAATTTTTGGGGAAACGCAATTAAGAAAAAAGCAAAGTTAAGTCACACGGATGGGTGACCAGTGCAAAATTTCAGCTTCCAGCTGACAGAGGTTCGGAATCGTCTTTTAACTGTAGGTCCCCCTTAGCGAAGATACAGAAATGCAAATATGGCACCAATGTTCGAGTGCAGATTTTTTTGGTAAATCTTCAAATAAAGCTTTTATAGCGGTTTTTGGTTCGAAGTCCAAAGCGCATCTAATCAGTTGTAGGGCGGCGGTTTGCCCTGCTTCTATCCTATGCGGCTAATCAAAGTTTTAGCTTACTATTCTTACACAGTACGCGACATCGTATTGCACATGCTGTTGCAATCTCAAATAAGTCGTTTATTAGCACGATTATATTTAAAACGTAAAAAACATGGGAAAGTACCATCGACCTGTTTCGCCCAATTTTTACTTTTACTGTACAACGGCGGTTAAGGTCGCACTGCGAAGCGAGTGCGTTGGTAAACAGGCAATTGGCTGCAGAATTAATCGCTTGGGTTAGTACAGAATACAGATACCCGAATTTTTTTTATATTTTGGAAAGAATTCCTTGGTATTAAAATACACCAAATCGCCAAAGACAATAGAACATTTTTACTGCACCTACAAATTAAGTTATGAACCTTATTCTACTATCACTTACGAGCAATTTAGTTTAAACAGAATTTTTACTATCATTTACGAGCAATTTAGCTTAAATAGAATTTTTTATTGTTTCTCATTCAAATAGTGCATCCAACTGATAAACTGATAACACCTGGGATATTAGAAAAAACCTAAATTTGTAGTTTACTGCAAGCTCTATCAGCTCAGAAAGTTAAAAAAAAGAAAGTGTGGAAAGTTTTCATAAAATATTTTTTGAAAAATTTTTAAATTTGAAGCAGTTCCGTTACGATCGCTTTCGGATTTCTGAAGTTACTCTTACTTCAACGTACACTACCCACAAAGGGCTCTGAAACAAGTTTTTAAAAGCTTAGCTAGAACTACAATTTTCGATATAACTTGATTCAAAATTTCATCAAAATCGGCTTAGTATACTTTCGCCTTTAGAGGCGTCACACATCCACTTACCCACCCCCAGACAAACGTTTTCTAAAAACTACTTATTTGGATTCATTGAGCTCCAAAACGTGTATTTCCGTTAAAATCTAGATTTCGAAAATTTTCATGAAATCAATACAAAGTAAAAATGAACAAAGCACTTCGCCTGGACTTTCATGTACTTTAAAATTGTTACTTATCATATTTTCCAAAGTATTTTTATCAACTTAGTACCTGCCAACAGCAGGATGGGCACATCCGAAACTTCATGTAGCTATCCGAAATTTTGGGACAGAAAATTTAATTTCTAATTTTTATTTCTTTGGAAACACATTTTTGTGAAATTAAAAGAAAATAGAGACACAGAGGAAATTCGTCAGTCAACACTTGAATGAAAGGGGAATTTTCAATTTTCAAAAGTTCATGAAAACGTCACAAGCAAATTAAAGAAAGAGATTTTTTTTAAAACTGTGTTTATTTGAAAATTTTTCAACATTTGATATTTTTTTTTAGTTTAAAGTTTGAATTTTTTTCTTACATTCTCATACATAGTAATAACAAGTGCAGTTTATGCTGAAAATTTGTTTTGGAGTACTAATAGGCGTTAAATTCAAAATTTTTTAAAAATTGGTAGCAGCTGCCATTTGGAAGATAATAAATTCTGGACGGAAGCGTTCGATTTTCCTGAAATTTTCAATTCCCGCTTGGAATTTACACGAAATTCTGTTTCTGGCGAAAATATTACCAAAAAAGAAACATTTCTATCATCCGCTTCCGGTTTCAGATTTTTCGAAAGTTTATTTTGTCGATGTATTGATAAAATACCCGCACATTCCAAAGCTCATTGAAATTATTGCACACACATGCCACACTCACAACACACACCCACATACCCATACACAAACAGACATTTTTATAAACCTGTTCATGTAGGCTCAAAATATGTATTTCCATCAAAATATTGAATTTGGAAATTTACTTGCAATCAATAAATACTTTCAGTATAGAAAAGTATTGTAATGTTGGCTAATGCTAAGATTAACGTTTCAACTTTCAGGAGGAAATGACCTAAAAAATATAAAAGCGTTATCTTTGAAAAATTTCATAAGAAATACAAAAATCTTGTTGTACAAAACTTTTTGAAATGTTAGTGAATCCTGAGAAAATCCTAAAAACCCGAGGAGTACTAATAACAAAATATAAAAAATTCAAAATATAACAACGAAAAATGTTTTATAATCTTGTTTGTTATTTATTTTCAAATAATAACAAAAATAACCCGAAAAGTGTTTCCAAATCATTTATAAAAATTTGCTAATTACGTCCAATGCAAAAAGAGTTCACATAATTCAAATTAGTTGGAAAATACTGAAAATGAGTATCTGTATACTTAATTACTTTAACAATATTTATTTATTTTAACCTTATCCGTATTTCGGCATGTTTACATGCCATTGTTAAAGGTTATATGAAAAAGTAAACAGTTAGTGTTGTTATAGCAATAGAACTTGGTGACTTGATCTCGGCAATCGTCTGCCGATGACTTGATTTCTTATTCCAAAATGTCCAATAGAGGGGAATTTAAGAGATCAATTTGCTCATTCATTAACGGTACAGTTTTTAAATGTTTGTGAATTTCAAAAGCTTCTAGTATATCTAATTTACGTTTATCATCACAAAAGTGTAAACATTTTATAGTGTTATTGTCATTGAATGATTGTGTTCTAGTAAGTGTTTAGCGTAATTGGATTTATGTGGGTGTTTGTATTTCTAACAACGTACGTGTTCTTTATACCTAATATCAAAATTTCTAATTGTCTGGCCTATATAAACCGAATTACAATGCGAACAATTTCATTTGTAAATGCCTGATTTTAGGAAATCGTCTATTTTTGATTTTGCATTAAACAAAGTGTTTAAGATGTTTCTAGTTGTTTTCAAGCTTACTTTATATTTATTTGTTTTGATTATAATTTTAGCAATTTTTTCTGATTTAATTGTATCGAACGAGATGTCAATCAATACCAATAAATCAAAAAATAAAATAAATAATCAAAATAATTTATTACTTAAATCGATTAAAGAAAAAAATTCAGTAAATAACCTGATTTCTGTTAAGGCAGATAAAGGAAACACGTTAGTTATATTACCCAATGACATTTACTTACAAAAAATTAATGATTTCATAACCTATTCAAAGTTAAAAACTTCAACTAGTAATCCTACCAAAAATTATCAAAAAGAATTGAAACAAACATTAGAAAATTGTCAGGTTTGTTTAACAGATTATCAAAAAATACAAATAATAAATCCAAATCCAGAACCACCAAAACTATACGGTTTATTAATAAAAATACACCAACCCAACGCATGCCCATTAGACCAGTAGTATCATACATAACTGCACCCAACCATATGCTAGCAAAAATACTAAATAATATAGTTACCAGTTTTGATTATAAACCAAAATATTCAGTTAAAAATTCTTCCGAATTAATCAAAAAGTTGTCTAACTTACATTTACTACCACAAAGCAAGCTAGTTAGTTTTGATGTTACTAATATGTTTTCCCAAATACCTCCTCAAGAGTGTATTCCTTTGTTAAATAATATTCTTATTAACAAAAATGTTGAGTTAATAAAACGGACTGAGTTGATTCAATTATTTGAACTTTTGCACCAATCAAAATTATTTTACTTTTAATAATAAAATTTATTTACAAAAAGATGGTTTACCCATGGGAAGTCCAATTTCACCTGTTTTAGCTAACATATTTATGGAAAATCAAATATTCGAATCAAATCAATCTGAGAAAGTTATATTTTGGTTTCGTTATGTTGATGAAATTTTAGCATGTTTTAATAGTTTATTTTATTTAATTAATGAATTTTTAATTTTTATTAACGGCTTGCACCCAAACATAAAACTTACACTAGAAACTGAACAAAATAAGTACATTAACTTTTTAGATTTAAACAAAAATTAATTCAACTAATAAATTTGAGTACTCAGTTTATAGAAAACCTACACAAACAGACATTACAATACCACACGATTCTTGTCACCATAAAACACATAAATTAGCAGCATACAGGTCCCTGATACATAAAGCTATGACGGCCGTTTAGATGAAATTAATTATAATAGAGAAATTTCAATTATTTTATAAACAAATTGCGTACAGCAATGGTTATAATACTAAACTTATTGACACATTAATTAAAGAAAAAGATTATAAATTAGCCATTCAAAAAATTTATTCGAATACCCTAACTTCGTTCGATACAATTAAATATGCTTCGATCCCATATTTTGGTGACAAATCAGAAACAAATTGCTAAAATTATAAACAAAACAAATAAATATAAAGTAAGCTTGAAAACAACTAGGAACATCTTAAACACTTTGTTTAATGCAAAATCAAAAACAGACGATTTCCTAAAATCAGGCATTTACAAATTAAATTGTTCGCATTGTAATTAGGTTTATATAGGCCAGACAATTAGAAATTTTGATATTAGGTATAAAGAACAAGTACGTTGTTACAAATACAAACACCCACATAAATCCAATTACGCTAAACACTTACTAGAACACAATCATTCAATGACATCTAATAACACCATAAAATGTTTACACTTTTGTGATGATAAACGTAAGTTAGATATACTAGAAGCTTTTGAAATTCACAAACATTTAAAAACTGTACCGTTAATGAATGAACAAATGATCTCTTAAATTCTCCTCTACTGGACGTTTTGGTATGAGAAATCAAGTCATCTGCAGACGATTACCAAGATAAGTCACAAAGTTCTATTGCTATAACAACACTAACTGTTTACTTTTTCATATAACCGTTGACAATGGCATGTAAACATGCCGAAATACGTATAAGGTTAAAATAAATAAATATGGTTAAAGTAATTAAGTATTTTATATACAGATACTCATTAAATATGGACTTTAACGAAGTAAAGCTGGAATTTATAAATAAAAATACTGAAAATTCGTTCGTCCAAGCGATGTAAAAAATATTTGCAAAATTTATTGTATTAACTGCGATAACATGAATAATTCAAAGAAATCGGAAGATACCTTAAGAATATTAAGAAATGTTTAAATCTAAAAAATTAATTTTGGCTGCACCTAAAAATTAAGTTCAATTTCAGTTCTTTGAAAACACATTTGTTTTAATTAAAAAAAACAGAGGAAATTCGTCAGCCAACATTTAAACGAGAGACTAATTTTCAATTTTCAATCAATGAATAATGCAAAAAAAAACGAAAAAAACCTTTAGAATATTTAAAAAAAATTGAATCTAAAAAACGTCAAATTAAATTTAAAAAAAATTAAAGCAATCGATTTACAACTTTTACAAAAACGTGAACAAATAAAAAGAGTTTTTGAAAATATTATTTTTTCAAGTAACTAATGACATTCAGAATAATAATATGTAAATTGCAAAGCAGATGTAAGAATTGAAAGCAATTTTATAAATTGTTAGGATATTTCAAAAAAATTGTGTAAATCAACTGTAATAAATAATCTAAACCATAGATTAATAACTAGGAGTTATTAATCTATGTCTAAACTGTGAAAAAACACCAAGAACTACGAATTTAAGAAATATTTATTAAAAGTTCTGAAAAGGTAGTGGACAATAGCAAAATATGATATGATTTTGATATAATTATTTATTTTTTTGCAATGTCCAACATGCAAAACCTACTTCCTTTATTATCTATCCGCTTTTGCTTCTGAGAGCCGGATAATAAATTATTTCACATTGGCTTTAATATTGTGCAAATTTTATAGAAAACATTTAATAAATTACACATATATAATAAAAAAATACTGTATATTTTGCAATATGGCAGTGAAATAAATAAATATTATAAAAAGCAGAAATTGGGGTAATGAATGTGTCTCACAGTGGTCTATAAGTACGGGAAGAATCATCCTACAACAATCGAAGGCGCCGTGGCTTAGTTGGTTAAAGCGCCTGTCTAGTAAACAGGAGATCGAGGGTTCGAATCCCTCCGGGGCCTCTCTCACAACAAAGTGAAGTTTTTTTCTCAAATTATAAAACAGTAAAAGTTGTGTATAAACTTATTTTCAACCTAATTTTCATAAAAACATTATTGTTTACTGTTTTAACGAAATTTAACATTTTCAGGTCTATTTTAACACTATTCCTACCACTTGTATAATAATTACAATAATTAGAAAAAAAACTGTAATAAGACTTATGCTGATATTGTCATTTTTTATTAATTGATTTAGGTTGTTTGACCGTTGCTAGGTAACTGTCGTAATTGTTTATACTCCTCTTTACCTGGCAAAAATCTTATAGTAGCAAAAAAAATTGTCACATTTTTTGACGCCAACTGTACTTACGTAAAAACGTGTTTTATTAGACAGAAATTTTTTTAGCACTTAGCAACATCATATTTATAGTTATACAGGATGATTCAGAATCATGGTAGAAAAAGCATCTTTCTGTAAAGCACTAAAAATTAAACGATCCGTATTTTTTCGGTTTGCTCTGCGTCAATTTAAAAGTTGGCTTTACACAGGGTGTATCAAATTATCTGGGCATTATTGTTAACTTTATTTCATTAAAAGTGCAGATTTGGTTAAATTAGGCAAAAAGGGCAACTTTTTATACTGAATTAAATGTAGTCTTTTTTGAGTTATTCCTTAAAATAGCTTTGTTAAATGGAACACCCCGTACATTTATGAATATTCTGAAGGAAACTGTGTGCCTCGAAAAAAACTTTGTTTAGCCATAAACGTATTTCATCAATATCTTTGTTAATACCCACTTTAGGGTACTACTGTCTTTCGAAATATGCGAAAATGTATACAGAGTGGTCAATTTCAAGCAAAACAATTTTATGGACTTGTCCAAAAAGAAAACGTCTAATTGTGTTGTCTTGTACACGGCATTTTAATTATACAACGAGTGATTGCAATTTATCGATAAAACCACGAGTCGTATTCGTCTTGACTATATCACTCACATTCATTTTAACGCATTTTTGGTAACACTAAACTAGTCGGAAATGCTCGGGAATCGGCGCTCTTAACATGGTATTGTTTGCTTGTTTTTAAAGGTTTTGTAGTGGCGTCGTTTTGCAAATTTAATTTTTTATTTTGACGTTCTTATTTACTGTTGCTGTGAAGTGTTATAAAAATAGATCCTTTTGCATAAAAAATCGTTAAGTAGTATTTTATAAAATTTTTCATGCTGTGTACATTATTTTGGTTCAAATAATCTGCCAAACAAGACACAGTTTTAATGTAAATATATTTCATTTTTTTATGCATATTAGCATGTTATTATTATTTTTATTACAGATTTACAATAAAATTTGAGTCGGTCATGATTTAAACTATGATTTAAATATTCGCGATTCATGTTGGTTGACATCGTTATCATCGGCTACCGCCGGAGTCTCTCGTATTTTGCTTTTGCTTGTAGACAACCAAGACAATTATTGTTTTAAATTAATAAATTATGTTATAACTAAATGTGATGCTTTTGGCCGTAACAATGAAAAACTATATTAAAATAATAATAAATATACACAAAAGTCAGTACACATCAGTTTTAAATGCGTTAATTTAATTTTTTGCAAAATACCATAATTCTACTGTGGCACCCTCTATGAATTTTTTGAAAATCAACATAGGTACTCTTTTCTTATTTTAACAAGTAGAACCAAAATCTAATATTAGTTTTTAGAAAATGTTATATTTGTCGGGATTACACGTCCCCATCCACCTTTTCTTGCTGACGAATTTAGGATTTGGTTGGCTACTGCAGAAAATGTAAATTCCATATATTTGTAATTTTAAAACGGTCGAAATAAAAAAATATGTTTTATAAACTAAATGGAATGGAGGATTGCCTATGTAGCTTGTTTTCTACAGTTAGTAAATAGCACAACGTTATAATTTTATTATTTACACTTTTGCAAATGCGATGAGCATGAATATTTAATATGGGAAAAGCCACTTTATGTAAACACTTTAACTATTTTCTATGCGAAACTGTTCTTTTCCTATATTCATACGATCGTCAAAGAGAAATTAGACAATTTCGGCAACAAATTAAATGGTAACCCCGCTGTATTTTTATTTTCACTTCCCGTGCTTCTACTGTACTATGGAAAGTTATGACTTCACGCAAATTTTTTAAATTTAAATTGCAACAGAAATACTCGTTTTGGGGTCCAAGGAACCCAAAAAAGTTGTTTTTAAAAAATGTCTGTCTGTGAGTGCGAAAATGCGTGAGTGCGTCGAAGCTGCTCCATCCGTTCGAGAGTTATGAGGCGCACTCACACACCCATACACTCACACAGCCAACTACAAATAAACATTCCTTAAAACCACTGTACTCTGTCATAAACACTAATTCCAATAATACAAAAAAAAAAGTTTTAACTGTTATCAGTGATAAAAAAAACTGAAATACAATATTTCTTTTACGTTTTATTAGTACAGTCTATTCTATTACAGTAAATAAGAGAATAAAAGGGGGTACTCGCTAGGGATTCGCCCTCAGTATATCGGTACGTGCGTATACGAGATCCACCCTTTACCGGCCTCTGCGATTAAATAGGCATTCAACGCACAATGGTGGCTGATTGGTGAGACAATTGACGGTTTTTCGATGTCAATTTATTTTTGTATCTCGCACAATACAGTAGGCTGTGACAAACACTACATTCCCGCTTCGTCAATTTAGAACCATTCAATTGAACTAACACGAGTGGAATTTTGATTTGTGATTATTTATCATAAATTTCAAGTTATTGCCATTGTGCGCTCTGAATCGACAATTCAACTGTAGGTGAACTCTCCATACATATGAGTATTGATTTCACTTTCGAACTGCTGATTTTTATTTTTTCTATAATTCATCCTATACGTGGACAATGGGAAATTACAATAAAATACTTTTACCGCTTTTTAGCCCTGAGTGCAAAAGTAAATTATTTTTATATAAAATCATTTTCGAAAAGTATAAATTTGTACTTAATTAATGTTAATTAATTATAATAAATAGGCAAGCTAGAATAAATAGCAAAATACATGTTCTATAGAAACAACCACAACGAATACATAGAAACGAAACAAACTGCCTAATTTTGCATTGTTGTTCAAATAACAATGAAGATGGTAAAATGAAGGTAATAGTATCCGACCAGATAATATCGAATTATTGTGTGTGTATACACAATCAAACATCATTGTTTAGAGGTAGCTGCAATACGGCATTTTTCCTTTATTCCAGAAAGAATGGCGATTACAGAAACAAAAAACTCAATTTGGTAATTAAATTGTTGAAAACGAACTATTTTTATACAATTACTGAAAAATAATAGAATTTGATTTCAAAATAATTGTTACTTCTTTCAACATCCCTTACTTACCCGCTAAGCTTTTACGTGTTAAATGGGAAGAAAATACGCACAAAGCTACTATAATTCTCTCTTGGCATTTATCTCTCAAACAACACGTTATGGAAAATATGGTACATGTAGGAAGTATGTAATAATTGATAAACAATTATAAATTAAGCAGTGGAGTATCTCACTAAATTGATTAGTTTTATAGATCTGTATCTCTTAAACTTTGTTGTTTGCGCCTTCCTTTTTTAAATTTCTGTATGTTGCGCCTCCTTTTATATCAGGTACAAACTGGGGGGCCTATAAGGACCAACAACGACTATACAAGAAAGAAATGCTCTGCAAACGAAGCTCAGGGAACATTATGTAATTTCAATACAAACCACTGCTTCTGCGACTCGATTAAAGAGAATTCTTTCAAAGAACCAAAACCAACAGCCTTAATCGAAGAGATGGTACTTTCACAACCAAACCCAAAAGATATTAAAGCAAATTAGAAACGATGCAGTACATTTTTTAGCATAAAATTGCAATTTATCTTAAAAAGCTGTATTATCGTTTCCTTTTTATTAAATATAAATTTACGATTTATAAAAATACATAGGAGGCGGCACAGACAAATTGGTGACCTAGGACACGAACCAAATTGTAGCCTACTAGTCGCGGAGCAATTTTCTAAACCTTGAAAACATTTTCAATCCACAGTTTTTGTTTGTACAAAAATTCTCTTCGATAGTGACATTATGTTTCCCTATGACAATTATAATATCAAGCTTCATCCTAATCTGTCGACTTGTTTTTTAGTATTAAGGTGGTCAATTTTCATGAAATACTTTCTATATCGAGTGCGAGACATATGACTTGAATGTTGGGTCACCCGCTATCGGGGTTGCGCGCTCTGCTACTTTACTTGTGCTAGTTTTAGCTATGTACACGAGCATATAGTTAGAAACAGAAATGTTTCTAGATTTGTTAATGAGAAAAAAAATATTTCCTTTATTATTTAGATAAACATTGTTTGGGACAAAAAAAACAATAGAACTAACTGGTACACCAATCAAATTGTAACTATTTTTTGTTAAATAAAGAACCTGTTGACTGGTTCTTGAAAATTTCCAAAATTATGTAAATATTTTTCTTTGTGAACTTCAAGGTTTTGATGTTTTCTTAAATGTCTTATATGTATAGTAATATTCTGTTTCTAGAGGGCTATTTTAAATTTAATCCCGTTAATCCGTTTTCTTAAAACTCAAAATTTTGAAAAAATAATAACGTAGCGGCTGACGCGTTCTGAAATAGGAAAGTTGAAGAAAAAGCATATGATTACCTATTTAGATTTAAAGCAATCAAAAAATAAATGTTGTGAGTGTAAAATTAAAACACGCTAAAATGAATGGGACTTTTAATTGTACTTATATTGTTCAGTGAACTTTGTCTTTACATTTTAAGTCCGCTATCGTAATTGCTACTTCCGTTGTAGCCATACCAGCCCAAAGTTTACCCATTTTTATAGTATAACTAACCAATAATATTTTTGAAAGTGATATAACCGTAGGTTATGTTTGACATTTTACTCACACAATGAGGTTCAACAAAAATGTGTTTTGTTTGTAGATGAATTTTACCGCATTTAATTTAATAATGTATTACTTATTCTAGAATTTATTTTATTAAATTATGTGTTACTTTAGCATTGAAATTAATTTCATCGGGGCAAGCAATTCAGTTTTACGCGTGACTTCGAGTTGTACGTAGAGAAGCGGAGCGAGGTCCCTGCTCCAAACTGAGTTTAAAAAGCGCATTGATTTGGAGTAGATTTGTAAATATTTCTGTTCCCCACTATACGCATTCCTTACAAAAGCAGATTTTATACCGTAGCAAACACAGTACCGTTCAACAGTTCATCTTCTCCAAGTCCCAAGATTGACACTAGGCAGATCTTTCTTCTTTTTTTTTTTCCGCGGCCGTTTGACACGAGGCAGATTTCTTCTTTATTGGTTTCTGACGATCGCGGATGTTAGACACTTTCTTTTATATCAGTCACAATCCCGTTTGTTCGCTATACCTGTCTCACCCCTTTGGTTTAAAATTCATTGACGTTTGTTTACACTAGAACGTCTCATTGTTGCTAAGTTAGTTACCAGCTACTGTTTGCTACCGTAGACTTGTACCTTCTTTGCTACCGTATCTTTCCCGCTACCGTTTGCTACCGTATCTTGTTTGATACCGTATTTTATTTGTTACCGTATTGCCATCGTTTTGCTACCGTACCGATTCCGTATTTTTCTTTGCTGCGTATTGCTTCCGTATTTTGTTTTGGTATATAATTCGCTTTGCTTGGCTTGTAATATTTTCTAAATAGCTCCTGTAAATAACCTTTGGCTTTATTTTAACAATTGGGTTTGGTAAGTAAAACTATTTAGACCACTGGAGACCGTCATCTTCACTGCAGTTACCCAGGTCTTCAACTAGGTACGAGAGAATCGCGTCGACTGATTGGAGAAAAGCCTTCCTCAAAAGTGCAGTCACACTGGGGAGAAGCCTTTTTTTACCTCAAGGGTTGGGGTCTTTGCCCACTGCACTGCGGCCATAATAGGCCTATTGTGCCCCCTGTAATAGTTAGTCTCCCTCAAGTAGTCCTGTATCTTTCACAAAGTCCAGGACGTCCCTGAGGGGGATGGCTTGGAGTTCTTCTACGTCCACAAAGGGGACTCCGAATCTCCTAAGCCTTTTTGCTGCCAGTGCTTCGCATCGGCAGATTATATCTAATGAGGTTTCCTCCTCCATATCACACACTCTACACGTAGGGTCGTTTGTTAGCCCCATCGTGTTGAGGTGTTTCATCATCTTGCAGTGTCCCGTGAGGAGACTTGTTAGTCTCTTTAGGTTGCTCCTGTCAAGCTTCAGGATTTGTTTGGTAGTCTTCCTGGACGGGTCTTGAATAAACAGTTTCGACTGTCTCAGTCCAGGCAACGCATTCTAACGCTTGTAATGTGCTTCTCTGAGGAGGTCCTTTATATAGCCCTTTGCCCTGCTGTAAGCAATACTGCAGGTGGGCTCAGGACCAATCAGGGTGTGTTCGGCTCCTCTCCTAGCTAGTAAGTCTGCCCTTTCGTTTCCTGCTATTTCCTGATGCCCTGGTACCCACTCCAGAGTAACTCTGTTACGGGCGGCCAGTTCAGTTAGGGCTACCAGGCAGTTTTTTACTGTATTGAAGTTGACCTCCTCTGACAGTAGGGCCTTTAAGGCGGCCTGACTGTCAGACCTAATGAGAACTTGCTTGTTCTCATAGTTTCTTTCCACCATTGCCTGTGCGCAACTGGTTATTGCTGTTAGTTCCGACTGGAATACGGTGGCATAACGGCCCAGGTTAATGATAATTTCATTCCCTGTGCTTTCTTCATATGCCCCGGCTCCGGTTTTATCTCCCATCTTGGATCCGTCTGTGTACCACACGCTTCCAAAATTGTTTGTACGGTTTGTTGTGAATGCACTTCTCCCCCCTCCGAGATTATAATCTTAAAGGGTTTGTTGAAGTGATAACTTTTGAGTATTTTGTCTGACTGCATTTGTAGTATGTAGTTTTCTGCTAGTTTTTGAAAGATCTTTAGGTGAGAGTCATTCCTCCAGGGAGTCCTTCCCCTGATGTTGTCTCTGAGCCTGTATGCCGCTGCTAGGGCCTCAAACTCCGCTACCAGTCGGAGGGGAGGGAGGTCCAGCAGTGTCTCCATGGCTGCCGTTGGGGTAGTTGTCATTGCGCCAGATTCACAAAGGCATGCTAGCCTTTGTAGCTTACCCAGTTTGGCGGTTATTGCCGCCTTATCTGCTTTTTGACACCAAATGCATCAAGCATAGGTAACTACCGGTAGTACCACCTTGGTGTATAGCCAGTGTACCAATGCGGGTTTTATCCCCCAATTTTTCCCAAACATTCGCCTACCCGCCCAGAGGGCTTTTGTGGCTTTGTTTGTTATGTTTGCAACATGAGGTTGAAAGGTAAGTCTGGTGTCTAAAATGACTCCCAGCTACTTGACCTCTGTTACCCTCATTATTTCTTAGCCCCACAGTTTCAAGCCCCTCAAGTTGAGGTTCCTTTTTCTTGTGAAGGCCAAGGTGGAGGTCTTTGCGGAATTTACCGAGAGTCCCCCCTTTGTGCACCATCTTTCAACGGTGTTGAGTGCTTGCTGCAACAAATTGCAGATGATGCCCTCGAACTTCCAGTTTACTAGAATGACGATATCGTCTGCATACCCTTGCGAGTATACTCCGCATTTTTGGAGCTGGTGTAGAAAGTCATCGGCCACTAGGCACTACAAGAGAGGTGACAAAACCCCTCCCTGTGGGCAGCCCCGTAGGACGACGGCCGTTCCTGTGGCTCCTTTTAGGGTAGAGATTATTTCTCTATTTCTCAACGTGAAGTCAATCCATCTGGCTACAGTAGGACCACGCCTTACCACGGCGTCATTCACCGAGTCGAAGGATGTATTGTCGAAAGTTCCTTCGATGTCCATAAAGGCTGCCAAGGCAATCTCACGATTGTTTATGGCCTTTTCTGCCCTTTCGACTATCTCATGAGTCACGAGATCGCACGATTTTCCTGTTTGATAGGCAAATTGGTTTTGATGTAGAGGGTTATCCCTCAAAACATCGTCCCTTATGTATCTGTCGACCAGTCTTTCCAGTGTTTTCAATAGAAACGAGGTTAAGCTGATCGCCCTGAAGGATTTTGCTTCGGCGTACGAATCTCGTCCAGGCTCTGGTATGAATACCATTTTGGCCCGCCTCCAACTATGAGGCGTATAGCCTGTCGCTATGCTGGCTCTAAAACGTGAGCACAGTGAAGACGACAGTTCTTTAATGCCCTGCTGTAATAGTGCTGGGAATATTTCGTCAACTCCAGCTGACTTGTATGGTTCAAAAGTGTTTATTGCCCACACAATTTTTGTTATATTGCAGATTTTGTTCGCCCTAGCCCAGTCTTCTCTTGTCGCCCGCCTGTGTGGTGGTATGACTAGATTTAGACTGTTCGATTGGGCATCCCCCGGTAGGTTTTGACATCCCGGGGAGTGAGTCTTGAGCAGGAGCTCTAGAGTTTCCTCCCCGGTCGTCGTAAAGCCCCCATCGGGTTTTTTCAACGAGCCTAATTTACTGGCATCGTCTTTTTTCAACGCTTTTTGGAGTCTTGCGCATTCTGGAGTTCTTTCGACCTGCTCGCAAAATCTCCGCCACGAGGAACGTTTGGCCTTCCTCAAGGCTTTATGGGGAGTAGCCTTCCTCAAACGTGCAAATATACTAGAGAAAAGCCCTTGCCCAGTGACGCCCATTTGGAGAATAATCACCATTATAAAATCTGGCCCTTGAGAATTTCACCGAGGTTGTACGCACAAGCCAACGTACAACCCCACCTGCAACACCGACCCCGTAACAGACATGGTGTACCTCCCTAAGAAAACTATGGTACTGAATAGCGGTAGCTTAGAGGTTGGGCGCTTGGGCTGTAACGCTTAAAGTCTGGGATTCGATTTTCCGCCGCAATACAAATCTATGCCGCAACCCGCCACCCACATTCCCCAATCAGGTGTAGGCAGCCGTAAGCCTCAATGCCTAAAACCTTCTCTGGTATTTAGTCGTACGGATTCGACGTTAAACTGTAGGTTCCCCGTACTCCACCTTAACGATAAGGAGAGTACGTGGCAGAGAAAAGTGCTGGATCCCAGCAGCGGAACGTAAAGGCTGACTGCGAAGGAAACCATATTCTTAATATTGTTGATATAATTCTTGTTTACGAGCTAATTAAAACCTTCGTTTTTAAATATAACCATTTTGGTATACAGTCATGAAAATCAACTTGAACCCGACGTTATTCAAATGTGATGTGCGGCTACATGTAGCCATATTTTCAATCAATTTTAAATTAAACGTTTCACGAGGACGGTTGTGTGTTGTCCAAGTAAGTAATGTTTTCTTAAGTCACATAAGATACAACTCTGTAAAAACATTTTGAGTTTCACTGTTTTAGTTGAATGTATCGGTCTGATAGAATTTCGCTCGAAAAACTGAAATGATTGGTGAGATTTGAGGAGAGAACTCTATATGGCTTTTATATATTTCACAGTTCACATTAAATGCATATAAAATATTTGCAAATCGCTGCATACGTATATTTCAAGAAAATAGCGAATTTATATGAAAAATATAACCATATTTCTTTTCTGAGGGCGCCTCAATTTTTTCCAATACCACTTGAATGGTTTCTTTTGAAAGCACAAACTTGGCGAAATCTTGATAAAGCATTCTATAAGTGAGAATGGCGCAGGAATAATATCGTAAACTTTACAAATCCCATTTGGAATTGTGACTTTTATGTTGCCTGAAAGCGGATTTGGACTCTTTGCTTCTTTTTGTCCGCGAACGCGCTCCTTTTTAATGCCACAATGCACGTACCAGTCTGTTATAATTGTTATCTTATTCATTAAAACTTGGATCCTCGACTGCTTTCCTTTGAAATTTAATCCCAAATTGCAATTACACCTCTTTAATAAAACATCGGCAATGTTTCGCGGTGACGCGACGAGGAGGAGAAGAGAACCTCGGAAACTTGCATTGTATATCGGGAATAAAATTGAAAATTCTCACATTGAACGTGAATTGCCAGAAGAAATAATATAAGTATACGGCAAATGCAATGTTTACTGAAGAAGCGGCGGCGCACTCGATTTATCCATTCTGTCAATAAATTCGCGTATTTAGGATTTGTGTGCAGTGTGTAAAAGCGACGCTCGCAGTTTGACTAAATCCTTTCAAATGGTATATTGGATCCTCAATGGATGCGACTGATGCGAATGTGTGAATCTTTATAAGGATGCGGTGGGTAGCATTTCTGCTCATACCACTCACCCTTGCCAAACGTACATATTTGCCTATAAAATTATACGTATTCCCATTCTTCCAGCTACAAAGTTTCTTTTTCCATAATACCTATGTTAAGTTGAAGAGGCAACATTTTAATTTTAATTACGTAAAGTAATATGGGATTGTGTTGATTCAAATTTATTCTAGGATAACTACAGTAACATATCAGAAATAAATAACGTAGCAAAAACAATGAGTTATAAAATTTTGTGGAAAGTCTTGGATTTTTCAAGGCATGCTAACGTCAAAAAAATAGAATTGCAAACGAGAAACTAAACTTTGAAAATGATCAAACCAGTTCGCTTTCCACTTGCCTATACTTTAAATATTGTTACTTATCAATATTCAAAAGTATCTTATTATTCACGTTTTACGCTCCAACATTGACTACAAAGAGAGAATTATAACGAAACGAGCATAATCGATTTTTAATTTTTTGGAAAAAGATTGCTTGGAATTGTAAAAACCCATAAACGGAAGAAAAAATTGTTCCACGAAAAATTAGGTGGATGGGGGAAAATAAACTTCCTCTCTCGCCCCAAATATTGCAAATTAAAAAAAAAGTTAAGAACTTTGTTCCTATACTATCACTCATGAGCAATTTAGCCCTAACAGACATTTTTTATCGACCCCCACTTATTAAATAAAAGGGTAGGAATTTTCGATCTACAAAAATTCATAGAAAGTCTCACAAACAGGTTAGCGGACTGGACAGGAACCAAATTGTAGCTGATCTATAGCTCTAGAATTTCACAAAATTAACAAAAAATCGTGTAGCCAGTTTTTGAGCAGTATTTTTTTGAAGAAGTCAAAATATTGATTTTTTTACTTTCAGTTTTAGTAGTTCCCAAAGTTATAGTAACTTGTACCATTGTGTACTCTTAAAGCATTACCAGTGTTAAACTCTATTAGAATTTGATAACTAGCTTTTAAGTTTATAGGCGTTGAAACGTTGAAATTTTCAAAAATTCATAAAAGAAGTCAGAAAAAAATTAGCGAGATGAGATACAAACCAAATTGTAGCTCATCTTAGTTGTGCTGCAGCTCTATAAATTAACAAAATTTAAAAAATCGTGTTCCCAGTTTTTGAGTAATATTTTTTTGAAAATTTTGGAATCATTTTCACTTCATACTTTCATAGCTCTTAACTTTTTAAAACTGTTTGTGCAGAGCTACATTGTGTCTTGATATAGCTATTACGATAATATATTTAAACTCGATCTGTCAACCTGTTTTTGAGTAATAAGGCGCTAAATTCAAAATTTTCAAAAAATTGCAGCAGTCGCCATTTTAAAGCTAGAAAGTTTGAAAAAGCGTTGGATTTGCCCTAAATTCTTCTATTGAATACCGTTGTTGAAAATTAGAATCCGCAGCTAATAGAAATCCAACCATCCGTTCGACAATTATGATGCACCACACGCATACCAACCCACCTACCCACAGACAGATATTTTTTTAAAAACATTTTTTTGGGTTCCTGGATGTCTATAACATGTATTTCCGTCGAAATCTCGATTTGGAACATTTTAGGAAATCGATACTTCCCTATACTGAAAGTAGGACAGTAAAAAAAGCTGAGCTTTCGCATACTTCAGAAATGCATACGTTTTATGTTTTGAAAAACATTGTATATTAAGTTCTAGCCACAACAGAAGATCAGAATTATACCCCTGGCATGAGCGGCGCGCTAGCTACTAACTCGTAAAAACTTCAGACCATCAACAGACATATCGAAGTCTTCTGCACGAAATTAAAACAAACAAAAATCGATTTTTATTTTTTCTTTCAAAAAAGATAGCATGGGAATATGAGACCAAAAAAGAGCATAATACCAGAAAACAACTTTGTCGTTGAAAAAGTAGTGGAAAGGAGAAAAATAGCCCTCTAAACAGTACTCTACTATCACCGATGAGCAATTTGCTAAAATTTAAACATTTTAGGCCGTTAAAGGCGTTTATTACAGCTTTTAGAAGTGGGAACAGTCTGAACTGTTGGAACTGTTCTTTCTTCCAGAGGCTGCAACTCTTTAAGGGGCGTTACCAAGCCCCTGTTTATTAGGACTTTTTCTTATTACTTTGACGTGTAGAACTTACCCTCAAAGTTTGTACAAACCATTTGGTATTTTGAGGATACGTTCAGACCTTCATGACAACTCGATTTTTTACAAACATTGAATTATTCTGGAAACTGTCAGATAAAGCGACGCTACCCATAAATTACCGGCCCTAAGTTGTTAAATTCCCCCAGATATTCAACCAGAACCAGGAATGTAAAATGATAATTTACCAAATTTATTATCGCATTTTATATGGAAAATTACGATAAATTACCATATGTTATTACGGAAAATTACCAGATAAATTACCACATAAATTACCCGTAAACTACTGGTGGTAGTTCTTAATTTCCCCCAGATATTCACCCGGAAAGAGGGAGTAACTACTGCATTTTATATGGTAAATTACGATAAACGACTATATTTTATTACCGTCAATTACAGCATAAATTACCCGTAAATTACCGGCGCTAATTTATTAATTTCCCTCAGATATTCAACCAGAACCAGGAATGTAGAATGATAATTTACCAAATTTATTACCGCATTTTATATGGTAAATTACGATAATTTACCATATTTTATTACGGTAAATTACCAAATAAATTACCAGATAAATTGCCCGTAAACTACTGGTGGTAGTTCTTAATTTACCCCAGATATTCACCCGGAAAGAGGGAGTAATAACCGCATTTTATATGGTAAATTACGATAAATGACTATATTTTTTTACCGTCAATTACGGCATAAATTACCTATAAATTACCGGCGCTAATTTATTAATTTCCCTCAGATATTCAAGCAGAACCGTGAATATAACATGATAATTAAACGAATTAATTACCGCATTTTATATCGTAAATTATGATAAATTACCATATTTTATTACCGTAAATTACGAGATAAATTACCCGTAAAATACCGGCGGTTATTCTTAAATTCACCCAGATATTCCGCCAGAACCAGGGATGTCAAATGGTCATTTACCAAATTAATTACCGCATTTTAAATGTTAAATTACGATAAATTACCATATTTTATTACCGTGATTGCATCGAAAACCGTCGGATATAGCGACTTTCAATAAAAGTATTTTTTTGTGTACTTCTATATGACGAATAAGAATTATCCGTAAAGGATCGGCGTTAGTTTATTATTTTCCACCAGATATTCAGCCAGAAACAGAGATGTAAAAGATAATTTACAGAATTAATTACCGCATTTTATATGGAAAATTACGATAAATTAACGAGGATTCCCTTTATTTAAAATATCTTGAGAACACTGGATTAACTGCTGCATTTTTTGCGGTACCGATGAGTGAATGGCTGTGGGTAGCTTGCAGTTGCTTTGGTTTTAAAGAAGTAGTATTGGAAAAATTAAGAAATGTATAAAGCCTCTCCTATGTTTGATTTAACAAATTCCTCTACATTAGATCCCGAACTTGTTACTACAAAAAGGACATAACGTTCTACTAAAGATCACAACGTATCACATTTAGGGTTCGCTACGTTACTTTACACACAGACAGGCAGACCTTTTTTTATAAACCAGATTTTTAATTTCCTATAAGTCCGAAACCGGTACGCGACGTTTGGGCGCCGCCGTTTGGGCTCCGGCCGTTTGGGCGCCGCCGTTTAGGCGCCAGCAACTGCTAAATTAATTTTTAAACATTCTAAAAATAAAGTATTTATCAGTAAGCCTTTCCACAATATGTAAAACGCTTTTTACGCCGATGTATAACGTAATGAAGATCTTACAACAGCACCAGCGCCCAAACGTCCGGAGCTTAAACGGCGGCGTCCTGCTCCGGTCCAAACCATATACTTCTGTCAAAATCTTGAAACCTAAAATTTTCATGAAACAATACTTTTCTATACTGCAAGTATGGGAAAGTAAATGTTGCCGTAAAATTCTGAATTAAAATAGAATGGCAAGTGAATAATTTATTAAATTCAGATATTATTATTATTACTAGAATTAATACCACAACTTCAAAAATTTAAAGAGGGTAGGTATCATGGGGGAAAGTAAGGACTTAAAGGAAAAATCCTAGGTTCCTAGATCTATTACCTGACAAACTTTGAAAACAATGGTGAAGCCAATTTTATAAAAAGTTAGACGATTTCAATTGTTTTTCGCGTTAAAACATCTTGCTAATATATTACAAAAATTTAAACAGGCCAAAATAAAATAAAACAAAATGAAACCTTTACACAAATTTAAGAATTTGCTGTTTCTTCGAATCATCTCAAGGGTTTTAGAAATTAATTATTCACTTTACATATTCATAAAACCGAAAAAAAAATTAAAAAAAAATTTCCGGGTGATTTTATTTGTGATTTTTTTCCGGGTGACTTTTTCCGGGTAACTTTATTTCCGGGTGACTTTTTTCCGGGTGACTTTATTTCCGGTGATTTTTTCCGCGCGACTTTTTTTCCAGGGTCTTTTTTTTTTCGTTGACATTGTTCCGAGTGACTTTTTTCCGAGGTCTTTTTCGGTGACTTTTTTCGCGGTGATTTTTTCCGGGATTCGCCTTGTAGGAACACTGAAGACGCATCGAATAAATTCACAGGTAATTTTCGCAAGCTTGCGACAAAAGCGTCTGACATTTGTGTAATAACTAACGAAATGATCGTAGACATGTGTATTATGTAGCATACCTTCAAATTTGATATGCAGGTTACAAATTTTTAAAAAGGTCAAGAAATTATTTGAAAAAAGGGTGTCACGTTATCGCTTTCACACCGCATATTTTTCATATTTTGCAATATTAGATCATATTTGCATGCCTACAGGTTTAGTTAGTTTTATAACGAGAAACATCGAGACTCTAGCGCGAGAATCGAGAAGAGCCGAGAAATTAAACCGTACGAGATGAGACTGAGCTCAAAATTTTGAAACGAAAGTCAAGATATTTCTCGTTTCGCCTCGCAGCAGCGCTAGTTTTCAACAGAACGTTGAATAGTCCAGTCACAGTCTTAAAATAGCAACAACAAAAACCAACAGTATACACCCAAATTTGCTTATTTGCCTTGAAAGAAAGCTGCATCAGCTAATTCACTCTGACGGCTCGATCTAGAATCTCAATTACTATTATTAGAAGAAACTTAAATTTTTTTACAGAAAGTTTAGTCGAAAGTAACGGCAACTTTATTTTTTTAAATAACATCATAAATTTTTTAGATAGTTGATCCGATTGCAAAAATGGTACACAAGTGGTAGAAATTTTCGATACTTTTATACAACATTCGATATTTCAAAACTTTCGATACCTGCGATACTTCAATACTTGCGGTACTCTTTGATACTGTTGCATATTGGTATGGATGCTCGATACCTAGCTAAAGTAGCGACACTTTGAGTAAGTATGTATACGCAGGCCAATAAAAAATCAACCACCCTGTATAAGAAAATAATGTTTCTTGAAAGTCATTTACAAATTTTCAAGTAAACTTTACTGTCGAGCGGTTAAACGAGATACTTGTACTACTTTGAGTAAGTATCGATACTTTGCCTAGCCCTATAGTGTTAAATGGCAGCCTAAAAATTCCATATTAGAAAATAAATAAATTTCTAGTATTTTTAAACTCTTTTCTTCCTGCTACGACACAATCAAGCAATCTATTATTTTTAATACGTTTGCAAGAACATTAATACAAATAATGCAATGATCAGATGGACAGGTGCAAAGAAATAGAGATTTCAAGACGCAATAAGCACGGCAAAGGCACGGCCTCTGTAGTACTTAACTTGTGCCGGTCGGCGGCAGTTTGTTGCAGCGTGCAGCTATTGTGTGTTTATTTATTTTATACGTAGTTTGCAAATTTGCAGTAAATATGGAAATTCTCGTTGACCAGCATTTAAAAGAATAATGCAATAGATACTCTTACGAAAAACAAGGAGAAATAAAAACTCGTGGACGATGTACTTCAAAATGACTAGGGCCGTTACAGACAGACTGTAAGAAGAAATCTAGATCGTTTAATACTGAATGGTATAACAGAATGGACTAGTTAACTGGTAGCGACAATAAAAATAAGCTATTTTGCTGGAATTGCTTACTATTTTCATCTACATCCAACCCCTCAAAAGTATAATCTAACGTGCGTCGACTTTTGTCTGCAACCGTTAGATTGAAATTATTTGGCAAATCACGCATCAACTTGGCTTTGGACGAAGGTTTACGTTATCAAATTAAAATGCATAAAGACAAAGTGAATTTCAATAGGGATTTTATGCGTATAGGTTAATTTATTTAACAACAGGTCTCGGTAAATGAAAGTTGAAGTAATTTTTTTATTTTTAATACTTATGTTAAATAATATTTGCCACTGCCTACCCAAATTTTGTACTTACGAAGCGCGACTAGTGTTAATTTACTATTACAATGTTAAAACCGAGTCTAAGTTACCTTCTTAATTATTAATTTTCATTTATTTTTTATCAATTTCTACAATCAGTAGGAACAAATTTAAATAGTTACAGGCAACTTTATCTCTTAAAATTTAACTTTCTTGAATAACATTTCACAATATATTTTAATTTTGAAGGGTCCAAAAGCATTAATAAATTTAGGTATTTGCCAGTCGTTAAATTAGAAAAGTTTTTACAATTACAATTTTACACAACCAGACTTGAATGATATCTTTTATTCTGGCCGATTTGTTATATATATTAAAAAAAATTATATGAGGTCGATCAACTACAAATACTTATTTATTAATATGTGCGGTATAAAACAAAAATTAATATAGAAACAATTCAAAAGTCAAACATACAAACAAATTACAATTCAACTACATTTTGCGTAAATGCAAAATAACCGTAGCAAACGCACCCTTAAACCGAACTTTTCTACGCGACCCTATAATGGATCTCAAACAAAGACGGCCTATTTTCTTCAAGATCTCGTAAGACATCAGCGCATCATTAGAAGACATGTGCACCAATGAAACAAGAATAGGCGGAGTTTAGACAATCGATGTGGACTGTTGGGGGCGCATGGCGCCAGCAACAAGTGTCAAGGAATTCATCCCTTGGCTAATCCAGAAGGTCTAATATTGTATCAAAGGCACTACTAGGGGATTACTGTTCGGATACCAGACAACCCTTTTGAAAATTTAATGATTCCTATGGCAGAGACAGTTTAGATTAAGTTAGATGATATAAAAGACTTTGTTTGCCCTTTATTTTATAGAGAAAAGGTCTGAAGGGCTAATGAAAAATGAGAAAATTTTTATTTAATTTTTCGCCATTCGTGGCAGATCAAGATGACAAATAATACTGACGTTTGAAATGTGTACAGTTTAGGTCGTTTAGGGTAATATTCATCCTCCCCCCAATCCACCCAATCAAGCCCATTAATTAAAAACAAATACATTTAATATTTCCAATGCATATAAAATCAAAATGTTCTAATTTGAAGCCCAACTGTTAAATGAACTAAAGTCAGCAAATATAACAACCCCAACACCTAATCGAATTAATTCCTGCGGATTTTGTAATCATAATCAACCCCTGAAACGAAACCCCTAAATAAACTCATTTGGCGTATAAATGTTACGATTCAGATTTGTTCAGATCCGTAACATCTCGCGCATCTCCCGCCTTCCGCGAGGTCCCGCCACCCCAAACCAACAAACTCCGGGAAGCACACTTGAATCTCCCAGCATGAAGCCAGTTCATCTCCACCACAACCACGAGATAGTTGGTTAAACCAAAATTGTTTGTTCTGATAACCGTCGTCATGATGCAAATTTCGACTTGTTAATTAAGCCCAAACATTTCTTTGTGGTTTATAAATTTGTGGTAAAAAATGGCTTCCCCAAAACCGATGCATAATAATCAGCAGCAGTCGCAAGATCACATCAAAAGACCTATGAACGCGTTTATGGTATGGTCAAGAGGACAACGAAGAAAAATGGCACAGGAGAATCCGAAGATGCACAACTCTGAAATTTCGAAACGTCTTGGTGCTGAATGGAAGTTGCTCAGCGAAACTGAAAAGCGGCCGTTCATTGATGAAGCGAAGCGATTAAGGTAGGGTTTTGTTCATGTTTGGAACTAAATATGCTATTAATGTTCATGGTACGAAATAACGGTTTAAATTTTTTTTAGAAATAAAAGACAAGACAATTAATATTATTTATTAGAAATTCAGTTTGGGAAAAAATATTTAATTAAAAACATAAAAAATGTATATATTTGCTATTGAAAAAATCCTAGTAGGTAGGTATAATATTTCGTATTTAGTCGGATTATTTCTACATTCTTATTACCAACTCTAGAGGATAGATCTGAAATTTTTTTCCATCTTCTGCTATATTCGGTATTTTTAAATAAACTGGCTTGAAACAATTCCTTGTTCTCTATTGAAAAATCTCTTCTACAATATTTCCTTCAACAAAATTTTAAAATGTGAAAATATTTCTTTCATACACGCTACAAACAATTGAAAAGCATTGTATCGGCCTTGAGAGATTTCAAAAAGTTTCGGTAACAAAATAAATTAAAACTATGTGCATTAACGAGTTACATCTACTTTCCTGGGCATAATTAAGAACTAATTAATATCGACAACATATCAAGTGCTACGGCCATTTTTTCAATTTTAAAATTATTAATTTCAATTTTTTTGGCTAATATACACATAAAAATGCAGATTACGATGTAAAGCAGTGTTAATTTTGACTTCCGGTTTAACCGGAAGTGATAACATTTTTTTAAATTTTCATTAGAACACCCTGTATATTTTTGCATATTTGGATAGACCTATTATTTTTAATTGTGGCCGCCAGAAGGCGTTTAAAAAATAAATGCCTAATAAAGAAATTCATAATAATTTTTTTTAAGTTGGTTTTAAAGACAAGAGAATAATAAACCTCAAGTGTATTTTTTATTAATTTGTTTAAGCATTTTATTGTGGAAACAAGATATTAAATAAAATTAAAAACAAAAATACTCAATTTTTAAACGGTCATAACTTATTTTTTTAAATTACACCACTTGAGTTTTATTGCACTTTTTAAAATGCTATGTTATTTGCTTTAATTTAATGTCAATAAAATACCTTATTATTTTTAAAAGAGGAAGAAAAATAAAATTATTGTATTAATAACGGATATTAAAAACAGCTAGCGCCCTCTGACGGCCAAAATTAAAAAATATTGGGTAAGTATTATACATGGCTGTAAAGGAAATTTAAAGGTCTATCTAAATATTCAAAAACATACAAAGTGTTCCATTAAAAATAACAAAATTTTTATCGCTTCCGGTTGAACCGGAAGTCCAAATTAACACCGTTTTATGTCATAATCTGTATGTTATGTGTATATCATCCAAAAAAAATTTAAATTAATAATTTAAAAATTGAAAAAATGGCCGGTTGTTACGGGTTCTCGTGGTCATGTGGCATATCCTTAAAACTACGTAAATAAAGGAAGTAAAAATCTATTCAAAACTAATAAACTCTGTTATTTTGTTTTGTAACATATAAACCGAAGCTAAACATTAAACAACAAAATGTACCAATTTAGTCACGATTAAACATAATAGTACGATCATCTTCAGGTTAAATATGTTTTCACGTGTTAAAAGAGTTTTAACCTACACAATTAATTATTTATTTATAACTTTTTAAATATACAGACCTATACAAAATAATGTTGCACTGAAGATGATATCATTCAATGTTGAAACGTGTTACTATGGAAATCAACTGAAGAATCGATGTTCTTATTTTATACTTTCTTTTAATACATTGTATTAAAATTTTCTCATTGTCGAATACTCGTTTGGCTTGTACTATTAAACCGACTCTGTATATGCCATATTAAATGACATCGTTACATTTTTTCTACAAAATTTAAAATTCCTACTTAAACTGACGAACAAAAAACTCATTGCAGTGCTCTTCACACAACCACAACCCACTCTATTTTTTTGGGTAAAAGTCACCTGTTTCATTACTAAATTAGGGTCAAAACCCTATAAGCAGGATATTAATATGGGACGAAACGTACCTATCCCTTACATTCATATAATAGTCATACAACTTTTCAGAAGAGCATTTCTTTAGTATCGCAAAGCTAAGAAATTTTACAAACAATATATACAGGGTGTCCCTACGATGCGAAATACTTTGATAACTCCTTTGTTAGTTACGTTATCAAAAGATATTGTACACCTAGGCTACTTGACAGTTTGTGCACATTTTAAAATTATTTTGGTTTATACAGGGTGTTCCACATTAGAAGAGCATAACAGACTTATGTTTTTTTTTAAATTGACCACCTTATATATTTTTGCATATTCTTATTGGCCATTTAATTGTCTCTATGAATAATTTTTGATTTTAAAATTCCGTCGCGGCGCGGCGTTGCCAAGTCATTCCCCTTTGTAAAAAAATTGACATTTGCAGACGTCATTTAGACAGATAAAACCTTCACAAGCCATATTTCTACAGTTAAAAAATTTTTTTCGTTAAATATTAGTCAATACCGTGTACGTTTTCTCCAGACAGTTTAAAGTTTAATTTGATCATACAGGGTGTTTGTTGCAACGATGCAAATACTTAGACCTCTAATGTGTCATAACGCGTTTAGTTCTAAAAACAGAGCACCCTGTATATTTTAAATAGTTGGATATAGTTTACTGCGCTCTATAAATTTTATTAAATAATGGTTATACCTAAATCCACCGGTTTTGAGTAAAATTAGATTCTAATCAAAAATTAAGGTAATTTCTAGAGATACACCCATCATAGGAGGCATTGACACCTATCTGTTTTTTGTTTTCGGAAGCAACAACTGCGGACATTGTTTCAATTCAGGTGAGAACATTGTTTTTTATAAATTTTGAAATTTTAGATTGCCTTATTTTATATTCCATATTTTAAGTTTTGAACTAAGATGTGGTTAAATTCACTTTGGCTGAAAATTGATTTGAAACAAATTCTAAGCACTTCATAGTATTCATACTGAATTTTTCTAGGCAAAAACAGGTGTCGATACCTCCTATACCTATGATAGGTACCTAGATTTTCAGAAATTACCTGATCATAGGAGGTGAGATACCTGTTTCTTGCTTAAAACAAACAAATTTTAATAGACACTAATGTCACAATTAAGTTTGCAATTAAAATGTTAAGAACTTGTTTCAGGTAACTGTTAAACAACTGTCAATCAAATCAAATCTTGCTTGAATATTTAATGTATGGAATAGGAAATTAAGCAATGCCTGTACTTCTAAAAACACCTGCTTTTCTGGTTAGAATTTAATTTTCTCGAAAACCGTTGGATTATGGTACCAGTATTTTACAAAATTTGTAGAGCGCAGAAAACTCTATTCAACTAAATATCTATTCAATCTAAAAATATACAGGATGTTCTGTTTAAAAAAAATCGTGTTACGATACATACAGTTGTAAGTCTTTGCACCTTTACAACAAACGCCCTGTATAACCAAGTTTAACTTTAAAATACCATGAAAATTAATACAGGGTATTGGCCAAAATTTAGCAGAAAATTTTGTTTAATCTGTTTAAGTACGGCTTGTGCAGGTTTCATCAGTGACGTCTGCAAATTTCAAATTTGTTACAAAAAGTAGAATAACTTGGCAACACTGCATCGGAATTTAGAAAACAAAAAACATTCATAGAGGCAATTAAGCGGCCAATGAAAACATTCAAAAATAAGCAGGTTGTTCAATTTAAAAAAACATAAGGTTGGTATGCCCCTCTAATGTGGAACACCCTGTATAAACTAAAATAATTTTAGAAAATGCAAAAATCGCCAAGTAGCTCATGTGTACAATACCATTTTGATGATTTAATTATCAAAGAATTTCCCATCGTTGGGACACCCGGTATAAGTTAATTAATGAGAAACAAGCAACTATTGTCGACTTTTTTTTATATTTAAAGATACAAACTTAGTTAAATTAGCAAATAATTGTAAATTTTTCTTCTGATTAGTGAAAACGAAAAAACAATTGCGCATTGTGTATCGAGTTGTTTGTCAAAACACCTTTGCTTTTTAATGAAACCCAGTATATTTTTATAATTTTGGTTGTACATTTTACTTTTAAAAAAAATTGAATGTTAAAATATCATTATATTAACAAATAACTTCATATAACTAAGAGGAGTTACGATTACTGAATGATTAAAATAATGCGCTACTGTCTAAAGAATGATGATAAACAATTTTAACAGCAGTTACTATCATTATTTACTATACCGGGTGTAAACAAAACATGGTTTATCCACTTTTTTTATTTGTTAAGATAAACGAATGAAATTTGGTATGGGTAGTATATCCATAAATTCCAATTATTTGATGGTATTAGCAATTTCTAAATATATTTCTTATTTTAAAAGCAACATTCTGTATATTTTTACATATTTGTAATCTGGACGAAATTCTGCAAACGATTGTGCCTTTTAATTGTCTTTTTGAAATTATAAAATTTTTACTCTATTTTTTTGTTTTGCGTCTAGAGTGCCATGGCGGGTATAAAACTGTTCCTATGCAGCTAGGCGTTACCATAAAACTGTTTATTATTGTTTGCTGTCCGTATTCGTCGATCCCGTGCACTATAAAAATTCAGCTAACAGTTTTTTGAGAATAAGTCAAAAATTTTAAATATAACAATATTGGTTCCTTCATATTGTTTTTCGGAAAGAGCACTCCTTAACGGATGGAACGATACCCATAACTCGATACTTTATTACATTTTTAACCAGTATAATTAGGTTTTAATTAGTTGTTAAACAAAGACGTAACTACGGTCAATACCAGTCGTTATACTTTCAAATAACATCACAACATTCAAAAAAAGAGGAAAGCAGTTTATTAACACAACCAAATACAAATCAAGTCGACAGTAAATAAACAGCAATTGATAACGTTCTATTTGTAGTAAATGTAGAATTAAGTTTTAAATTTTCCAAACTATTTAAAAAAAAGCAAAATTTTTAAATTTTTAAATTCTTCTCATTTAACCTAACCTCCATCTCTTATCGTTTACGAGATTCCATTCATGCACTCCTTATCTTGGACACCCTGTATATATACATCTTCTTCTTCTTAATCTTAACCTCATTTACCATTACCGAGTGTGGAGGGTTCTCTTTTACTCCGGGTTTGGTTTTTTCGTTATGATTCAGGAGGTAGTTGAAAGGCCCAATGGCCTTTCCATGGGCCTTTCAACCACTACGACCCTGCAGCTTATGCCAACCCATTTCCACATTCATTCAAGCCATTCATTCATTCCATTTATACTCAAAGGGACTTCCAACCTCTCTAACGACTGCCATTAGTATGGCAGCCGGAACCGACTCGTGCCCATCCGATAGCACGAGGCGCCTTGTTAGCACAGCCTTGGGTCACTCATCCATTTACTACTTTACTCACCGCGGAGAGCATTCCTGCACTTTCGCGATCGTACCTAAATAGGCATTCTAGCTGTCCCAAGCCGGGACCCTTTCAATTTCCATAAAATTGTCAAAATTTACGAAATATATCATAAATTTTAAAATATAAATGCAAAGAAGGTCCCGTGGCGGACGCCCGACGGCTTTTTCTCTCATAAAAATGTGATACATCGAATTATTCGTGAGTGTAGATCTCACGATGCAATCTACAGTCACTGTCGGTGCGTAAAACGTTAATACAAAAATACTTATAAAGTTAATATTTTTTCCATATTCCTTCGTAACTTATAAACTGTTTTATAGACGATTTTAACAAGTTGATGAAGTTATTTGATTGGAATTTAAGTGTTAAGTTTTTTAAATAGTATCGTTTAATTAAATCCAGAAAGAAAAATGTTTTATATACCTATAATTAATAAAAATGCTTAAGTTTTTCTTGTAAATGGTATGAACAATCAGCAATGGCAAGCATATTTTTGCAAATATTTACTCCTCGCGCAGTAAAATGTTTAAATAAAATAAAGGATAATTAATATTGCAATAAAACATAATTATCAAATCATCCATAGAAAATTTATATAATTAGTCATTAAAAATCAACAAACCGAATTATATTGTATTTTACTTCTACGGGGTATTGTTCCATCCCCTTTATTTCATAAAAATTAATCCCCGATTCGAGCGTGCAAACAATAAATATTTAAACCATAAACGGCGTTTCATATGAAGCGGTGTTTAGTGATAATCTATATAAAGTGCAGCCCTAATGCAGCGTTATGACTTTATTAATATGTGCTAACTAATCTGCGGCCCGTTCCTTATAACGAGCTCGCACAAGGCCCATTCTCACTCGCTATTCTGTTATCTTTTGTAAAACAGACGACCTGCTTTGTAGTGAATCACTTTAAATCTCTGTTTATTGAGATGAGCGCTTTATGTTATATCACCCCCTACAATAAGCGTGGGAAATGCTACACTGTATTTTACTCGTTGGGCGTGTTTGTTCTAACAATTGCCCCCAAATAGTACTGCTAATTTGCATTTATAATGTGCAAGAACCGAAAACTTTTCAGCTTGTAGTTTAAACGATGAATTTATTGAACTATTAACACAAGAAGTTGTTCTCTTTGTACTAAAGCATATTTTAGCGTTTTTAACTAAAATTTTATTATTTGACTATGTATAAGTCGCAATTTATAGACGTATTGGCGTTATCCTGTAGACTAGAAATAAATTGAATATATTAACGCAACATAGCGCGGCGTACGGCTAGGTCACGGTAGCTTATTTCATGTCCAGCTAAGTCACCTGACTTGAAACGATAAAGAAAGTTACTTATATCAGTAACGGCGTGATTTGTAGTCATATCAAAAGTGTGTTTTATGCGTGTTTTGGCCTTCGAAATAATAATTGGTAACAAAATACTTGCGATGTGTGCGCATATGAAAATTATTTCAACTTTTCAACAAATCTACAATGGAACTGCAATAATTCAAAATTTAAAAAATCGTCTTCAACTATCAAAGCGTTTACTTTCAAAGTAGTGAAAGACAATTTACGGACACCCTGTATATGAGCTGTTTTTAAATCATTAGACCATATTTTGGTCGGATTTTTATGGAAAAAAAGCATTTTAACATATCTGTGTGTGGGTAGGCCCTATAACTGTCGAACGGATGGTTTTATTTCGTAGGCGGTGTATCAAAAATTCACCGACAAAATAGGCTTTTAGAAAAAATTTAAAGCCGGAAGCGCAAGCTAGGCATGTTTCTTTGGTAGCATTCTCTTCACAAACCAATTTTTAAATTTAAAAGCGGAAACTCATGGAACACCTTAAGGCAAATTAAACGCATTTTTTTCCGAGTTGCCTATCTTTAAAATGGCGACTGCTACAATTTTTTGAATATTTTGATTAATGTATAGGTTAATAAGGCGATTCATCATCATCAATTTTATTTGCCGCAAAAAGCTTGCAAATGATCGTGCTAAGTGTTGCCAGTTGTTGGCACCGCTTGCGGTTATGAAGTCCCATTACAGTTGTACAACTGGTGTGATCTCGGCGATGGATATTTAGACTCATAAAGAAGATAATTTGTATATTATTAAAAAATTGTACAAACAGTAATTTGAAAAAAAAACAGTTACTTAGATTTTAAAACATACGCTACATAAAATTTATAGATCGTCGCTAAAGTACAATGCAAACGTGATAATTTCTGACCGTTCTAGTCGTTTATTCGTCTGTTACATTATTTAGCTAACAATCTATACAGTTACGATATACCTGCTCTTATCAATCGTCACTGTTGGCGCGAATACGTTAATACTGAAATACTTTTGAAAATATGCTAAGTAACAATGTCTAAAGCATAGAAAAGTTCAGACGAAATACTTCGTTTTTACATTTTCTCTATTAAAAATCTTACAATTTTCTAAAGCGTCTCGCTGTTTTTGTTAAGAACGTGTTCGACTTGGTTAAAGGTACCCGAATATCTTGACCTGACTACTGACAGAAAAATGTTTAAGTTATAGCCATACCTACTAAAAATTTCTCATTTTCAAATTTCTAAACATTTCAAACCACAAATTTCAAAATAAAATAAATGGATTAAATTTACAAACTAATCTATATTAAATCCGCAACTGTCTCACCATAACAAAACGATTACATTTTATATCTAGGAAAGATTTATCACTTTAACATGCCAGCGGCGCGGTGGTTCCTTTGCATATGTCGGCTCAGTTTATTGATTGTTTATCTTCCAGTTACTACTGTTGCTATACTTTGGTTATTTATGGCTTACTCTAATTTTAAGAGTCGGAAAAACACTCTTGTTATTAAAATTCGGTCGGGCAACAGTCACGAGATTGATTTATGCTCATACATTTTTAAAATAAACAATTAAATATGCTCGAAATTCAACAATTCATTGCTCGAAACGCACACATTTACGTTACAATAATTAAATCACAAGCAAATTAATTTAGTGTACTATGCCCTACACTTTATTCTTAAAAATGGTTGAAAATTTATTGAAACAGATATGTACAATGATACAACTAACACTTTGTACGTATTGGAACCCGTAAATATCAAAAACTGTGCATTAATGTGAATACATCTAAAACGCTCCAATTGCCTTTTATATTATAGGGTGCCAGCTAAACATACATCAGCACACCATAATGATGATCACATGTTTGTTTACACGAAAATCGCAATACGGCGACAAAATAAATTTCTGACATACTTAACTAACGTAGAACAACCTACTACCTTCTTCATGCTTTTAAGAAAAAGGCACTTTTGACCTTCATTATTTGTTTTGTCATTTTTAATACACAAATTTCGTAGTTTGTTGTATTAACTATTAGGTTACAAACGATAAGCGCGAAAAATGAAGAAAAAAAGATAAAATTTTCCACTATTTTATAGATATATGTCATGAAATAATGAGATCCAAGTATAAAAAGGAAATTTTGAAGAACAACAATTTAGCTTATTTTTATTACCTAAAACTTATTTTTAGACTAGTGGAACACGTGGGCTGCCGACGTGTTCCACTAGTCTAAAAATAAGTCCCAGCAATAAAAATATGTAAAATTTGTAAATATGCAGTAACCACTCTAAATTTGCAGTTAAATGCGAAATTAAACGCCTGATATTATTCTCCAATGCCAAAATATCAAATGTCAGCTTTTTATGTCGCAGCAAAAAGAATGTAACAACATATATAGGTGTCTAGCTGAAATATAATACGCATATGACGAAACGAACATTAAGTTGAGTAACGCAATTTATAGGTTCTTATAAAGAGGGTTAAAAAATTAGTTTCTTCAACTTTAGTTTAAACGACCTTTTTCGATTTTAATATTCAGAGTAATTTTATTATAAGAAATTACTCCCAACAAAAAAAAGTAGTTTATTTCAAATCAAAATTTAAAAAACTCATTTTTTAGAATCAAACGCTCTGTTTCCCGAATCTACTAGCTTCAAAATGGCAGCCGCTAGGATTTTTTGAAAATTTTTACTTAATAACGTTATTACTCAAAACGAAAAAAAAAAATTAAAACTTTTTTAATTAAAAAAATATTGGTCAAGAAGCGGCAACACATTTTTTTTCTAATTTAGTAGGTTCATAACGATTGTAATGAGCTACAATTTGGTTGGTATCCCAGAGTCCGCTAACTTCTTTGTGACGCCTCCTATGACTTCTTAAAAATGTAAAATTCTTACTTTATTACTGAATACACGGGAAACCATAAAACATTTCTATTTAAGCTAACTTGTTCATGGGTGATAGTAGAATAAGATTTACAATTATATTTTAGGGGTCGTAATATTTACCAGATTATTGTTCCTTTTCGCACCGAATTTTGAGTGGTATCGTCTCTGATTTTCTTTAATTTCAAGCAATCTTCTTCCAAAAAACAAAACAATTTTTCGCATTAAAAGTCGGTTTGAATGTACAGTACGACACGTAGGTACCTTTTCGATTGCAGCAATTTCCTATTTAAAAGTACGCGTTAATCACGTACTCCGCCCTCCCGTTAGGAAACGCCATGTTATAATCAATAATGTTAATACAAAAATTAATATGGAAAACGCGACGTGTAACAATTGTTAAAGTATAGAAGTATTTTTTGCAGTATACATTGTTTTTTCGTAAAATTAGCCATTTTTATCAACTTTTTTTGATAACTCTGTAGCCACCCTTAATTTCACCATAACAACATTTATCATATTAGTTTTTGTGTTAGGAGTTTTGAAGAGCAGAATTTTGTAATTTGTTTTTAAACTAGATCAAAAAAATATGGGTAAAACTCTGGTTTTTCCCCTACACTTACAGGGGCTACCAATTGCCAAGATAATAGTCCGCTCATCTAACTTGCACAAACATACACATACACTAAGGGCCACCCTGCTCCAGACTCGAAACGGAGCACTTTTGGCAGAGATCAGTCCTAACGGTCCTAACCGCTGCTTTCCCTTCCCGAAACTTTGGTTATTTAAGATTTTATATAGGCAGCTTTTAAAAGTTTATAGTAGAAAATGTTTCATAGTTGAACAATTTTTAAAGTAAGCAAATATTTAAGAATAGCTCCAAAATAAATATTTAAAGAAAACATTAAATATATAAAAAATATTGCTTTTTCCTGAAAATATAAAACGAAATTTGATAACATTTTGCTGTTGCTGCGCATTATCTTTATTTTACATTTAATCATGTGTGCTTCCTGGGGTTTGTTTGAATTCTGCTTGATATTTATAATACCTTAAAACCGTTCACTTTTCTTATAATCTTTTTCAAACATAGCACGTATAAAAGGCACTTCAAAGCATTTATTGACTGGATACCTCGTCCTGTATACCCAAAAGTATCACCCCCATAAAACTGAACAGAGCACAAAGGAAAGATAAAGGACATATCCAAATATCCGGTGTTTGCAGGACAACAGCTAACCGCCGTTTCTTCACTATAAAATACAATGCGTACATAGCGTCCTATTGTAACAAAGGTGGCTGTGATAAGCCACAATATATAACTCCATTGTTACATAGTGTCCCTGCACTGACTTTCCCTTGAAAGAATCACAAAGAACCACTCGAATTGGAGCATCTGCAATGCGACCCGATATATAGTTTTGCAGTACAAAATCCAATTTGATAAGTTTCGGTGTTATTTTGCTTGGATATCCTGAATAAATAAATGTGAAAACGAATTAGGGGCGAACCCGGTACTAGGATATATAATAATAGTGGATTTCTTTATCTGGTAGATAATACATTTCCGTGTAGATATAACTCAAGTTTCAAGCCGAAACATTCGGAGATAATCCTCTTATATTTTGAGAATTGAAAATGTTACCGTGTGTATACAACATTGTTGGCTTTGTGATATAAAAATTTACGAAATAGATCTCCTTTCATCAGTTATCGAAGTGTAAATATGAAACCTCTTGGGATAATTCTACAATACAATAAACATTTGTTTTGTTATACCCACCTTTCGTAATATCTATAGATGTACTTATTTACAGAATGTGGTGAGATAAATTTACACCTACTTTATCGAATTCTAGGGAATTATTATAACAATCTTTTCTATTCACACATAAATGATTTATACTAAAACTAAAAGAAAATGGCCAGAAACAAGAAATCTGTTATAAAATCATGGAATTATTTCGTTTCAATTGTCAGTATTGGAAGGCTTATAAGATTTTAGTAATTTCATTGCTTTTTAATTGCCTAAAACCAAAAAATAACTATTAAGAACAAGCATATATGCTTTTAAGAGCCAACCAATAACGCCGCGGCCGGCGTACTTTGATAATTAGCTATGGGAGAGGGGAGAGCTACATTCCTTTATAGGTTATCGAGCATAGGTACGTAAAGATAAATTTACCTTTATAAAAAACAATTCCTGTAACAGGTAAATTTATGGTATATTCTTAATATGTACAGGTACCAAGATTGAATGTCACCGAATTCCGATTGTTTTTGAGGGGCTAATTTCAAATTTGATACCTCCCGCCCAGATCCCCTCAAGTCCGCCTATGAGCAAAGAAAGTGTCGACGAAGGGAATGGAACATGGTGAAGTTTTTAGAACTTTAAGGGATGTTTAAAAAATAAAAAATAAAAATTGTTTAAAACAAAATTATAATTCTAAACAGCATATTATCAACATTTAACTCATTGTGTTACAGCCGAAGCCGTTTGTTACGAACCCACGTATAACGAAGCACCGGTTATAACAATCTAAATGTTTCGGTCACGCCAATTTGTCTAATATTAACTGTCTCGACTTATAGCAAACCTATTAAAAAAAAATTCAGTTAAAACGGCCAAATTCAAAGCAATTATAAATATATGAATAGTCCTCCTCCTCCTAAAGTCCGCCTATGAGTGCCATGTTGAAATTTTTGCAAAAATGTTTAAGATAATCAGAAATTTTTTAAAAGAAATTTATTCTATAAGGTAACCAGCAGGCTGAGGAAAGTATCAATACTTATTTAAAGTATGAATACTTTGATTGGTATCGAGAATCGACACCAATATCCAAAAGTACGAAAGTATCGAAGTATCGAAAGAATCCAAAGTATCGAAGTGTCGAAGTATTGAAAGTACCGACCACCTTTGTCCCAATTCTGCAATCGGCAAAAACTAGCCAATTTTAAAACACTATAGTGCTATTTAAATACACAAATTTGACGTTAATTTGGGCGAAATTTACACAAAAATTTAATTTTACTTTTATAATAATTGTGATTGTAGATCCAATCGTCAAATTAAATCACCCAATATAATATTTTAAATTACATTTATTCTCTTTTTTGCATTTTGAACGCCCAAAACTAAATCGCGGGGTTGTAACTTTCCATACTTTGATACATTCAATATTTCGATTGATATTTCGATACTTTTGATACTTTCGATAGTTTGTGCGATACTTTTGATACTTTCGATATTTTGAATACTTTTGATACTTTCGATACTTTCGATACTTTCGATACTTTCGATACTTTCGATACTTTCGATACTTTGGATACTTTCGATATTTTTGATACTTTCGATACTTTCAATAATTTCGAAACTTTCCATACTTTCGATACTTTCGACACTTTCGATACTTTGGATATTTTCGATACTTTCAATACCGTCGACGCTTTAATACTGTTTATACTTTCCACACTTTCGATGATTTCGATACTTTCTATACTTTTGATACTTTCAATACTTTCATATTTCGAGACTTTTATATCGTTTACTCGATACTCATTTGCGGTATCGTCCAGTGTTAGTAACCAGTATATTACCAGCACTTAACTAATTGTGTTACTGCGTAAGCCGTTTAATATGAACCCATATATAACGAACCACCGGTTATAACAAACTTAATTCTTCCGGTCGCATCAAATGGTCCGTATGAACATATAATACATGTACCCGTTCATTACGATTTCCGGCTAAAACTACCAAATTTAAACAAATACAATTACTTTAGTAGATCTTCCAGACCCCCTTAAGTCCCCTATGAGTAAAGGAAATGTCAGTGAAAGAAACTTTAAGATACACACCAGCATATTATCAACATTTAGCTATTTTTGTTTCAGCCTAAGTCGTTTATTATAAACCAACATATAACGAACCACCGGTTATAACAAACTAAATGCTTGACTTGACTATAAGAACACCTAATAAAAATGTCACCGCTTACGGTTTATTACGAATTCCGGTTAAAACGACTTTTACCTTTTATTTATAAGTATTACGTATACGCATGTTGTATTATCTTAAAATTAAATTTTAATTCATATATCTGTTTAAAAAATGCATTTTTCCTGTTTTCAGCACAGAGTTCTAC
Organism: Ctenicera cuprea; assembly: GCA_958336395.1. NCBI lineage: Eukaryota > Metazoa > Arthropoda > Insecta > Coleoptera > Elateridae > Ctenicera > Ctenicera cuprea. The sequence continues at coordinate 63,819,469 of OY284487.1, forward strand.
CTATGTATTAAATCCCTAACTGTCTCACAGTAACAAGACGACTAAATCTTGCATCTCAGAAAGATTTACAATACAACACAAGTGCCCTTGCATGTCGGCTTAGTTTATTAATTATTTTCAGCGAAAGTTTATGCTGCAATCACTTCTGTTGCAATAATTTGATGATATATGGCTTACTTAATAATATGTGCTTATCGCCCTGACAACAAACAAATACATACCAGACGAATTCCACCATTCATTCACCTACAAATTGGGAGCTTGACTAGGTTCCGCTTATTATTAACAAATGTTGCTACAAAACTGTTTGCTACAAATTCTAAATGCTTCTGTAGGAACTTTAGTTTTAGTGACAGCGAATTTTCAATAACATGTCTTACATCTCGAGGCAGTTTAGATATTTATTACGTTTGCGGATTCTGATACTTACGTTAAGATCACGTAGGGTGATTGGAATCACTAAGCTCTGATATTAGCGGATTGTATTAAACATACCATTACATTTTTGATGTATATGAATTTATATGAAGGGCGAATTTAATTTTTGAATTATATGCAAAATGTCTAACAACAATTTAGTGCGTATTTGATAGTTGCAAAATATTTGAAAAATCTACGTTAATGCACTTCCCTAGAAAAGTGATAAATTCACCTAATTTTTCCCGCTTTTTTACGGAGTTTTTCGGAGGCTATGACAACCATTTTTTTTTGAAAAATTTTAATGAAGATTATACAATTTTTTTTTCTTGAAATTATTTTACGGGGCTGTTTCACCGGGCTTATCTCTCGATTTTTGTCCGAGATTCTTTCCGTTTTTTTTGCACGAATTTTATTTCCTGGATCAACTTTTACGCAGACCAACTCAGCGAAGGAAATATTCAGAGAGGCAAGTGCCGGGTAGAAAGTTACAAAAAAACATCGGGGGCGTAGCCCACTTTGTGGTTTTCAGTTATAACGACCTTTGAATACAACAAACCTATTTAACAAAATATTGCGGATATCAGAGCCGAATTTACATATAAGCTAAAAAAAGCTGCAACAAGACCCCGCATTACTATAAGAATCCAATATTTAAAAACCAACTGCGTTGAATCTTCTATTATTACATACAAAACTATTATAATATGCACCCCGCATATTATAATAGTTTTGTATGTAATAATAGAAGATTCAACGCCGTTTGTTTTTAAATATTGGATTCTGAATTTTTTTAACTTTTAAATCATTTGCGAGTACTATTTCTTAGAGTTTACTTTGCTACTCAAAAGAACTTACTTTTTACAAAAACAATACAACGAATACAACACCCAGAAAGTTTTAGTTAATATCAAATGCACGGTCTCCTCGATTAACATTGACTTGCTGTCTCTACCCGGCCTGTCGCGTTACGAATTAATTTGACTCTACAAAAATTTTGTATATTGCGCGTGGAACGTGGCGCCATCTAGCGGTTTGAGGTAAAAACAAAACATTAAAAATTTAGTTATTTAAATCAGATAGGCATATCTACTTATCAGTTCAGTCATGAAGTCACTTCTCTGCTTATAACAACTGGAATTTTAATGTAGAGTAAAATACGATGCAGTTTTCTGTTTTTATTTTAGCATTAACGCGAGCCAATCATTGATTTAACCTCAGATAAGGAATTTGTTTCAAATGATTTCATGCGGCAAACTACATAGAGATGTCAAGTCGAAATAAATCTAGGAGGCCGTGCATTTGATACATGCAAAAATATACACAGTGTATATTGTATAAAAAAAGTACGTTTCGTTGAGTATGTTTTAAACTAAATGTTACTTTGTTTTTCTGAGACACTATAAAAATTACCAGAAAAAATAAAAATTCTTTCCTTATTTAAGCAATGTTGAAGCTCCAATAATAGATAATAATAAAGATAGCAGTGGTGGACACATCTGGATGACCACCCTGTATAATACTGTTAAAATGAGATAATAAGTCACATTAACTTATTTTACAGAATTTAATACGAACTAACATGAGTTCAGAAAAGAGTCAAGTGAGCTTTGGATGCCCTTGTTTTGTCGATTCTACCCAGTATAGCATATATTCGTGCTAGTTAATTTTGGACAATTTTCTTCCCCTATTGCGCTCACAAAATTATCGTCCCAACTAGCACTCATTAACAGCCAACGCAAGTTCAGAAGGTTTAAAAAGAGAAAGAAACAAAATTATCGTCGAATTTGATTACATTAGAAATACTTGAGTTACTCATAGTGAAGACCTTTTAAAAGCATAGATTTTTTAATAATACAAAAATAGTTAATAACTTAAGACCTTTTTAAAAACCTACAAAAATAATTTTAATTATCCAAAATGATTCCAAAGCCTATTTTAGATTAAACTAAGTAAAAACTGCTATAAACGTGAATTCCTTTACGAATTTGTTGAATTCCTTAGTAATTTTTAAGCACACGCTTATAAATCGCTAAGTTATTTTATAATTCTATAGAAATTACAAACAATTAACTTAATAGAATTTTAGATTAAAATGACACCAAATAAGATTTAGAGAGAGATAAGATAAGATAAGAATTAAAGATTTAAGAAAATTTACATAATTTTCAAATATTTTAGTAAATAATCCAAAATTTTCAATAATTTACAATTTTTTCTGCAGTTACTAGAATTCTTAATTTTTTTAGGTACGAGAAATCTAGAAATTTATTTATGAATGAAGTTTAATAGTTAAATGAAGAAGAAAGGTTGCTTAACGTACACATTTAAAGCAAACCATCAAAGAGAAGGTAAAATCCAAGCTGCCATGTTCTCACTGTACTGTGTTATGTGGACACAGCAGTTGTCTTAGAGTTACAGTAAATACTCAAATTGCTCTGCTAGAACAAAGGGTGGTAGCGCGTGAAAGGGTGCATTGTATTTGCCGGGATTGGCGACGGAGCGCGAGCCGAGACAATCTCCCTATGAATAGGATCACAGGAGGCGTTCAATGTATCCTTACAATGGACGCATTATCTTTTGTCGCCAACTGAATATGTTGGCTTAGATAATATTGTACGCTATTCATCCTACACAATTAAATTTAACGGGGTTTATTTAAAATTGAATTGGTCCCACACTTGAAATATAATTTACTTAGTTACAGTTCTTTTCTTTGTAATTTTATTGTCATGGTACCTTTAAATTCAGATTGCACACGGTACAGATAGTGGATGCGTTTAAACAATTATTAATTTCATTTACTTATATTGTTTTGCAAATACGTAAAAATTTACAAATAATTGCTTACTTTAAAGAGAATTAAAAATAATTTCAGTAATAGGAATAAAAAATTAATTGCACTTCATAATTATTTGAGAAACTTATTTAAAAAAAATTATACAAAAAATTCCGGTTATAAGTATAAATAATAACGGGCAGCGGCAGTGTAATACGTTATTAAAATAAATAACCTTGCCTCTAAATTATAACCGACATAAACAAATTACTGATGTATATGTTGTGTCGACGACAGTAGTAGTTCGATTATACCCACAGTTTATAGTCTAACAATCTCTAATATACAGATACAGCTTTTATTGTTTTAGTTTATATTTAACCTGCAAATTATATTGCTGAAACTATTTTCACAATTTAGTTTAGACAAACAGGCTGTTAATTAAACGACTTTAAAAAATGCTGTTGTTAAATAAAAACATCGAGTTGCTTTCAAGCAGTGTTGTTACATAAACGAGAAATAAATACAGTTTTAAGAAGTTCTTAAATAGCTTCTCGAAAAAAAACCTTAGAACAATTAATTAACTTGAAGAAACAATCACTAGTGAACCGAACCACTCCAAAAAAAGATAATAGAAAGAAACTAAATTTGTATTTCTGTATTTACAAAAAAAACTATTTCCCGAAATCGACGTAGCACCAAAATTTAAAATGATAATATCGCTCGCCATATAAATAGTGAAAATATTCCTAAAAATATTCAACTGCATTGCTTCTAGGGAAACATTTTTCTCAGAATGTTGCAATTTTTTTATGTTTCTCCAATTTTTGAATTCTTTTTAACAAAACAGTTTTCCGAAAACCACCTTTTCCATACTATTTTACGTAAATGTATTTTACAGTCTAGCTAGAAACAAAATTAATTATAATTTACCGAATAGTGATTTTGGTCACTGGCCGAAAACCGAATATTTGGCCAGTCTCTCAAATTCTGATAACGAATATTCGGTCAACTATTCGGCGAATAAACAGCCACTACCGAGTATTAAGTTATTTATTCGGCCAAAACAAAAACGAGGCCAACTATTCGACTAAGTAAGAATATTAGTCAAATAAGTCCAAACAATTATTCGGTATATAAGTGCCGAATAACTTAGTGATTGATAATCAGTGTGTGCGCTTGTTGTGTTACATAATCAGATAGCGTTCCCGTTTAGCTACCAAAATTATAAGTATGTTTCAATATATTCTAATCTAAATTATACCATCAAATGTTACAAAAAAATTGCAATTGCAATTGCAATTCAGTATTTTTTATTAAGTGCATAAATTACCGAATATGCGGCAAATATTCGGCTTACTTAAAAAAATATTTGGCTTTTCTTGAATATTCGGCAAGCTGAAACAAGTGACCGAATACTCGGCACCTATTCGGCCTACCGAATATTCGGCACTGGTTTGGCCTACCGAATATTAAGTGCATGCTTAAAAATAATATTGGGTATGAATTATACTATTGGTTACCTAGACTTTTTTACTTTACCTACACTTACAAAAGTCACAAAAAATATTCGGCTTCTCTTAAATACTCAGCACGCTAAAACAATAATCAAATAGTCAAAACTTATTCGGCTTACCGAAGTTTCTGCGCACCCTTAAAATTATTAATGTGTTTTACCTACACTTCTGGGGATCACAAGAAAATATTCGGCTTTTCTCGTATATTCGGGGAGCTCAAAGAAATAGCCAACTATTCGGCACTTATTCGGTCTATCAAATATTCGGTGCAGCCTTTAAATTAAGACTGTGTTTAAAATATACTTGGATATGAATTATACTATTGGTTATTTACACTTTTTTACTTTACCTAGACTGACTAGCGAGGGTCACAAAAAAATAGGCGGCCTTCCTCGAATATTCTACAGGCTGAAACAATGGCCGAGTATTCAGCGCTTATTCGGCCTACCGAATATTCAATGCATTTTAAAAATTATTATTGTGTTCAAAATACTCTTGGGTATGAGTTATACCATTGGTTACCTACACTTTTTACTTTAGCTACACTTATGAGGGTCACATAACAATATTCAGCGTCTCTCGAATACACGACAGGCTCACAAAAATTGCCAAATATTCGCCACTTGTTTGGTCTGCCGAATATTCGGTGCATTTTTAAAATTAATATTGTGTTCTACGTACAATTACGAGGGTCATAAGAAGATAGGCATTTTTCGAATAATCGACAGGCTCAAAAAATGACCAAATATTTGGAAGTTACTCGTCCTACCAAATATTCATCCCTTATATTAATATTGTGTTCAAAATATACTTGGGTATAAAATATGAATTATACCATTGGTTCCCTACAGTTTTTACTTAACCTACACTTACGGGTGTCACAAAAAAATATTCGGCTTCTCTCGAATGTTCGGCACTTATTTTGGCCTACCTAATATTCGGCGCATCCTCACAATTTATATTGTGTTCTACGTACACTTACAAGGGTCATAAGCAATAATCGGCTTCTCTCGAATATTCGGCAGGTTCAAAAAATGGCCAAATATTCAGCACGGCCTACCGAATATTTGGTGCATCCTTGAAATTAATATTATATGTATAGGTATATATATATATAATAAAATGACCGATAATTCAGCACTTGTTCATTCTACCGAATATTCGGCACTTATTCAGCCTACCGAATATATGGTGCATCCTTAAAATTAATATTGCTTCTACCTACACTTACGTAGTCACAAAAAATATTAAGTTTCTCTGGAATATTTGACAATATTTCAAAATAGCCAAATATTCAGCACTTATTCGGCCTGCCGAATATTCGGTGTATGCTTAAAATTAATATTGTGTTGAAAATACTTGGGTGTGAATTGCTTACACACACTTTTTTACTTCACCTACACTTACAGGGGTGACAAAAAATATTCGGCTTCTTTGCAATATTTTACAAACAACACTGTTTTTGCTTAAACACAAGAAACCTTGTTCGATAACCGTTCGGTTGTTCAGTTAATAAACATATTTCTAAAACAAAAAAAAAAGTGAAAGCCTTACTCGACTAATAAATATACTTGATTTTTTTTCCAGAGCTTTGCACATGAAAGAGCATCCAGATTACAAATACCGCCCCCGAAGAAAACCCAAGCCTCTCATCAAAAAAGAACCCAAATTCGGCTTCTCGATATCACCATTGGTATCACCAAGCATGGACGGAGCATCCCTCCAGCGAGCAATGTTACCACCAGTATCGGCACATTCAGGACTTCCACCTTTACTAGGTGACCACGATCACCTAAAAATACCAAGATCACTCTTCCCCCCACTTCCCTATCTTTACCCGTTCAGGCACCCGGACGAATCGAAAATTGCAGCAGAATTAGCGCTATTATACAACAGCAGCCCTTTATATTCGCATAGTATTAATTGGCCCATTAGTAATTTAACTGCTAATATGAATAGTCCCTGCAATATTTGTCCTCCAGCGTTTCCCCGAAGAACGCCGAGCCCGGAAACCATCAAAAGGCCGGTCTGTGTGATAATGAAAAACGACGAGGTCCGGAATGAACTGCCGCCGGTCCCAACACACGTTATATGAAAACCACTTCCGGTTCTTCCTGAAAGGTTGAACCTCTCTTGGTGGAATGATATCACCCATCTCGTCACTTCGTCTGCCGCGTCATCCACTTCAACTGCCCATTCTAAGGATGAGAATCTTAGAGATGGTGGCAGTCCCTGTTAAATCCGTGTGTAAAAAAACCTTCAATTATTGAGCGTGAAAAGAGTGTAAAAATGTAAAGCGAACAATTTTATTTTAAACAGTTTGATGAGAAAATGTAGATTCTTCTAAAGTGCAACATAAACTTAATAATGTGAAAAACGTGGGGTAGTGCAATGGTTAAAAATATGTATAACTTCACATTCAAGTTGTTTAGAATTAATGAAACATATCTAAATTAGAAAAGCATGAACGTAAAATCTTGGAGAATTGTTATATAATTAAAAAGGACTGTTTGTTTTATCTTTGTGACACTTCTTTTATTATCTCTGTAATTGATGTTAATTGTAGAAGTATTTGTTAATTAACTTTTTTTTGTTAGGATCTGAGATACATGCTAAATAAATGTACTAAAGTTGTTATTTAGTAACCAAATATTAAAACTTTTGTTTTTTAGATTAATTGGTATTTTATTACATTCCTTCCTCAAATCAAAGGTTAAAGTAGCACTAATAATAAAAAAAAACATTCTTAATAGCCTCTTGCATTGCTACAAATATAAGATGATCAAATTTAGGCGTTACATTCTCAATTTATTTATAGCAAAAATTAATCGTTTATTGACACATTTTCGAAAGGTTTCACATCAAATCAAAATTACGAATTAGATCACATTCATTTTATACTAGTATTTTTCCCAAAAAACTGTATAGAACAGCAGACAAAATCGAATTTATTTTCCTGTACACATTTAGAAAAATCAATAATTGATCGTGACATGGAGATCACAATTTTATACAAAAGAAATTGCTAAAATACATATATCACAAAATATGAAGCAATTTTGTTTTGCTAAAATGTTAAGCAAATTTAGCGAAAACGTTAAAATATCAAATTTTTATGCAAAAGCAAAAAATTATAAAATATACTGAAAACGTGTATTTGAAAAAAAAATAATATTTTGATTTAAAACAGAATAAAAATTGAAACCACGCTATATTGCACTAAATATAAAAACATACAAGGTGTCCCAAAAGACTAGCAGAATAGAGGCAGATTACATGTGGAAGCACAAAATCTCGTGTAGTATCTCTCTGAAATGCTCCCGTCAATTTTAGAAAAAATAACGATGAATGGCGAATATTTTTGTATTATTTGCTAGAAACTTCCGGTGTAATTTACGATTGCAATAAAACAGGTCCAGTTTATAACTCCGAAATTACACTTCTCTGCATGCGTGTGTCCATACCGCAGTTAGTGACGGGCGATACACGTTTGTGATACAACAATGGTACCGCAAGTGCAATGGTTCAAATTTCACTCACCGAAAATTTTTATAATAATTTTTTTTTAATTTGTTTGTTATCTGTTTAATTTTACAAGAGCAAAATATTTGACTGTACCATTTTTTATTAAAAAATTGCTAAGTTACACAAAATATAATATTTAATTAACTCTTCACTGAGTCATCTTTACAACAGGAATGTGCACCGAAACGTTATCTACTTTATCAGCAGGATAATATTTTCCTTTTGACTCCTAAGTAATTAAGTTTAGGTGTTATTAGCAGTCAAAGAGCCGACAGTGTGCAAATTAGTACACCTGCGACGTTGCCACTATTGTTAAATATTCCAGAAAAAATAAACAGTACCATGCCACCATGTACAAAACAACAACAAAAAATGACAATCTATCTACACCATTTGCAAAAAGTAGAGAAATTAAAATTTAAGTAATGTAACCCGCACGGGATTCGAACTCTCGACCAACTTACGCCTCACAACGCCGTACACGCATTCTAGTACTAAACCACGGCGTGTGTTGATAGTCGACGTTAAAATCTACATAAAAAACGTTATTCGCTAAACTACGCCACGCTGCATATTATCCAATGAGCGACGACGTTATATGTATACGACAAAACGTTGCCAGCCGGCTAGTCACTGCGAGGTCTCAATTATATAGAGTACCTTATTATTACCTTTCCATGACATTTTTACACATTGTTGTCATGTTTCCAGGGTTTCTAGGTTACCTGTCAAAGAAAGTTGTTTTTAAATAGAGGAGGCCTCCTTAGCTCGATTCTTTCATTTCATGATCTGTTTGAACATTTCGTGAAAAAAAGGATTTCAGCGAAAGACTACGACATAGTCTGCTCTATGAAAAGAGCCGAAGACCATAAATATTTTATTTTTAATTAAACCCCCAGCAGCAGTACTTTCTACAATTTGACAATTTTTTTGGTGCCGCCGATTTTACCTGCGACCTAACTTTAACATTTTTTTTTATTGCGTGGCATAGTTTTTTCCAACTAATCGTGTACAGAATTTTATTTGATTTCTATCAAAAAAAAGCAGAAGATACGGGCAACCGTAACCGAAACCGAAATTTTTAATAGCGGTAAACCGTAACCGAAAACGTAATCAAACAATTCTGTAAAATTTGTGCCGTAAACAAAACTGAAACAATATTTTTTTCAGTTGACACCTCAAACAATAATTTGCAATTTCACAACTGCTGAATCATAGTTTAAAGTAAAAATTAAATGGTTAATGAAAACTGCAAAACTGTTTAGTAAACATTATCCATGGAATTACTTGTATTCGTAAAATTAAAATTTTTAATAAATATTGAAAAACTGAAGTAAGCTGAATATTTCAAATTGGCTGTTAAATTTGACAATTTTTATTAACAAAGATCAGTACAAGAATAATATTTAGTTCTTATAAAAGAATACGTATAATTAGAAATTTAAAAAAAAAGTATTAAAAAATGATGGTAAGCGTGATTTAAACCGCTGCACTTTCGGTACCGTTGTACCAGCTGCGCTTTAAACACGTATAAGCGTAATTTCGAATATATAAGCCGAACCTGTTTATTGCAACCGTAAATTTATTAATTTAAGACGAAATTAAACCGGAAGCTTACCAAACTTTCTATGGAGTAATACAAAAATATGCTTTCTTCAACGGTATGACATCTAAAATTAAAGGGATCATTTCAGGGAAATATACGAGATTTTCGGTTTACCCATGTTGTCTGCCTATGTTCGGCTAGTGTTAGGACACATTGCATAATTATACTACCCCCATGTACTTGAAGAAGTTAAACGAATAAAAGAAGCAAATCCAGGTTTGGTTACAACCCAACAAATGGTGAAAATTACATTTAATTTTCTCCATTTAACGAAGTTAACATATGCATCTCAGCAAATTTTATCGTGTTTATTGTTTTTACATCTTCCGGCAAGGTAAAATTCGGATGAAATCGACGTTAATTGGCCAATGGTAATTATTGTAACATGACCTACCTATGAAAATATAAGATCTAATCAGATGTGTTTTGTTGTGATTGCAAAACAGTTTTACTTTAAATTTTGTATTTTCTTAATATTAAACAAAAACGCAAATTAAACTTAACAACACACGAAAAATGATCAGAAGTGCTTATATAAATTTTAATTTTAGTAACTTTATTTGCTTGCCTTTTGTGAACAAATAGTCCTACACCTCACTGATTCGTTATCTTCTACTTTGTAATAGAATATGTTTCCTGACTTTAGGGTTAGCAAATTCTCTCCCCTTTTCCTTGTTTCGCTTATTTCTATTATGTCCCATTATATGTGGGAAAGTTCTTCAAATTCTGTTAGCTTCTGATCAGTTGATATTGTTCTTGCATTGTACGTAGCAATTTTTAATTGTTTCTTGTGATAGCCTGTCCTAACTCGGTGAATCTTTGCACCATCTATCTACACCTCGTTCATATATCCAAGCGCTACCATGGTCAGGAGCAGAAGTGCTGCCGGGGACTGAAAGCTGTTGCATTACTTGACACTTCATCTTTATTTGGGAATTATAACCTTTTCCACCACGCTGGCCAATGCGGGTTGATGAATGGGTAAGATATAGGGGGGGGGGGGGGGGGGGGGAATAAAATATCGGTGTGGATGAAATTTGGTTTGGGCCAAGATTCCCCCCGAGAATAGGAAGTAGGGAGAACCAAGAGCTCACATGGGCAGGGTCGCTAACCCTGAAGTAAATCTATAATCTGCTGGGATCGCAGAGGAAAATCTACCCGCTACCCATATATACGTAGATACAGCCTCTAATTGTAAGGCGGCTTACGCAGGTTGTAGGCGTATGTTCTACAATTACTTTTTTTAAACGAATAATCTTAATTCTAATTTTACGATAACAGTTGCAGTCTGCAATTTCTAAAAATGTAGTCCAGGCGAGGTGCTTCTAAAAACCTTGTATAACATCTCCCAGATATGCTCTCGTCAATTTTAGACGTCATCACAATAAAAAAAAAACGCATATTTTTGAATTACTCGGTAGAGTTAGTTAGCAAACGGATATTTCACGCTTGCGACACATCAACGGTACTTAAAGTGCAGCGGTATCAACTCCCGCTCACCACCAAATTTTATACTATTTTTTAAATGTTAAATTTAACAAAATATTATATTTAATTAGATCTTCATGAAGTCATCTTTAGATAATAAAATATTTGACAATCAAAAAACTTAAATAACAATTCAGCTATTTCACAACTGTTTCAGGTTCCATATAAATATGGGTCTGGAAACGCTTTTGAAAATTTCGTATAACATCTCCTTGATTTGCCCCTGTCAATTTTGAACGTCATAACAATAAAGAACGCATATTTTTGCATTACTCGGTAAAGTTAGTTAGCAAGCGAACATTTCACGCTCGCGACACATTAACGGTACCGAAAGTGCCGCGGTTCAAATTCCGCTTACCGACAATTTATTTATTATTTGTTTTAAATTCCTAATTATTTGTTTAATTTCATATGAACTACATATTGCTTTTGTACTGTTTTTTGCTAAAAAATATGTTATTTTATGCAAAATATTATATTTAATTAAATCTTCATTGAGTCATATTCACATAATAAAATAGTTGACAAACAAAAAACTAACAATTCGGCTATTTCATAAAAATGGAGCTGGAAATGCTTGCCTAGGGAATTACAGCTTTGTGTTCCATCAAACATTTTACAAAGGAGTAAGTACTCTTCTCCCTCTCGTAAGTTCTAACTCCGTAATAAAGCATTTTCGGACTCCTGTTTATGAAAACCTGTTTACTTATTTTGGAACCTAGAATGCTTCATATAGATTTTGCATCATAGTTCTGAATCACCCTGTATAACCCAATTGCAGAAAGCTTACTGTTAATATTAAAAATTATTTTCAATTAAAACTGAATTTTCTTTATTTTTTATAATGAAACATTTTAATTATTATTTCCGTTTGCTTATTTACCACATAAGACTTTTATTTACTCTTCATGAAGCTGCCACCAAATAAGCACTTAATCCCCCCATAATAAGTTCGGTACTTGGCCTTTATTGTGTTGCAAAAGCAATTTTCACTTAGTTATACTTTTGTTTCTATTTTCCACTTGGCTTGTTCTTCAAGAGCCCTTGTTGCTTTCACGTCAGCGATCGATGGAACATTTGCGAAAATTAAAAAATAATGGATTATTAGCAACGAGTGGTGTGCTTTATTTTTCTAGAGCGCAATTAAACACGAAAATACTAGTTTGATACATAAACTCACTTTTATGTATACAAATATGACCTTAGTTATAAAACGTTTTTGTTTATTTTATTTGTTGTTATTAATGATTTTTAAATTTTTTATTGACTTAATGCAGTTTACATCAATAACGCAGAATAAATATTTTATTCAACCGTTTCTGAATACCAGAACTACAAAATCAACTTAAGTAAAGATAAAATATAAATATCCCACACCCAAATTCTATCCAAGCGGCGCTCCGAAAAAATGGTTCAAATATAAAGCAATATTTATTCTCTAATATATATCATTGTCGATATCACAAAATACATATTTCCACACATGTGGCGTCCTTCTATTTAGATAAACATTCGGCCTCCTCGAAAATATGAGCGTCTTTTGGTCAGCGCCAGGAAATACAAGATGGTTATCAGATGACGTAGTGTCATGGCTGGCCACTCACATCGTTTTATTTACTTGCCTCTTACTTTATTTTAGCCATTTGTTGTCTGATAAACTCAATCGTAAGGGAAGAACTCGAAATGCTTTAGCTAAAGCTGTTATTTAATAAATTCTGGTATTGCTATGAGAAAAACATATTTTTGTAGTTTTCCGTCACGAAAATACATTAAACTTGCATAAAAAGTTCAAGAAAACCCTTCACTATCCGTTTAAATTTGATTTCAAAACTTTGCTGTGTATTTTTTTAAATTTAGATGTTATTTTTATTCAAAACGTTTATTGAAATTTAAAATCGATTTAATTAGTTGGTAATAGTTTTTGTTTTGTCGATTATGTAATTAAACTGTTTAGGTAAACGACCAAAAGAACTCTCCTAGAGGTGCTTTCTTAATGGAAGATTGTACCTATTGTTGAAGCTCTGGTGACGCTTTAGTAGATTCCAACTCACAGAGTGACCACGCCCGAACTCCGTTCTTTAGAGAAGCTCAACCTTTATCCAACCTCCCTCCAACCGTGATTAACCAGAAAGTTTATTATATTTAAATAAAATTGGAACAGTAATATTTCGATTTTGCTTGTATCGTTTAAATGCCAGAAAACATATGTTAGTTAAATTAGGTACAATGAAGTGATACTTGTTTTGCACAACCATTATTAGCTAGAAAGTTTAATACATTTAGATAAAATTGAAAAAGTAAAATTCGATTTTGTGTGAATCGTTAAAATTCCAGAAATCTTATTTTAATTATATTGTGACCGCCATGTGACGACTTTTATTTATTTTTAGCAAGTCTAAAAGCGTAATCCTTCAGTTTTACTTTCGCCGATTTTTACCAAATTTTTTTTATTTGCCGATCGACAGGTTAGGAGAGTTTTATTTCAACTAACCTATGAAGTCTTAATTACCCGTTAATTTTGATATTACCAAACGCTTTCAATGGTAGTTAATAGCTAATTTTCACCCTGTAAAATTCCAGAAGCCAACTTAAATTGGTTTAAGTCATTTGCAACGCAGCGACCCACAATTTAACACTTTGACGTTAAATTTTCAAGATATCCCACGTGCGATCGACACAAGCTTCAAACTTACTTTAATTATCAATGTTTAAGTTAACTTAAGCCAGTAAAAGTGTACTTTTTGTTTTTACCTGAGGAATTTGCCAGAAAACACACCACCAACTAATTTTTCTTTACCAGATAACCAAAATACCTCAAAAACCAAGTCAGAGTGTGGAGACATCGCATCAAGCAAACATCTGCATTTAATTACACATTATTTTATTACAGACAACATTGTTGGCGTGAATAAAATCACAATATTTGTGAGCAAAACTTCATTTTAATTACAGAAAGCACCGAGGTTAAGCGGCTGCCATTTCGATCAGAAAGCGCATGTTGATAAATATTCGATTGTTCCTTCGACAGCTGTTTCGCTTTTATTGAAAGACTCAATACTCTTTCTTTTCAAGCAATCAACAGCCAGAAAAAGGGGCGTACCGTTCCGGAGAGATAAGCAGCCAGTGGCGTACCGTTCCGGGGAGTCTTTTGCTTAACTGTGATATAATTTTTGTAGATAAAACAATATAATTCAATTCATGTAATACACAATCAGATATTTAAAATTGTATAAAAAAGAGTAATAATAAAAATTGTAAATAATTTTCATTCGCAGTGCTCTGTTTATTTCCGACGAATCTAAGGTATCCAGAGTAATTTAACCTTTCCTGAACCTTCAGTTGAGGGGAAGGTTGACGTATTACACTCGTGCTCTGGAACCCACCACACAGTAACGTGGTTCTGTTTGCCAGTTATTTGAGGTTGCCCAAGGAATCCCAGACAAGCTTGTATTTGCACTTGTAGGCTTTTAAAGCTTTTATTGCTGCTAGGTTGTCTGTGAAAACATCAATTGCTGCACCTTTATAGTCTTTCCTAAGGTTTACTTTTCTGCAGAGGTTTATAGCATAGAGCTCAGCTTTGAAGATGGTGTTTCTAGTACCCAACGGATTAGACAAGCGGAAACCGAGATCACAGACGCCTGCTCCAGCCCTTCTTTCTTCCATCTTCGAACCATTCGTATATTATTGGATAGATCCTCTTTTTCAGAAAGGCTCTTTTAAGAAGCATATTTCTTGGTCTGAGATGTTCACTCTAAAAGGTTAGTCAAAATTGTATATTACTGGCATAAAATCCGATACGGTGTAGAATTTTAGCTCTAAGTGAGCGTGGCATAGAATATCTAAGTGGCCTGTCAGATCTCCTGATTTAAATTTGTTTGTAATTCCGACCGTGATCGCATTTAGCATTGCACCCTTTTGCAGCTGTAGGTACTAGGCACTGATCCTAAGATGGCTTTCGTGGCTGCAGTTGGACAGGTGCTCATCGCACCTGTTATACTCCGAGAGGCGAGGAGTTGTATCTTCTCTACCTGTAGCTGAGTAGTAATTTGGTTAGCCTAGGCCACCATACAAACGATGCATAGATCAGCATGGGTCTTATAATAGCCACATATGACCAACGACCAGAATTTCTTCCCAGAAGCCTGCGGCGTGTTTGAGTTGCTACCAGTGCCTTCTTCTGCAGTTTCGTAATGGTTAAGTTTTACGTTAACTTCTGCTAAATATTTAACTTCATTGCTGAAGTCAATGGTAGTCCCTTCTAGCGCGGGAGCTTTTAAATTCAGCTTCCTTCGTCTAGCAAACGGGACAATGACCGTTTTCGTTGGATTTATGCTGGATTTATGGTGTTAAAAGCTATCTGCATACGCTGTAACAAAACTTTGCCATATTTTTCACAGATAACTATTACAGAAGGTGGCAATTAAAAAACTTGAAAGGAAATAGGAAATTTTAACAAACCCCTACAAAATTCGCAGATGCGGTTTAAAAAAAATCGTGGCCAATTAAACAGCGTTTTAACAAAAAAAATCCTGGCTCTCTTGCGATAAGCGAAGTACTCAAATTTTTATGTGTCTTTGCATGAACTAACTGTAAGATAAGCGTGGAAGAGTTGCCAAAGTATAAGTATGCGCTAGTAGCAACCTGTGAAATTAAACCGTAGTTCTCTAAATACAAACACCTCCTGGTCTACAGGAGGCAAAATTGTACAACAGATAATTCCGAAAAATGTTTCAGTTCCAACTTTATTACTAATCGAATGCAAACATTTAAATACTACCCACAGAATCTAATTTATAACAATGTATTTAGATTAACTGAGTATAATAACTAAAGACCGGACTTTTAGTGACAAAACAACAAAATATTTCGTTAAAATTCAATAAGTAAACAAAAAGAATGGGCGCACTCAAATCCATTCAGTCATACTTGAAACATGTTGCACGATTTTGCAACGTTGCTGTAACTACAACTGCAATATTCGAGATTATTTGAGACACATCGTTTCGTTCAGTGTTACTCTATTGGTGAGCTAGGCCAGAGGTTCTACGCTTATCAACTTCGTTATCAAATAGCTCGAGATAATAAACCAGCTGACCAGATGAATAATACGTGTCTAAACAAGCTCCATAAGGTCAAACACGTACATTTAAAGGAATTATGCCAGCATTTATTAATAATTGATTGCCCGATAATTGAAATACTGACTAAATACTAGACTAAAAATCCGGACTATGATAATATCTAATTTAATTTATAGCCTATCTTATCTAATTCTATTTTTTTGAAAGTAAATAAATGTATATAATTTTTCTGCATATTATGCTGTGTCAGTGCTTATTCTGACTTTTTAAGTACATATCTTGTTTGCACATTTAAGCGTTTTTAATGCCTATAAATCCGGCCTTTACTAATAAAACACTGTAAATTTAATAACTTTAATACAATATTTTATGTGGGAGTTTCCTTGACTTTCCACTTAAGAACTTTTAACGAAATACCAAGATTATTTCAAAATAATTAGAAAAATTCCCTGCACTCGTATCATTTTATCTGCAAAAGGAAATATCTTGTTTTCCTTCAGTTAACTAACCCAAAGCTAGAATGACTTAATTACAAAGTTATTTAACTTAGGCAATTTGTAACAATTAAAAAGTTTTCCAGTCTTGGCATCCGTTATAGAAAGTGTACAAAGTTTACATATGCTAATTATAAGTTCGCGTTGTTGGGAAATACAGCCCGATTACGCCTTAAATGAACTATAAATCATAACCACTTTCAGAACTAGAAGTGGATGCAGTTGTTACAATATATCTTTGGTATTAATTAATGTTAAGTTGTTGTTCGCCGATTTAATATAACTACGCTGTTAATTTAAGGCGACTTATTATTAATTTTTAAAACTATAAAAACATTTTGTCTTTTCCGTACTTCAGGTGGGTAAATTAAAAAAAAAACCTCAAAATAGTAGAGGGGATTGTTCTGAATTCATGAATTATATTTCTCGGTCTTGGCGTAATTAAAGTGGCAGTTACGTGTATAAATTTAACAGTGTAGGGTTAGATTTTCTGATTATACGCTGTGTAATGTTTTCCTTATTAAATCTTATAAGCGGTCTTAATGACGTTCTGATCTATTTAGGGTATTCTAATTATCTACTTCATAATTGCATTAGATCGTTTAATATTGTGTAATTTAGTCGTTTTAGTTTCCCATTTATTTCCTATACCAGCTAGTAAATTATCGAAGTTAGTAGCAACGCAAACAAATTCAAATTTCCAAAGTTATCGCACATTATTTAAAAAAAAAGACCCCTTCATTGATAAAATTTTCTTTCCATTTAATGTTGCTGGGGCGAAATTCAATTTAAGAAAAGTCCAGAATCTATTATATTTCTCTGTTACGACATTATCTCGAGGCACAATACACCGTGAACGCGTATCTGACGTTCAAAGGGTTACAAGAAAGGCGGAAATCAGCAAAAAAACCTAACAAAGAGCGGGGCGCTTGTAGAATGGAGTAACGCAATAAGAGTAGCTGAGTGGTCTTTAGGGTGCATTCACTGCCAATGCCGGCCAATTCTGGCACAATGTCGGAATCATGCCTGCCTCACCGGACTCACCCGGAGTCACTCCGAGATTTCTCTCGACCTGATTATCCATAAAGCAAAAAAAAAACGAATTTTAGAAACGCAATACATCGTAAACTAACATCGCATTTTTAGATCAAAATTGATACAAGGAAAATTCCATTTTTGTTATTATTTAAGAGCTCATTTGTTTCAATATTTTAGTAACAAGATGAAAAATAACATTACACTTTGTCTCTAAACGAAGTCCAGTCAGCCCTACTTTTTGACTTACAGGGGATCCACTTTAATTTTGCTCAGGAAGTCGGTTAAAAAATATCTGATCTAATTTTCCATAAATCTATCCGCTCTTGAAATATTATGAAAAAACAGAAAATTCGATTTTGATTCATTTTTTCAACAGAAAGAGTAATTGGTCTTCCTCGCTGTACAAAGTGTTTTCTTCGCTTTGAGTTTACTAACCGATATACGAAAAGTAAACCTTTATGCCAAGCATTTTCACTAATAAACAGGTTTTAGGGCCTTGAAAGACCAATAAAGCGGACGCTGCAGAGGTGTCTGGCTGTGTCTGTCTGTCTGTGTGGTTGTATAGTTGTATACACTTAACCAAGAAAAAACAAATTTAGCTCAAAGATTGTTAATTGCAATAAGATAACACCGCAAAAAAATGAGGTTGGTCCGCCAAAAAAAGGGGGGTTGTTCTACGTCAAAACAGACGCATTCGAAAAAGTACTTTAAATTCGTGTTCTACGCATGTCGAACAGCCGATCTGCGCAAACGCAATCTTCCTATCACCCTTATTGCCTTCAAATTTTTGTTTTTTCAAAAATGTACTAATTTCAATTCAAAGCGCTGAGCATGTGACAATAGGAACAACTTTCCATCGAAAAATATCACTGAGAGGTTTCCTTTTGGTTTTTTACCTAAACAGATTAATTGAGCAATTGTCAAAAAAAAACGGCCATCACCAAATTATGAAATCGATTTTAAGATTCCAAGGGACGTACATTAGTTGCAACTAGAAAATTCAAAATATCAAAAAACCACTAAACCTGCTTTAAAAAATTGAGGGGAATGGAAAGGTGCTCTATTTCAAAATAGACGTGCTCGAAAAAGAACCCCAGATTCGTATTCTACACATGTCGAATAGCCACCCTGCGTAAGGCCGATCTTCCTGCCACCTCCAGTGCTCCCCTCCACCGAATTTTCGATATTAATAAAATGAACAAATATCAAAACATGGTAAATGACAATAGGAGCAATTTTGCATTGAGATAGCACCTCTGGGGGGTTTCCTTTTGGTCGTTGACCTGAACAGTTTAATTGGATAATCGCCAAGATAAAAAACAACACAATAATGATCTCGATTTTAGATTTCAACGAATAATTATTGTTAACAATTAACAAACACTAAACACAAAAAAAATCCAATTTTTCAAATTATTTTCTGAAACTCATTTTCACAAATTTTCAAAATTTTAAATATTTCAAATTTTTCAAAAATTATCAAAATTTAGACAAATTATAAGAGTTAAAGAAAATTTTCAAATGTTTTTTACAAATTCGAAAGTTTTTAAAAATTATCAAAATTTTTTTAATTTCCAAAAATCTTTAAAATTTCAAGACTTATTTGCAATATCATAATTTAAAAAAAAATATAGTCAAATTTTTCAGAACTAGAAAAAAAAGCAAAAATTTTAAATTTTTAAAGAATAAATATATGAAAATGTTTTTCGAAAATTTTTAAAGTAATAAATAATATCAATATTAAAGATAGAGAGAAAATATATAAAAGTTGTTGGTAATTAACTACTGCACAAATCTAGAAGACCGCAAACAGAATCCAGACTGGTCATGGCAGATCCGCTGACCTATTACTCAAGTGGGGAAAGCTGCCTTCTGCACAATGCGACTGTGGTCTCCCTCATCAAACCATCTCCCACATAGTACAAGAATGCGAGAACAGGGCATACACGGGAGACATGACGGACTTCCTCACACTTCCACCTGCCGCTTTAGACTGGGTTAAGAATCTGGATGGCGCTGTTTTTCTGGCGCGCTGGCAAGTTCACTTCTTCACACCGTTAACTGTCAAAATTTAGATCGCTGCGTTCATTACTTTCGTTTTGACAGCTGTTTAATTAAGAGCGTGTCAGGATTTTTGATAAGATGGACAGTGTTGAAATTCATGCTGTCATTAAGTACTTCTTCTTGAAAGGCTTATCAGCAACCGACATTCATAATGAGATGAAGGATGGTCTGAAGGACTCGGCTCCTTCATTTTCCACTGTTGATAAATGGGTTCGTGAGTTCAAATTCGGTCGTACAAGTGTTAAAGAAGCACCCGGTAGTGGACGCCCAAAATCTGCCACTACACCAGAAAGTGTTGAAAAAGTGCATGCTATGGTGTTAAAAGACCGTCGGTTGATAACATCTGAGATAGCGGAGGCTGTAAACATCTCCAAAGAACGCGCAACGTACATTTTTAATGAAGAGTTGGCCATGAAGAAGTTGTCCGCGAGGTGGGTGCCGCAACTGCTCGGTGTTGATCAAAAATTGGTGCAGATGCAAATTTCTCGTTAGTGTTTGGAGCGTTTTCGAAACAACAAAGTGAATTTCATTCGCCGATTTATCACCACAGATAAAACTCGGGTCCATCCATTATACGCCGGAAACAAAACAACAATCTGAACAGTGGCGGCACAGTGGTTCTCCTCCTCCAAAGAAGGCAAAGGCTGTTGCATCTGCAGGAAAGGTAATGGCTTCCATTTTTCTGAATGCAAAAGTTATTCTTCTGATTGATTACCTTCCAAAAGGCCAAACCATCTCATGCGTATACTACGCTAGTCGCTTGGAAAAACTAAAGCAAAATATTATGAAAAGCGTCCTGTTTTAAACAAAAAAAATCATTCTTCACCAGGATAATGCACGACCCCACACGAGTGTTATTGCTATGGCAAAAATTCACAAATTAAACTTCGATTTGCTGCTACATCTTTCTTATTCGCTAGACTTAGCACCGTCGGACTACCACCTGTTTCGACGTCTGAAAAAATACCTAACAGGCCAGAAATTTTCAACAAACGACGATGTTGAAGCTACCGTGGATGCCTATTTTGAAGAACTTGACAGTTCGAAATTTTATAAAGGCATGGAGGCTTTAGATCATCGCTGGTCCAAATGTACCGATGTTCATTTTCATTCCACGGACTTTTCAGCTTATCCTCGTATACACTTATTATTTTATCGCCGTGATTGTAATTGACGTACTTTACGCTTTATATTCTATATGTTATTTTATCTATTTAAATGTTATTTTGCTAGCATCAACATAAATGTGTGTGCCATACGCTAAATAAATAACAGCAGCTTCGGTTTGTATGTTAAAGAAAAATAGTCTTAGAAATCTCATTTTGCAATTTAAAAATATTGAACCTGTTTTCGTGAAAAAAATTAGCAAAGTAAATTATCGATATCTCGTTTCTATTGAAAATATTTATTATCAAACACATCCACAAATGTGGATATGAAAATTATGTAATATTTATCCAATTCGGAACTAAATTCAGGAAAAAAGATTGCTAAAATGTGGGTGTTGAAGTTAATACTACAAAGTCAGCTGAAGATGAATATAACAATCGC
Organism: Ctenicera cuprea; assembly: GCA_958336395.1. NCBI lineage: Eukaryota > Metazoa > Arthropoda > Insecta > Coleoptera > Elateridae > Ctenicera > Ctenicera cuprea. The sequence continues at coordinate 63,841,029 of OY284487.1, forward strand.
TTAATTCAATTAAATAAAATCTTAATTATTTTTTTCTCAACGACTTGTAGTTCATCTTCGTCTACAATTAAACGCAGACGCGAAGACACAAGAGCAACAAAAGTATCATAACGATCCCCTGTCGTTATTTGATTGGTTTGATTCATTACGCCTTCTGTAGAAGTCGTTTCAAATATATAAGCAGCTCGGTCTTCTTCTTCCTTCTTTATTTTCTTGGCAGGTGGTTCCTCGTCTTTCAAAGACTGAAACAAGACAATTTAAATATAAAATATAAGATCTCTTAATACATACTAAACAATTTTGAATATTTTTAAATTTTGAAAATTTTGTTGATTCTTGAAATTTTTAAAGAATTTTGAAACTTTTAAAAATTTTGTTATTTTTGAAAATTTTGAAAATTTTGAAAATTTTAAAAATTTTGAGAATTTTTGAGAATTATTGAAATTTTGAAAAATTTAGAAATTTTTTAAATTATGGGTAAGTTTAAAAATTATAAAAATTTTCAGTTGAAAGTGTTTTTGAAACGTTTGATAATTTTTAGAAATTTTAAATAATTTTGAAAATTTTTTAAACATTTTGATACTTTAAAATATTTAAAATTTTTCGAAATCTTAAAAATTTTCAAAATTTTTAAAATTATGGGTAATTTTACAAATTATAAAAATTTTCAGTTGAAAGTGTTAAAATTTTTTAAAACGTTTGATAATTTTTAGAAATTTTGGCTAATTTTGAAACATTTTTGAAAATTTTGAAGACTTTAAAATATTTAAAAATTTTCAAAAAATTTAAGAGAATATTGAAGGTATATTCTTTGAGGCTTTCGCGGTTTCTCGAACTGTCAATATTACAATTTACTTTCGGCTTAGACCGCGTCGTCATTTGGGAACTACACCCAGCATAATCAGGTAAGGACCGACCTGTAGCTTGTCTGCCTTTACAAGCATTTGCTCTAGAAGTCTGAGCAATATTTGTTCGTAGGCCCTGTCTGCCTAAACAGGGCCGTGTGCTTAGTTTGTTTAAACCTTGGGGCGGACAAGGATTTGATGTATTTTGTTTGTCAAGACAATAATACTTAATCGGCTTATGCCTGTTAGCTGTTTGTGAACCCATACAAACTAACGTTTCGCAAGACATTGCAGCTTGCATCTTCAGAGTGAATAGAACACTAAATTCAAATCCGGGAAGCGGAGGTATTTAAACCTCTTTGAGCCTGTCGGGCAGGCGGCGGAGTTCTGGTTGGCTGTCACCGTTGGGCAAAGACGGATCCGGTGGAGCGTGATCGTGAGATTGTAAAGGCAGACAAGCTACAGGTCGGTCCTTACCTGATTATGCTGGGTGTAGTTCCCAAATGACGACGCGGTCTAAGCCGAAAGTAAATTGTAATATTGACAATATTGAAGGTTTTTATAAATTTGAGTTCTGAAATTTTTTTGGAATCTTAAAAATTCTCAAAATTTTTGGAAAAAAACCTTACCTGTTCAACAAATTTAAAATAATCGCATTTTCCTGTGGCGCAACTATCATAAGAGCGCGTCTTTTGTGACCCCTCAGATTTGATTTCGCCCCGTACAACTGGCAAATGGCAACTGCAGAGTATTACTGATGTTACAACTGCAGATGTCGTACTTGCTATTGGCTGTGAAACGAGTGGGGGATCTACAAATTGAAAAAACCGACAGCCACCATTGTCGACACCTCCACGTCCGCATGTAAAAAAATTTCTTCCTGAAACATACAATTATGGTTTATAATGGAAACAACAAAAACAAAGATGTTACCCTTATTTGGCCCATCTTTCTTCACAGTAAAAAAGAGAGCTGCAATGTTGCACGCACAATTAACCTTCTGCCCAAGAAGGTTTTCAATGAAGGATCTTTTTAATTCCATATTGTCAGACATCTTCGTTTTGTTTCTGGAGGGATGTAAAGAAGACTGGTGTGTACTCTATTCAACTGCTTTTATCTCAAAACTTTAAAAATAACAGGATTCGTTAGAAATTTTTTTAATAGCGTAACTATAAATGTCAATTTTATTTTAAAATAAATTTGTAGATTTAAAGAAGTAAAAACTAAAATAAGTAATTAACCCAACCTTAGTAAAAACGTGTTGTACACATAGTAGGGGTCGAATAGTGATTAAATACTTGTCAAATCGCGCCAAATTTGAAATATCCCGAGCGATAAAAAAAAAGTCGCGTATGTAATTAGTTTGCAAATGGTGAAGCTATTACTTCAGTTCCGCGGCTTATTCGCGGTAATTCATCATATTTAACATTTTTAAACAATTACCAACTAAGCATTGTACATTATTTTTGATATTTCGTTAAAAAATAAAAATCAAGTCACTTTAAATAATAAATAAAAAATAAGTAATAAAAAAATAGTAATTAAACCACGAACATAAGTATAAAAATATTTACCATGCACTGCTTTCCAATGTTCTCTACGAAAACCTCGCAAAACCTTTTGCAGTACGTTAAATAGAGGCTTGTTATCATATCTACAAATATTGTTTAATATAAATTGCAAGTGTTGTAATAGAAAAGCAAGGTAACACATCATAGTCAGATAACGTAAAAAGGCAATAAAAAATATGATGCAATATCAAAATAATATCACAAAGTCAAAACAAAATGCAAGAATACATTACATTCAATTATGAGTTGTAACTCCCGATCGGGTTGGCTCCGGATGTATAGATACATAAATTTGTGCATTTTAGATAGGGGGCCATATCACCCTACGAGAAAAATGAAAAAGTCCCACACAATTACTATAAAGAAATATTCAAGACATAATATAACAAATTAAGCAAATAAACATTTTAGCGACCGATTTTGGCTTCAGAAAAAAGTATAACATTATTTGATTTTTATTCCTCTTCTTCTTCTTCTTCTTCTTCTTCTTCTTCTTCTTCTTCTTCTTCTTCTTTATCATTTCCAAAATTTGTCATTATAGCGTTGGGGTGTAGTTGGGATCCTCTGCCCATCTTTTAAAGTTGTTTCTGCTTCTTGCCATGTTCCTTACTTCATGCATGTTTCTTCTTCTCTTCTAAGCACTATTTCTTCTTAGTTGGCTTCCCACAATATCGTTGGCCTGGCTCTCCTTCGTTTTCCAATTATTCCTACGTCCATCGTTTTTCTGAGGATTTCCTCTTCTCGCATTCTAAGTAGGTGCCGATACCAGCTCAACTGTCTTTTTTCTATTTTATTCACTAAAGGTATTTGTTCTAAATCGTCCCTTATACTTTTATTTCTGATACAATCTCGTCTAGTTTTTTCCGAGATCTTTCTTACGTGTTTCGTTTTGGCCGCTGTAACTTTGGAATTATGTTTATCTCGCATCGTACATGTTTCGGCTCGATATATAAGGGTAGGTACATATATGGTTTTATGAATTTGTAGCTTTTTCATCATTCCACTTCTTGTATTTATGGTGCCTAAATACTCGTAGCTATTTACTTATTCTTATCTTTTTCCGTGTCTTTCTATATTTATATTTTCTTCTTCTTCTTCTCCTTTGTTATGTGCATAACCTTAGTTTTTTTCTACATTTATCTGCATTCTCCTTTCTTCTAGGCAGGTTTTCCATACGTTTACTTTTTTTTGTAGTTCAGTCTTATTGCTTGATACCAGTAATATATCATTCGCGTAAACCAGGTCAAGGGTTTTAACTGGCGTCAGGGTGTAATAACCTATAGTGTAGGGTCTTGCTTTACTTTTACACTTTTTTTTATTAATTGATCCATTACAAATAAGAGTGAACTTAGGCTGTCCTTTTGTTTCATACCTTTTTCCATAACAAAGACTTCCGATTTTTTCCAATTTAGTCTGACCGAACCTTTTACATTATTATATGCACTTTTAATAATTCTTTGTAAATTTGGGCTGCGGATAGATCTACAAAGGCTATAAAGATCTTTACCCATTTGTAGGGTTTTGTTCGTTAACGTTCTGATTGTAAATCTGATCCTGTGTTTGCCTGCCCGGCCTGAATGCTGCTTCTTCTTCGTCTAATTTTACTTTTGCTTCTTCCCTTAATCTTCTTTCTAGTAGTTTGCTTAAATTTTTAGCGCTACTGGTGAGAGTCATATTGCTCGGTAGTTTTCACACTTCGTAGTTTCTCCTTTCTCGTGTAGTGAGACAATAATATTGATTTCCCATTCCTTCGGTATTGTCTCTGTATGCCATGCATGTTTAAATAAACTTCCCATTACCAGTTTTTCATGTTTTCTTCTCTTTTCTCTAGCAGCTCCGGTGCGATGTCATCCTCTACTGCTGCTTTTCTATTTCTCATTGTATTTTGAGGTTTCCTCTACTTGAAAGTTGGAGGGAGGTTAGATGAGATCGACTTTCTCCGAAGAGCCGCGTTCCGGCGCGGTCACTCTGCGGGTTGGAATTCACTTAAAGCGCCACCAACGTCTTTTCTTGAAACTAAAGCAACGAAACAGATTTTTATCAATTTTAAAATTGTTGCAGCCAGGTTGTCTCGTTACAGTACTTATTATTGTAATTGATTAAAATTCCAATGTTTTCGCTCTTGTGCAACTTGACACTTAACTGATATTTAGAACGTCCACAGTTAGAAAGTTAGTCTTCCTTAAGCTGCTTGAGCAAGCGGATGTGAATTAATAAGGGCCAACACCAAAGGCCTTTGTTTAAAACGCAAGGTGTGTTTGTTGCCGTGCAGTGTTCATAAACTAAAAGCACAAAGTGAAATTTTATAAGTGAAAAATCCATTGATTAAGACAATACTGCATGCTCTAAATCAATCTAATGTATGAAAATTGCGTAGAATTGGCTGCTTAAATAAGTTGCACAAGACAAAAGAAAATTAAAGACGATCAGCCTATCAAGTTGGCAGTTATTAAGAATACAAAGCTGCTTTTCAACTCTTCTTTAGCGTGGTGTATTTACTTGTTTAAAATTCAAATAACGCAACGTGGTTATATCATTTATATTTTTCAACATCTGTGGAATTTATCTTCTCTAAAAGATAGAAGAACACAATCAGATTAGTACGATTATTGATTATGTTAATTTTAGTTATAAATTAGTTTAGAAATGTTTAAAAGTTTTAAGATATAAGAAGTTTAAAACTTGTCATTTTTGGAAGTTATAGATGTAATTGACATTTTAATACTATGACAAGTGCAAAATGAAACACTCGTTGGTCATGAGAATTATTAGTTTAAAAATGTGAGATCAGGGGAAGAAGAAATAAAGTGGAATTTTTAGTTAGTTACGGCTGGCCTTGTTAACAGAGACGGAGAATTTAGTTTTCCTGAAAGAAAAGAGAAGGAAAACCAGTCTTTTTGGATAAGAAAGAAGAGATTTGGTTTCAATTATGGCTAGAATAGACAACTACATGTTTCGTTCTTATTTGAACTCATCAGGTGGACATAATTCTAACCATAACTGAAACCAAAAGCAAACAAGCAGATATATGCCAGAAAGTATAACATTAAAGGGGAATTACACTAGTAACGCCCTCTATTATGTGCAGCGTTTCTGTGTTTTGTGCTTAGAGGCCGGTGCGATAGCAGATACCTGCTTAGCAGGTTCCGATCGCAACTTTGCCGGTTTGTTGCTTTGCAACTTTTCCTCGCCGCACAGAATAGAGGGCGTTACTAGTGTAATTCCCCTTAATGTTAGTCTTTTTGGATGTTTAAAGTCGTTTTCTAGTTGGATAAAATCTATAACAAAACGGATAAAAGTACTTTGAATTGTATTAAAAATATTCAAAAGTGTAATAGTGTAAAAGCAATCCAATACGGGTTTGAGGCTACAGTGGAGGAAGCTTTAAAAGCCTATTAAAATAAATGGTAATAAGGTTATTATTTGAAGCCGACCGGTGTGTATTTTAGGAAATAATCTAACCAGAGGAGAAGAAGCATATCATACAACAGTTATCCAGTCAAGTACCACAGCAGTAATTGTAAAGAAACTAAGTCTGTTTAAAAAAAAGTAGAATTTTAAAATTTCTTGATCTTCTATAAATTAGTCTTCAAACTTCAAATTGGCATTTAATAAAGATTTTTGTAACGTGCTCTTTAGTTGTGTGTTTCTGTTTTTGTTCAGCTTATTCAATTATTTTTTTCCTAAAGCTTAGTAACCGCCTTGAGATGTAAAAACAATATTAAAAATAAATGGTGATTGCGAGATACAAGCTTTCAAAAGTTGTCTCGAGGTAAGTGCTTTAGAGCTTTATTGTTATAGGCTCATATCATAGCAATATGTATTAATAATAATATAGACAGTTAAGGCCATCGGAATTAATTTGCCCGAAAACGTTCTAGAAAATTATTTTTTCGCGTACTGTACGGAAATGTACTATATTTAAAAATGTTGTGTGCAACACGTAGAAAAAGTTTCTTTTTCCGTACTCGGTGCGTTTTTCTCGCGCCTTGTACAGAAAAATGATACTTTTCCATACTTGTTGCACAAATGACTATTTCAGAATCTCTTCTTTTGCTTCCTCTCTAGTCCATACCCTATTCGGAGTGTTGGTGACCTCTCTCCTATGTCTGTGTTTGGTGCGCCGAGATAGATATTTTGCACAGACAGACAGGTCCCTGCAGTTTAACGTGGGTTCCGAACCACAGGAAGTGCATGCACTTCTTCTCTAGAGAGGTTTTCCTGGGGATAAATCCACCTCGCTGGTTTCCCGTTGTCTTGCGAGGGAGAACGACCGGGCCGGGAATCGAACACGGATCCGCTGCATTGGTAACCCGCGCTTACCACGTAGCTTAACTGTAATAATCCTATGCATATTTTAAATAATTAAATTTACTTAAAAATGACTTTACATATTGCACTTAGTCTAGATTAGTTTATAATGTTTAAGGCAGAATATGTCCAAACTTTATAAAATTCATTTCCTAAAAGAAACTTTTCTTCGCCTTTTCATTTTACAAATCCAAAGAAAAAAAATTTAAAAATGCAATCTAATTTTTTTGCCAAACTAATAAAAATGTTATTACGTCGTCAATATTGATGCAACCAATAAAATAAAATCGCGCTGTGTATAATACAGAGGTCTGTCAGATTGTATTCACGTAGGACTCCACATACAGCTTTCAATAGAAGAGGCTTTTTCGTCATTGTAAAGAGATTTTCCATGAATTGTAGAGCATTATACGGAAGCATTCAGTCGTTAACACACATACACAATGGGTTTATTTTCACATTCGTGTTTGTATTGATAAGTGTGTGATATCAAACAAATAAGCGCAGTTTAAATACGCACCCACCTCGAAAATTCCGAGAATATCATCCTGGAAAGGATTGACAAAAATAGCTTAAAGAAATGATTCATTAACAGGAAAAAAATTATTAACGTGTTGTTGTCAAAAATTAATAAAATCAAGGAAAATTGTAAAGAAATCATTAGTGAGGAAAAGATAAGAAAATTGTAAGAAATCTAAAAAGATAAGAAAACAATCAGGAAAACACATTTTATGTAATTGTGAAATGCATACTAAGATAAAATTTCGCTACATATTGAATAACACTACAAAATTTATCAACTAATGCGATCAAACGATCAGAAATATAGAAAATTATGGAAAATACAGAACAAATAAGGAAAATAAAGTAAGGGAAAATTTATAGTAATAATTTCTGAAAAAAAAACAGAATGATTCCAGAGATTATAAATTTATTACTACAAAAAAGCTGTCAAGAAACCGACACGGCATCTTCCTCACATTTATTAAAACTACTGAAAATTTTTAAAATATTTTAAAAATTGAGATAATTGTTATAAAAAATATTTCGATTTTAGACAATTTTCTGAAAAAATTTCAATTTACATACGAAACCGAAAATTAATTTTTCAAAACATGATCGACGTTTTTCTGGCAATTATTTAATTAAACTTTTTAAGTAAACGACCAAAATGACACCCTATAGGTGTTTTTCCAATGGGAGGTCGTTTCTATGGACATTTAACATGTTCATACCGATTTTGCAGTCGCAATTCAAAATTTAGAAATAAAATAATAGTGGGGGTGACCAGGGGTGGTAGAAAAATCGAGCTTATTTTTTGGGCACGTCCATATTTTAGTAGAGCTCCCCTCCCCACCCCCTTATTTTATGTTGGAGTTATCTGTTTTTATGATGTTGGGTATTTTGTTGCTAACAATGTTTATCTGCTAAAAACAGAAAATCGATTTTTCAAAAAATATACGTTTTTGGAAACTGTTTAGTTGAACTGTTCAAATAAACGACCAAAACGAAACACGCTGTAGATTATTTCTTAATGAAAAGTCGTTCCTAACCGCCACGGGACCTTCCTTGCATTTCTTAAAATTTTTAAAAATTTTTAATGGACCTATTTCGAAAATTTTGACAATTTTATGGAAATTTAGAATATTTTTTAAATTATCGAAAAAATATCAACAATATTTTATACCGGATGGTTTTTCAAAATTTTAAAACTGAAAATATTAATTTTTTTTGCAAAATTTGAAAATTTTTGAAAACTTTAAACATTTTGGAATTTTTGAGAGTTTGAAATATCGAAAATTGCGGGAAATATTAAAAACTTAAAAATTTTTAAGTTGAAAAATTTTAAATTTTTTGGAAAATTAAGATAATATTTGTTAATACGGTTTTTTTCAAACTTTTTTTATAATTAATAATTATCAGAAATTAAAAAAATTTTAAACAATTTTTAAAAATTTCAATTTTAAATGTTTAAAAAACTTAAAATTTCGGATACGCCAGTGCAGTACCTTTGTGATTTTGATTGGGAATTGGTCCTTTTGTCTAGCAGCCAGCTGTGAGTAATTTGTAAATACTGTTACAAAAAAGAAAATGTAAAATTGGAGTTGGTTCATTCCCCGTGAAGGGGCGGGCCGCTGTAGGGGTCTTTCGGACTCCGCACCGAAGTTCTAAGCCCCTCTTTAGCCGATAAAGAATGGGTTGATCCGCGGCAAGTACTGTCCCATTCTGCACCTTTGGCTCAGAAAAATCTTGGAAAAAACTAAGCCAGGACAGTCGACCGCGCCCGGTGTGTTACATTACTAGCCCCTTACTTTGAGAAGCAATATCAATTTTTGAACCCTAGAAATAGAAAGTATTTTAATTGTAATCGTATTAAGTTTCTCTTGTACAGGATTATTCAAAAGTAAAGAATAAAATTAAATTTTCGATTTAGAGAAGTCTAACAGAAAAAATTGCCTCAATTATCAGAAAGACAGAGAATTGCAATTTTGATGATGCTGGAATGTAGTGGCAAAATTAGAAGTCATGCTAAAAGAAAACACTTCCAACATTTGTTATAAATAGTTATGTCTTCAGTTACTTGATATTAATGGGTTAATAACAAAATATGAAAAAAATGCATTTTTTATTTCAATCGCTGTAACTTAAAAACCAACCAGCCCAGTTAATTTATGATGGTTAATTTAAATGTAGTTTTTTGCAAGCTTTCCAATGGGACCACACAAAGTATAAGTTGCTATTTAAAAAAAATAAGTCAAGATGGCTGGGTGTGCAGAGGTTGACGTTAGAAAACAAAATATATCACATAAAAATGCAGTTATATTTAAATCAATTACAGTGTCCGAGCGTTCTTTTTAAACCAACGCCCTACAGAAATATAAATTTTATTCCTTACTTTTGAATAACCCTGTATCGTAGTTTATTAATACTTGAGTTTTTCTTTGTTAAAATAAAATATAAGAAAAACTTAACAACAGCTTCGATTTCGAATGAGTGCCTACGACTATGGCTGCAACAACCCTTCAAGGTGGCGGTGAACCGGTGATTGGGAGTACATTTAATTGCTAGCGTTAGTTACCGCTAGCTATTGTTTGCTACCGTTTGCTACCGTTTGCTACTGTTTGCTACCGTATTTTAATTGCTACTGTTTGCTACTGTTTAGCTACTGTTTAAAATTGGCTTCCGTATTTTACCTGTTATAATTTGCTACTGCTTGCTTCACCGTATTCGTTTTTGTATATATTTTGCTTTGCTTGACTCATAATACCTTACGCTTTAGAGTAATAACTAGTTTGTAAATAGGCCATGTAGTTAACCTTTTGCTTTATTTAAAAATATATATGGGTTAACTGTGCAGTTGGTTTCTTACTAACATTACTTGAGCAAAAATGGTTTCGGTAAGTAAAACTATTTACACCCCTGAATACCACCACAGGAGTTCAACTAGGTACAAAGGAACCGTGCATCTCAACTGGGGAAGAGCCTTTCTCAAAAAGTGAAGTCGTACTGGGGAAAACCCCCATCACAAAGTGTAGTCCTACTAGGTAAAGCCCTCATTCAGTGAAGTCTGTCCGGAGAGTAAACTCCATTATAAAATCTGGCGCCCCAGCATTTCAACGAGGTTGTACGTATAAGCCGACGTACAATCCCAACAGCAACATGGAAAAAGCGTCACAACGTGATGAAATATGACATTTTGTTATAACACTAATTAAATCTTTGTGCTCAGTGGCGGATTTCCGCACAGGTAAATGAGGCGCTCGTAGGGGCCTCAAAACAAATGAGTCAAAAGCTTTAGCTTTAGATGCGAAATTTACGCAAACGATAAAGCATGCACACAGGATTGAAATTTAAAAATCCGACCCCGGCCACAAGTTCCTGGGCTCACTACGCTTAAATGCACGTATTAGTATTGACAGACACAGAAAGAATAATTTACAATTTTTCAAGAATTTTCATACGTTGCAAAATTGAAATATTTTTTAATTTTTTAAAATTTTAAAAAATTTTGAGTGCCGTATAAAAATTTTGAAAAAAAAAAGCAAAATATTTAAATTTTTAAACAACATCCGATATAAGATATAAGATATAAATTTCCGTAAAATTGTCAAAATTTTCGAAGTATATTAAAAATTTTCAAAAATTTCAATGAAATGCAAGGTAGGTCTCGTGGCGGTTGCCCGACAGCTTTATTTAATAATTCTCTCACTAATAAAAATATACCAACTGTTTTCAATAGAAAAATTTCATAATTTCAATCAATTAGAAGAAAATATTCCAAAATTTCTTAACCTACTTGACTTTATAGTAACCAAATTATTAATTAAGTTGCAATCAAATCCCAAACACTTTCACTATAAAATTTTCATATTTTACATGAAAAATTTTATTTTTATTTTGCTCTATCATTCATATAGAGGCAAAATATGAATACAGGATTGAGTAGAGTAGTACGTAGTGCCATAAAGTTGCTATTCTCGTCACGTGTGAGCTCAATCAAGATACAAAGACGAGAATTTGCACGTGATCTACCGTGAGCGGGTGCAGGAAAATACAACATCCAATTGACACTTGAAAGGACACATACATCCATACATATTCATACAATACTGTCAGGGTACGAATTCGTTTGGTGTAATAACAAGATTTGTAAACGTTATGAGTGTCTGTCACAACGTTAGTTTTTGCCCGGCGCGCCTCCACCAAAAAAATCTCAATTTCGTTGAAGTAATTTAAAAAACCAGTCATCAACTTACACAAAGCCCTATAAATACATCTTCTTTTTATCAACATGCAAACAGACCCCCTCCTTTATGTCTACTAATTGAAAGGCCCATACATAAAAATCAATCCCGACAAACGAATGGGGTGTTATCCGTGTCGAAGGGTAAGCAAGTAGTGTGTACACTGATGGTGAGGGAGTGACAAGATATTTCTAGGGTAAAAAGGGGCTTTGGATTTAGATATCTCTAGTGAAAACAATCGTGGTTAGAGTTGGGTTCTGTTGATAAATCGATACATTATTCATACACATAAACAAATATTAAGTAAATAAAATTAATCGAACTGACTCCGTAATTGAAATTCAAAAATTTTTAATTTTAAACAAGTTTAAGTGCGGTAAAGCTGGAGACATTTCTATTCTGTATTATTTTCCACGTTCGCACCTCTTGTTCAGGAGAATCGGTCAATTGTCAACTCGCGTAATCGTCACGGATTCATGAAGTCTGTCAACATGAATTAATCCCAACAATCAAACCACAGCAATGTAATTGATCTGAATTTAATCACATTTTTACATCAACAATTGCCCGTTTTAATCGAGCAAAAGTAATTTAAGGTTTCAATTTTATTGCTTTGTTACAGGGAACGAAGTTTTTAATTTGTTTGGCGATAAATAGATTAAATATTTGGTCTATTTGATTTACTCTTACTAAACTAAACAAATTGTTAAATTTTGTTTGTTTGAATTAAGCAATTTTCTACATGTTATTTATATAATTTGTTTTTTTTTTTCAAAAATATATATTTTTGTGATAACTATATGCATAAGCTGGGTTATTTTAATTTTATGTGTTCATCATTGCATTTGGTTTAAAATTAAGTGTTTTCCCGTCTGTGCAACTTAACGCTGAACTAATATTCAGAAACGTCTGCGCCCGCGGAGAGAAAAATCAGTCTGTCTTAAGCTGCTTGAGCAGGCGGACATCTATTAACAAGGGTCAACAACAAAGGCCTTTGTTTAAAATGTAAAGTGTGTTTGTAATAAATGCAGACAGTGAAATTCAATAATAAAAAATCGATGGATTTCAGCAATACGTCAAGCTCTAAATTAATCTAACATAAAAAGTGCACCAAATTGGCTACCGAATAAGTTGACCGAGACAAAAGAAAATCGACGATCAAGCTATCAAATTGGCAGTCATTGAGAACAGTGGCGGTTTCTCCATTGAGTCCAATGATCCAGACCTCCCAATGAAATAAGAAAAAAATAATTAATTACTTTTTGTTTGAGTACATAACATATTATACACTATAATATTTAAAATATACTTTATAGTTAACTTTTGTATGAGATTTCTATGCGAGAACGTTTATTAAAGAGCTGTCGCAGGATCCGAAAACATTTGAATGTTTGAGTATTTCGCGCGCATTGAACGAATTTATGCGAGGGCCTGTCAGTCCCCAATTCAGCTATACGCCACCGAATAAAGCCGCCGGCTTAAAAGGCCTTCAAATTAATAAGAATAAAATAGAAAGCTCATTGCGGTAAAATTCATATTACACAAGCTAAAAGAGGATAGAAGTATCTAAGTATTAAAGACTTCAGGGTCACGAACCCACAACTTCCGAGAATTATGCTGTCAGCTGTCCGTGAACAGCGCATGCCAATAGCCGCCTAATATGCGGAATTCGGACGTACACGACGTAGTAGTGTGAAAACAGTTGTTGGTTGTGTAATCATAATTTAGTGGTGTTGTACGATCTCCGTGCCAAATAATTTTGGATTGTGAATGCCATGTAAAAAAATGTTTTCACTTGTTTCCACTGTCTGCTATTTTGTGATGATTCATTGTGTGATATTGACTGCAAACATTTAAAAACTAAAATTCAAACAAATTTTTTAATCGTTAACCACATTAAAAATTTTGTGCATTTTGACACACTGGCAATGTGGGAATCAATTTACAGTAATTTTATTAGAGAGTGCTTATCGAAAGTCTATTAAAAACTTCAATGAAAATGTTGGTAAAAATAGATCATTTTGCCAACGTAAAGGATGGGTTTGACATATAAGGCTACCTAAGACTTGGGTAAGAACAATTTTTTTCCAAAACAATACTTTAAAATGCCTCCCAGTACACCACACCACGACCCGCCACTAGTTGAGAATACAAAACTGCTTCTCAACTTTTCTTCAGCGTGATGAAAACTACTTGTATATGCAACTCTACTAAAACCACATCTCGAGCGACGTTAAACCTTGGAGTACGTGGAATTCTCCGCAATAAAGAGCGCGGCCTCACGATTAAGTGAGGACAAATATAAGATGTAGTCCCGATCGAATGGTGAGTCAGCACAGTGCTTGTTCTAACTAAGAATAGTTCGCTGTTATCACGGGTGCGTCACCTTATTAGTGCATTCATTTATATGTATCAATCTGTATTATGGATGATATTTGTTCCCATTTTAAATGGGATTAACTATTAAGAAACCTAGGCCTGAAGTCATATGGTGCTTATTTTCCTGTATTTGGTGTGTTGTCATTATAAGTTTGTTAATAATCTGACTTTTACATTACATTTTATGAGTCATTCAAAATTCAAGTATTTTCCTATTTAAAAGGATTTGAGTTTTGTAACCGTAATGGTAGCCTACGAAACTTTTTAGAAACCTGAATCGTCTTGAGAAAAAAGTTTTATAAGTGGTAGACTGAGCTAGACCGAGGTAGGTTCAAAATCAACTAACTAAAATGAAAGACTGGTATATGAAATAACGGTTACAAGAAGCTTCAGTGAAAATAGGTTCTTCAACACAATTCTAAAAACAATCAAAGCAAAATTCAGGAAGATAAAGATTCAAAAAGTTTTTTGACTTAAAAAAGTGAATAAAATTCTTCCGAACAAACATTCGTGAAAAAATTAAACTGAAATCTCAAATTAAAACTTTACATAAAACCGTCAATTCTTACAAAACGATTGCATCAAAACAGCATATTTAAAAAATTCAAGGTAGTCGTTTCTGACTAAACGTTATTGCTACAAAAACACCCAAATAAGCTCTAAAACATGTCACTTATACTCCATCCAGTCACAAATTACATGAGCGCCCATCAACAGATTGAGGTATGTTTAATCACCGCGCTTGTCCCAGAGAAGACAGGAACAAGCTACCAGTACAAAATTAAACCGCGCGACCTAGTCTCCACTGATTAAAGAAAACGTACGCTACTTTTATCTGTACTTATTCTGCCCGAGGTAAAGCGCAGCTCACCCGCCGATTCGCATCAAGACGACTGTTGCGCTCCTTGGCTAATAAAAGCTGTCTCTGCTAGTATAGGCTACTTGCAGTCCCAGTACAAGGCGTACCGCCCGAATAACCGGTAGGCGGTCCGATCACGTTGAACGGTACCTGAACGACGTCGGGAAAGTAAACCCTCCTGGACATTTTGATTATTATGGGTGTGAGTAGGCAAAGAAAAGCCACACTTACTATAAGGCTTACGTCCCTAATGCCAGCAGGCATGCCACTTCTTTCTGACTGTCACCTTCGCCTGCCCATCTATAGCATTCAGCCTCCCAGTATATAATCTAGGCAAATTTATAACCCGTTGGGTCTCACAAACGTAATGACGTGGACGTAGGCATACTTAAAGCCCCATCTGGGAAGCGGGCATTGCCATTTCAAGAAAAGCGCTACCGCTCAGGTGTTTGGCACCCATTCCGCGAGGTAATAAGCACTTCACCTATGTGGTAGTGATTTCACGCACTGAAACACTCCTCCACAAGTTAAGAAGGCCTTGAACTTCTCCGAAAGATTATCAAAGTGACCGTTACAACGCCAACCCCGCGAATGGTGCCTTTGTTCACGCCTCTTACCGGGGTGGGGGTTCTCCTCTCGTCTCGTCTTTATACTCCAGTATCGAAAAAAGAGTATTTAGTAAAACAAGATAAGAAATACTTTGTTGCGTTCCAGTTTTCTTGAGTCCTTTTCTTTATACCTAATTTCTATTGCGTAGAATCGATGTTTAAATTTATCGCCTGTCGTTCGTATTGTAATGACCCGATTAGGGCCATAGGGTTCGTTTAGAAATCAAACATTACATGTTCCAAACTACATCTTTATTCCAACAATGCACAAACATGAATAATCTAAATTCCATATATTTAATACAAAGTTACTTATTAGTTATGTGCTTACTAAACAGAATAAGCAGTATTGCACATTATGGTGGACTTTGTAAGGCGAACGAACCAACGGAGTATTCGCTGAATGTTAATTATTAAATTAAGATAGAAAACAATTTAAAATATTATTTGATTCATTTACCATTACATCACCCACCGAAAGAAAAAAATATTTTTTCAGTTTTTTTTTCTTTTTTTTTTCGTTAATTTTCTTCATAATATAACTTGACTCTATTTTTATGACATTCTATAATCTTATTATCTATACTTAAAACTATATTTGGAGGCCTCTCTTCTATAACTACATATGGTCCTTTATACAAAGGTTCGGTTTTATTTCCCGAATTATTTCTTAATAATACCTTATCTCCTACATTATAACTTACAGAAGTACTTTTTACATCATATCTTTGTTTTCTTTTTACTTTTGAAACCATTAGGTTATTGTGAGCATCATTACATGCTTGTTATAAGCGATATTTTAGCTCTAACGGATAGTTGTCCAAATTGTAAAGTGGATCAATATGATTAGAAATATTTGAAGGCAATCTAACTGTTTTTCCGAAAACCAATTTATGAGGCGTGTACTTTGTTTCTGTATGGACTGTGTTATTATAAGCAAAGCACCAGTAAGGTATTCAAAAACTCCACGTATCTGGATTTTTAGCAATTTGTATCCTTAGGTAAGCTCCTAAGCATTTATGAGAATTTTCAAGGGAACCTAAAGTTTCATGATGATAAGTTGTAGAATTTAGTTGTTTAATTTTGTAATAGTTTGCATGTTTCTCTTAATGTGGAATTCAAAAATTCTGTACCCTGATCACAAACAATTTCTTCAGGAATACCGTACCTTAAAATAAAAACTTTTCTACGAAAGGTTTGGCAACTGTTGTAGCTTCTTTATTTTCTAATGGATAACCTTCTACAAATTTACTTAATTTACATTGTAATGTTAAAATATACCGTTTGTTGTTCGTATCGGTTTCTATTGGACCTACGATATCTAAAAAAATTTTTTGAAATGCAGTTGAAGCTGTAGTTGTAATTGACATTGGTTCTATATTGGGTTTGTAATGCTTATAACGTTGACAGTCATTACAATTTTTTACAAATTTTTTGACATCTTTTCGTAAACCTGTCCGAAAATAATATTTTTTAATGTTATTATACATACGATTCATTCCTGCATGTCCCGTTGGTAACATGTGGAAATCGTTTAATACAAGTTGTCTAGTATCGAGATCTGATATGGTTTGAATATGTTTAATAATTGATATTTTTATGCTAGCATTTCTTATTTCGTGGGTACCCTTTAAAATTTCATTTAATAAGCGCGCGCATTTTTCATTTTTAATTATAACTAATTCCGGAATATCATACTTTACACAAATATTTTTCAGGTGCGTCTAGCGCTAATGTCGATCGAGCATCCTGTTTTATATAAATTTTTTGTGAATTCTATATAATCGTAATGTTTACTTTTAATCATTTTATCAAATTCTTTGTCTGAAATTATACGTAGTTCGAAAGAGTCTTTAGGACGTTTTAAAAGCTCCACGGCTTCAGGGTGATCAAGCCTTTCGTCTAGAACCGATTTAAAACTCCCACTGACGGTTTCTTTGATTTTCCTACTCTGTGCTCTTGTTATTTCATACATTGTTTCGCATACAGCAGTATTCATGTTTTTAAGCTCGTCCGAAGAATATTCAATTCGCGATAAAGCATCCGCTGTAACATTATCTTTACCCTTTATGTACTTAATTGTGAAATCATACTCCTCGAGCACTAACCTAAATGTAGTTAACCTACTTGAGGGATTTTTCAGTGTTTCGAACGCTTTTTGGCATTCTTTAGTCCATGTAAATGGAACACCTTTTCTTGTCAAATTATTTAAAGGATGGGCAATGTCTGCAAAATTTTTGATGTATTTCCTATAATAATTTGCAAATGCAACAAATCGCTTAGTTTCATTTGAGTCTTTTGGTATTGGATATTGCTGAATGGACTGAATTTTTTCAGGATCTGGAGGAACTCCATTAACCGAAATTATATGACCTAAATATAAAATTTATTTTTTTTTAAATTCACATTTATTAGGGTTTAATTTTAAATTTACGTCTCGTAATCTTTGCAAAACTTTTGTAAGATTTTTATTATGATTTGTTAAATTATTGCCAAACACAATTAAATCGTCTAAATAAATAAAGCAACTTTCGTAATTTAAACCAGCCATTGCAATTGTCATTGCACGAGAAAATGCACTAGGGCTAATTTTTAACCCCATTGGAAGCCTAGTCATTTGGAACATTCTACGGTCTGTTGTAAAAGCTGTATATGGTCGACTAGCAGGATCTAATTCAATTTGATAATATCCTTGTGGTAAATCGAGATGTGAAAAATACATAGCGCCGGATAAGGAATCTAAAATTTCCGTAATGTTTGGTAATGGAAATTTGTCATTTTCAATTTGTTGATTTAGCAATCTATAGTCAAGGACGACTCGAAACTTTTTAACACCTCCTTGATCTATTTTTTTCGGAACAATTAAAATTGGTGCTGACCATTCCGATCGCGCTTCTTCAATGACGCCGTCTTTCAACATTTGATCAATTTGCTTATGTACTATTTTTTGTGTTTGCGGTATACGATAAGGTTTTACATAAACAGGTTTAGATCCTTGTTTTAAATGTATACTTTGTTTACAAATATTAGTTGTTGTTAACTTGTCGTTTTCCAAATGAAATACGTCAGCATATTTAGCACATACTCTTTGGAGTGAATGTATCTCGTCTGTGTTTAAATGATTTGTTTTTATTAATTCTAACAGTTTGTCTACGCGATTAACTGATGCTACATTATTTTTGCTGAATTCAAGTATTTGATAGTCATTAATTTTTTTAATTTTCGGCTTAAAATTTCTAAGTTTAATTTCTTTGTCTCTAACATTAAGTATTCCAACCGGTATAATATTACTATTTGGTGTAGCTAAAACTCCTGCAACAAAAATTCCTTCCCCTAATTCTTCTGGCAAAACAATGCAATCTTCGTTAATGTCAACCCAACAGTATTTAATTACTTCGCATCGCGCTGGAATTGTAGTAAAAGTTTCATATTTAGATTGCATAGGTACCGTAATATTTATTTTATTTATCCAAAAAGGAAATACAAACATTTCATAATCTATAGTAGCAGAATACTTGCTAAAAAATCTGAGCCAATGACTCCTTGCATATCATGTGCAAAACTATTTGTAATTAGAAACGTATGACACACATTCGTATTGTTTACCTTTAAAGAAATATTTGCTGACCCTTGCGAAATTGTAGATCCTGAGATTCCTTTTATTTTAATTTTCTTTGAAAAATTAATTACTTCATTTTCAATTAAATAATTCTTAAAAATAATACTTACAGATGCACCTGTATCTAACAAAAATATTAACTCTTTCCCACCATATTTCATTCGTATAAAATTTAAACCATCATTTAAATTTAAACTTACGGGATAATTAATGTCTTCATTATGTCGATTTGGGGCCTCGAAAAAATTCGACAGCCGGAGTTGATTGAGAAGAGCTAGTACTGACTGTTGCGTTTGGTTCCTCGTTTCCTACATAAAAATTTCTTTGACTGCTATTATTTCTAAAATTGGTGTTAGGGCGGTTACATTTATTTTTTCCTCTGAAAGAGGATTTGTAGCTACTTTTATTATTATTACCTCGACCTCTAGAAGAATTATTTGAAAATTGTCTACGATTGTTTTGATTAGAAAATTTGAAATTAAAATTTTCACGATTATTATTGTAATTATTTCGTTGAAAATTTCTGCGATGTGGACCTGGCATGTTATACACCTTAGATGTATCCTCTCTAGGTATTTCTTCATCTTTGGCTCCACGGATAGCTTCACTTAATTTTTAATAACTTCGCGCTTTAATGATGGTACGCAATTCAGAACTTTGCAAACCATTAGCAAAAGTATTAACAGCAATTTTTTCGTTAACATCTGTCAGAATTTTTAAAGCATCGTTATTTCCATCAGCTTGAGCAATTGTTAAATCTACAAGTAGTTCTTCGACTGTTTTACCAAAATTATCAATAGATTTTCCACCTTGCCAAACGGTACTTAATTTAATGACAGCGATGAAGCACATTTTTTGGTTAAACAATTAGATTTTAAATCTGTAATTAATTCCGCATTTGAGGGATAACTATTTTCAAAACGAATTTTAGTACTTTGTGAAATTCTAGTTTTTAATACGTAAGTGGTTAATAATTTTTTCCCATTATCATCTAATAATGCGTCATATAACTCAATGGCATCAATTAATTGTTTTGTTATATTTTCTGTACAGTCCATAACCGATAACAGACTTGCAGCAGTTTTTAAATCGAATTTTTCTGACATTTTGCTTTCGTCGCCGGAGCAATCTGAATCTGATAATGAACTTGTATCTGAATTTAATATTTCTGCTGTAAATTCGGAATGCTCAGTACACTATTCCTTAAGCCTAGAATCTAAAATTACATTTATGTTTTCAAAATACTTAATAATAGCATCTACGTAAGTTTTAACTTCTTTTATTATACTTGCCTCATGCTGAGTGTTATTAAATGATGCCCTTATATTTTAAAATTCTACTTTTAATTTATTAATTTTTCTAAACCTACGATCGTATAAAGAATGTTCTTACGCCTATTAATACCATCTTTTCTTAAATTACGATCAAACACTCTTAGTTATTCCAGTAGATTCTGAAATTCGCGCGGAGCGGACATGACATCTTTGTAGACGATATGGTGATAATACCATTTTCACTTCACTATGCACTAATTTTAATATTACTTTTCACACCCACGCACTTTGTACCTTTTATTTTTCACTTAACGTTCACTACACTTGTTCTCGGCTTCTTGAAATCTCCTCTCGGATCTTCTTTCGTATCGTCGCTTTGCATCGAGACACAGAGAACCAGAAAATTATGATTATGGCCATGATTAAAACCACTAATTCGGCAATTTCCTTAATTGTTCATGAAGAACTTGCTGTGTTATTCTTCAAGCCACCACTGTTTCCAGCTTGTGCAATTATTACTTCCTCCTTCGATTGCGATGATCCCATTTTAATAGATTTTTATACCCACTTTAAAACTTAACTGGTAGGGCTTTAACTGGTAGGACTTAACTGGCAGGAACTTAACTGGTAGGAACTTAACTGGCAGGGTCGCCATGTAATGACCCGATTAGGGCCATAGGGTTCGTTTAGAAATCAAACATTACATGTTCCAAACTACATCTTTATTCCAACAATGCACAAACATGAATAATCTAAATTCCATATATTTAATACAAAGTTACTTATTAGTTATGTGCTTATTAAACAGAATAAGCAGTATTGCACATTATGGTGGACTTTGTAAGGCGAACGAACCAACGAAGTATTCGCTAATAGCTTGGTTTCCGCGCCCAACGAGAAAATTTTTTTATTTAGTTCAACGCCGAGAGAAATCCCCAATTGTGTTTATTAGTACCCCGTAAACAGATTATTTTCCTTATTTTACTTTATTTTATTTTAACAACGGAATAAATCCCCAGTTGTACCTAATAACACCCCTTAAACCAATTATTTTTTTTATTATATTCTAATGTAATCCAATGACGGCAGAAATCCGCAGTTGTTAAAGTAGATTTATAGCAAGTTTTATAAAGTTTTAATTGAGCTCGCCGTAGTTGTCTGATTTTTATGGTCTCTAACGTATCTCGAGGCTTTAAGCCTCGTTCTCGATTTTGGAATCGCAATCAGCCTTCACGTCCCACTGCTGGGCTCCGGCACTCTTCTCTGCCACGTACTCTCCTTAGCTCTGAGGTGGAGTACGGGGACCTACAGTTCAACATCGAATCCACGACTAAATACCAGAGAAGGTTTCAGGCAATAAGACCCCACGGCTGCCTACACCGAATTGAGGAATGTTAATGGCGGGTTGCGGCATAGAATTTTATTGCTACGTGGCTGCGGCGGGGAACCGAACCCCATACCTTTAGCGTTGTAGGCTAAGCTCCCAACCTCTAAACTACCGCCACTTCTGATTTTGGGGTGATTCACCAAAATTTTCAGCAAATATCTATCTAGGACAACCAACATCTTTGCGTAAGTTTCACTAATTATTACTTTCTTGTGGTCTAATTGTATCATTCCTCCTTTTCACCTTTTTTTGCTGCACTCTTAAGTTACTTCCTGTGGTTACAAATTTACAATTTAATTGACATAACATCACATATTTGACGTTACTTTTCGAAATTAATTGAAGGTTTCCGCTAATGTAATTAATCGTTCAGGCATAATTAACAGGCCGTACAATTACCTCAAGTACAAGTACCAGCGTGTGAAGTAACTTGGTGCAGGCTTTTATTCTCCACTGTCACCGAACCGGACCATCACGCTACAGAATCAGCGTCAAATCATCAAACTAAAGATTAAAACAAAGCAACCCGCAGCTCCTTCAAAAGCTGATCAAACTAGCGAACGGTCCGAAGCCAAACAACCCCACAAACTTCTTCAAAAGCGGAACAGCGGTTTCAGCAGGTCTAAGCGAAGCTCCGCCAAACCGCGAGTCCCTTCAAGAGAGAAGTAGCGGCCACACCAAGTCTCGGCGAAACTCCCTCAGCAATAAAGCAGCGCCCCGCAAGGGCTCCATCCTCAGACCTCCGTGCTTTGAATTAATATGTTAAAGTAAAACTATTTGTTTGTTTATTTATTGTTTGTTAGTTTGTGATAAATTCTTTAAACCAGGTGTTAAAAAAATTTCGGCAAAATCTTACGCAAAAGTCAATAGATATGCATAGAAAGGGGTTACCAAAAACTGCACCCTTCTGGAAAAACTTACTGAAAACAGAAGGATGAGAAAAGAATTCTTTAACATCTTGAAAGAGACATCTTTCGGGGAAAATCGAAGAAAATGATTTGTTAAATAAAAATTTTTTGATCAAACTTTTTTGTACTAGCTATGAGCATAATCGAATTACATAATTGTCATTCGAATGAATTTATTAATCGAATTCTTCATTCCAACAAAATCATTCGTATACGCTAAAAAGTAGTAAAAACGCTCTCCAGTTACTTCTCAAATGTACTGATAAATGAATTTTCGTTCTCATTGTCTTGTCATCGTTCTTAGGCCGTTCGGCAAAAACTGCTATCGCTAATATGTTCAAATCGAATCCTTCCTGTCTCGTTTTGCTCGGCAAAGAACGCTGTTATTATTCATTCGGATTTAGCGATTTTTAACTAATGCAATGGCCGCCGGTTTAACTCTTACCTTCAAAACAAACAAAACTGAAATTTTCAAAATTATAAAATCATTTGAATGATTTTTCGTAACCTCTCGACATATTTCGATAATAGAAAATGTTTCAAATATTTTCATTCGAAATATCACAATTACTATAAATAACTATTTAGTGATTTTAGAACATGTTAGCACACTTTTTTTGGGTGAGCTACATAAATCAAACGTTTGCTCTACTAAAACAATGAGATTAAACTACTTAGAAAATAAAAAAGTTCAGATTTTTCTGGATTTTCTTTTTTTTGTTTTATATCTTGAAACATGCATATGGTTGCTTCAATTGTTAGGCATAGAAAGCGAGAGAGGTTCGAGGTTTAGTAATTTATTGTAGTCCGCATAATAGAAGTACAATTTAGAAATCAAACAGCTGCAAAATCCTGTGTGTATTGAGAGAGCTTTATATAAAGTCAACGTCGTTAGCGAATTTGAAGCAGAAAACTTGGACAAATCCATTTAGCGACATTCCCGCAACTCAATTAACAATCAACGTCGATTGTGTTAAACAAAAGGCACAGAAAGAACCACAAAAGGCATAAAAACTTGGGAGATAACATTATATTCGTATTGTGGTGTCACGGCGTGGCGCTGTTATCATACAGGTTCGTTCATTTCCGGAGCCTCGCTGCGGCGACACTGATAACTAGATATCGTGAGTATTTGAACATTTTATCTCAAGAAAGAATAAGAAAACGGCGCAGAATGGACCATTATGTTACGTACAGTAAATCCTATTATACTGGGCGTTATCAAGGGAGGCAAGGCTGTATACTTTATCGCTATCTCTCGCACGTGCGCGGCCTGCTATAAATTGTCAGCTCTTTGCAGTTTGCGAAGATAGCGCACAGACACTAGCGAAATTAGCGCTACATAAAGAGGGTGCCAAGTTATGAAACTCTACACATAAACATTATAATGTAAGTGTCTACAAATGAGATACTTACTTTTATGTTCAATTCATTTTTCTACAAAAGCCGCTCCTTTTATTCATTCAAAGAAGGAAAAACGTTTCGCTAAATGATACTCTCTACACTCTTTCCATTTCTTTAATGCAGACAACTCACAACGTTTTCTTTTTAAGTCAAATTTGCTTGGCGTCTTTGTTGCTTAATTAGACAACAGATTTAATTAAATATTGAAAACGAAATTCCCATAAACGCCGTTACAAATTAAAAGAATATATTATTACTAGAGGCTTGTTGATTGTTACTAGAGGTGTGTTGATCTGTAAGTGTTATTATTGACTTTCAGTTTATGCCGCGTTGTTATTTGAGAGCTACACCGCGACTTACTGGGTTTTATCCGTGATCAAACAAAAAATCGAAGGCACTGTATCTTGTTGACTCTGAAGATGCAAGCTGCAATGTCTTGCAAAACATAAGTCAGTATGGATTCGCAAAACGACTAATTACAGGACACAACGCCCGCCATGTATTTTGTGTGATCATGTCGCTCACTGGCGACAACTACTACAGAACATTCACTTTACATAATGGACGCAACGGCCAGTGTGTCGACAACGTCCACCACTGAAAATGGCTATAACGTCCACCGTGGACATACCGCTCACTCACAATGCCCTCGGAATTTGTACCCGTATAGCACAAGAATGTCCATAGGACATCCTATAGACATTCTTCATGGTTGTTGTGTATGTCGATATAACATCTATTTAAGATCGCGAAGACATCCTACAGACGCGTACATAGTCCCTCTGCCACAACATTGGACGTCCCTAGGACAACATCAACGGACGTTCATAAGACATCTTAAATGGATATCCATAGGACATCTTCAATTGATGTTAATAGGACATCTTGAATGGATGTTAATCAGATTTAATTTTTTACTAGAAATATTGATAATAATAATGCGTTGGGTATTTATCATATATTTTATTTATTAATAAACGAATTTGACGAATATTCGCCGCAACCTGGTTTTATTGCTGTCTTTAAAGTTCTTCGTTTTAGCATTCTTCATATCTTCTATCTAGCTGAAAAACAATATTTTTTCAATTTTAACCAATAGCATTCACGAATGTGGGTAAATTTAATTAATTCTAAATAGTAATTTTATTTCGAAATTTTCAGTTCATTAAGAAAAACAGATGTATGTACAATTTTTTGATATCTACCAATAGCAGTTACGTTTCCGCTTTTCAATTTGATTATTTTTATATATCATGTGTCATGTTTTTAATAGATCGGCCGTGGCGTAGCAGCATGTACGGCTGACTGCAGACAGAGTGGGTTCAATAGCCCCGCCCAAAAAACATCGTTATCATCTTTCCCTCTAAAGTGGAAGTGTTTGGTCGCTTCCATGGTTGTAGATTGTCGATTGTAAGGTGGGTCGTTCAGGCTACATCAGTATCTCTTTCACTGTCACCCTGAAAATCTATTGTGAAAAAACAACCTTACACAGTTCTCCACCAAGTCCTACAACCTCTACGAAGCGTAGGATCTCTTTAGGGTGGAGTGATCTAAAGTTCAATGGGTAAAGGATGACGGTAGAAGCGCTTTCGAGCTATTGCGACACACTCACGAAGTATGTGCTACTTCACGCTCTAGAAAGCGAAAACGAAAGTGCTATCCTGAACTACACCTACCCTTTTTAGGTGGTATCTTAGTCGGCAATGTCCACCACCTAATGTGGTTGTCTACCGTCTTCCTCCATTGCCTTAAATAGAAAAAAGGTAAGATTGATTGGTCTAAAGACTTTAGACTGTTCACTAGGTCGCTTTCCTGCCTTTGGGATAAAGATAACTTTTACTGCTCTCCATCTTTGAGATACATATCCTAAGGCAAGACTTGCCCTAAATATTTTTTTTAGTAATGATGATAATAGTTCAACTTCCTCTTGTAGTAGGGCAGGAAATTTGCCATCCCCTCCAGGGGATTTGAACTGTTTAAACATTTTGGTTGCTTATTTTGTTTTCTGTGATGTAAAAATTTTTGAGAAAATATACCACGCTTCCTTGTTGGGTCTGGTTGCCATGCCCTGTATATTTTCCGCAAATTTCGATCAAAAAAGTGTGTCTCCGTTGAGTGACCCATTATTTCCTTTTGTATATTGGCCATTTGGTTTAACTAAAGAGCCAATTTCATTTAAGTGCCCTTTTGATATAGCTTTATGGAGTCTAGCTGGCAGTTCAGCCAATTTCTGACAAAAGTTTGTCCAGGAACTCCTTTTGGTCTTCCTCAAATCTTTGTTATATTCTGTTAGGGCAGATGTGTACGTTGTCCATTCGCCAGTGGACGTTTCCTCGTCTTAACTCTTTGTTGGAAAACGGCTTTGTTTCACCAGAGAACATTCCTACTTTGCGCATACAAGAGGTTGAAGATTCTTTCAGTAGTATCTGTTTGAGAAGCAAACAGTGAAGACGAGGTCGATAAAGATCAATTCTCTCTACCTCCTTCAAGCTTGTTCTTCTCATACCTTCAGTTTAGTTCTCAGGTAACTAATTTTATCCACACATTCTGAAGAATTGTTAGTTGTTCTGTTGTTAGTGTATCTTCTGGAAAGTTTTTAGGTAGAATACCGACTTTGATGGTTGCTACTGCTGCCGTGTAGAAGTGGATAGTTCACTTTTCATTTGGGTATGCGCGAAACTGCCAGAACGAATTCCCTTTCTGTTGTACTTCCGACTTCTTATCCATGGATTTCTTCAAGCCAAGTATTTTTGATTGATCTTTGTGCCCTTTGGATAGAAACCATTTAAATCGCCTGCTTGCAACAACGCTGAGCTGCTTGCGTTTTTCTTTGAGTTTTAACTGTTCAACAGCTTCTCTCAGATGTTGCGTAATTTCCACGTCCTTTTTCCTTTGTTGTCACTTGTTGGGGGTAAGGTACTGGTTGATTGGTTTGTTGCCAAGGGATTGGCATAAGCTGAGGGGGCGTAGTGGTTAAAGGCCTAAAGGGCCCCACTACCCTCCGGAACATAGCGAATAAGCCAAACCCGGAGTGAATGGAATCAAGCCTCAGCGATGCGCCAAAAAAGGCCTGTAAGAGCTACATATACAATATATGCCTAGAAGTGAAGTATACTTCTTTAAAAAGAAAAACAAATTTTTAACAATAAATACTTCAGACGTTAACTACCCCAAAGGAACAGCAGCTAAATCTGTTTGACTATTTTCATTAGTGTACTGCTAAAAAAATGAAATGTCTCATAATATTTATAAAACAATTAGGTAAATGCGATAGTAGGTTATTTTGTACAGTTCTGAAACTTACCCCCACCAGTTGATCTTGATGGTCAATGTCAAGGTTATAAATCATGGTCAAGACAACCTCTCCCCACCACCAAACCTTGAGTTTCAAAGTCATTAATCAAGGCCACCTCCCCACCACCAAACCTTAAGTTTCAAAGTCATTGATCACCTCCCCCCACGAAGGTCAAGTGCATACATAAATACCACAAATGCAACGTAAAGTCAAATTTGATATGTCACAAATATAGGATTTTCAGTAGGCAGAAGTAGATTTAAAAGAAAAAGAAAAGATATGCATAAAGAGCTAATGCATGTGTTAAATTAGGACCATAGAGATCGTATTTACATGGAATGATTTTTGTAAAATATATTAAATTATTTGCTGGCCTTGCAAGTTGACCTTCGTGGTGGGGAGAGGTGGCCTTAATCAGTGACCTTGAAACTCAAGGTTTGGTGGTGACGAAGGTAGCTTTGACCATGATTTAAGACCTTGATCTTGACCATCAAGGTCAAGAGGTGGGCAGGTTCTGGAACTGTTTAAAATAACCTACTTGCGATCTGAACTAATTCCTAGGTTTCAATGAATTTGAAAATAATCTTAATGTGCGTTCTTGTAGGATTATAAAGCCTGCCTAAACAGGGCCGTGTGCTTAGTTTATTTAAACCTCAAACTACATCGGACAAACTGGTCGTTCCATTGAGTTAAGATTGCGAGAGCACAAAGGTGATTGCAAACACAAACGCATCACAAAATCTGCGGTGGCTGAACATACTGGTTTAACTGAGCATAAGATGGACTTTGACAATGCTCGGGTACTCGCCAGAGTACCTCATTACTTCCCTCGTATCATACGTGAAGCAATTGAAATTGAGAAACAACCTGACAACATAAACAGGGAGGATGGTTTTAGACTCAGTAAAGCTTGGACTCCGGTAGTTTATCCTCTGAGGACTCCTAAGCATCATCTATCTCACGATCACGCTCCACCGGATCCGTCGTTGCCCAACGGTGACAGCCAACCAGAACTCCGCCCTTCTGCTCGACTGGCTCAAAGAGGTTTAAATACCTCCGCTTCCCGGATTTGAATTTAGTGTTCTATTCACTCTGAAGATGCAAGCTGCAATGTCTTGCGAAACGTTAGTTTGTATGGGTTCACAAACAGCTAACAGGCATAAGCCGATTAAGTATTATTGTCTTGGCAAACAAAATACCTTAAGATCAAATCCTTGTCCGTCCCAAGGTTTAAATAAACTAAGCACACGGTCCTGTTTAGGCAGGCAGGGCCTACGAACAAATATTGCTCAGACTTCTAGAGCAAATCCTTGTCCGCCCCAAGGTTTAAATAAACTAAGCACACGGTCCTGTTTAGGCAGGCAGGGCCTACGAACAAATATTGCTCAGACTTCTAGAGCAAATCCTTGTCCGCCCCAAGGTTTAAATAAACTAAGCACACGGCCCTGTTTAGGCAGGCAGGGCCTACGAACAAATATTGCTCAGACTTCTAGAGCAAATGCTTGTAAAGGCAGACAAGCTACAGGTCGGTCCTTACCTGATTAAGCTGGGTGTAGTTCCCAAATGACGACGCGGTCTAAGCCGAAAGTAAATTGTAATATTGACAGTTTGAGAAACCGCGAAAGCCTCAAAGAATATATTATAAATATACATTGACCTTATCATTTTATAAAAATCAATTTTATATATTTAACATTTTACATTAAAATACACTAATAGGCTTTCACACTGTCCCCCACGTTAGATTAGAACATAAAAAACAAATAAATAATTGCTACTTTTCACAATATCTTAATTTGAGAGAAATTTATTTCGAAAGAGGAATAAAGTCCATTTTACATCGTCGTTGTCGTCGCATTGTGAACAAGTATACAATATCAATTCAAGGCGTTTTTGCGTTTTTCATCTTAAACTGCGTTATTAAATACATGAATATTCATGACGTTAGTTACGTTCCCATTCATCAAACTTTTAACCGTTTTATAAACTTAAGCGCATAAAAGATTTTTTCCCTTAAATCTCAATAAAGATGCGAGAATTACAGACGTAGAATTAGGTGGTATTGAAGCCGGCGCTTGAAAATAGCGCAATTGTCGCTTACATTTTTTCAATGGAGGATTTTTAGGCTAATTGTGTTTACTGAAGTGGCACCAAAACTGTTCCAAATAAAACAGTCTTATTAAGTAAATGTCTGCAAAATTAACTACTAAATTAAAAGAAAGGGTTTGGCTTGATTAAACGCTTAAATTTGATTTTATATTTTTCGCGCAATTTATAAAGTCGACTTGGATGTATTTCACCAACACTAGAAGTGGCTGTTTTAGAATCACTGGCAATCGCTACATAAATGTCTTTAAAAAGCGTATACAAAAACATAAAACTTTTGTAAATTTACACTTAATTTCCATATAACTCAGTTTTCTCTTCATAATCGAGTTTATTTCAAAAAGTTTCTGAAGATGTGCTTATATTTTTTCCTTTTAAATAACATTTTTGATGCACATAATTTAGAATTATTAAAAGGCTTTTAGAACTTGAAAAATATTATACATTTCTATCTAAAATACTTTACAAATGAATCCAGGCATTAAAAAAATCAGAACTAATGCTGCATTCTTCGTTAGCGAGCTTAAAGGCTTTTTGGATGGAAACTTATTTATTTAAGCAAAATAAATGTAACAAACAATTGCGTCAAAAAACGTAGACAAACAGCTAGTTTTACTTAAACAAATTAATTCAAAAAACAAGAAACATGGGGTTTGGGCTTCAGAAGTTTGTAGTCCGCGTAGGGGGTCCGCAGGTGGTGGTGGTAGTCCTTGCACTTGTTTTGCTTGACTTTGCAAAAGAAGCTCGTGATTCTGGGGTACCTTTGTTAAGACCTGGGGTAGCGTTTGCTTTGCTCTAGAAGAAGTTTAAGAACCTGGAAGGCATAGTCGAGACCAGATGCTGGAGATCGAGCGTAGCTGTTGCGACATCTCGCCGGTCCTGATGACGGTTGCAATTTTTCCAGAAAGTCGCTTCTCTTCTATACGTGAGGCTCTGGCAAGATCCAGGTAATTACAGCAACTCCGCAGGGTCCAGGTTACAGTTGGAGATGGAAGGCCGTTTAAAAGTTTCTCTCCCAAGTTGTGGGTTGCAAGTTTTACTTCGTTACTTCTAGGCCTCCATTGTCAGTGGAAACGCCTATTGGATGTCTTGCAGACAACAGTTCATCGGTAACTTCTTGCAATCTCTTTGGTTATTTTTTTCCCAGGTGGACTAGACTGGGTTAAAATCAAATTCAGCTTTTTCTGACTTTAAATACTGGTCACGGCACCCAATTTTTAACTTCGCAGACCCAAGCTATGTTCGTCTTGTGATTCGTTACGTTGTGCTTTTTTTTTAACGATACGTTGTGATATTTTTGAATTAGCAGGTTGGCACTCTAAAGTATCTGAACTCGACCACATAAAACACAGCAGGGGTTTAATGCATTTATTGAATCTTCCCAATAACAATTCCTGAAAATATTTTCTCAGAGCTACTATTAATTTATTGCTTACGTTGAAACTCGCAGTTAGTTTGATTTTAATTTTGTAAACCGATGCCATGTGTGTAACGAGACAACCTGGCTGCAACAGTTTTAAAATTTATAACAATTTGTTGTGTTGCTTTAGTTTCAAGAAAATACGCTGGTGGCGCTTTAAGTGGATTTCAACCCACAGAGTGACCACGCCGGAGCGCCGTACTTTGGGGAACGTTGCCTCGCAATTGCCCTCTCTCTCACTTTCGGTCAATATAAAATCGGACGATCAGCCCAAAATGTTGAATTTTCTTTCGGAATGATTTCAAAACTATTCCTGACTATAATTCCGAACCAAAATAAACCGTCTTCTTCAAATATCCAGATATTTAATTTAAACCGTGATTAACCAGAAAGTTTAATTTGTTTGAATAAAATCGAAATAGAAATATTCCGGTTTTAATTAAAACGTTAAACTACCAGGGATCATATATTAGTTACATTGAATAAAAATAAAGAAGTGATACTTCGGTTTTGCACAACCAGTAAAGCCAGAAAAATTGATAAATTTGAATAAAGATTAGATTCAGATTGTTAAACTTCCAGAGAACTTATTTTATTTTATTTTAACCGCCGAGTACCAAAAATTTTCTTTATTTCATTTTGATCGCTAGGTTACCAGAAAACTTATTTATTTTTTTTTGGTAACTTTGAAAACAGAATATTCTGGTTTATTTGTACCGATTTTCAACAGAATTTTTTTTATTTACCGACCCACAGTTTAAGAGAATTTTGATGCACAAAATTCATTTTATTTCAATTAACCTATGAAGCTTTAATTGCCAAATAATCTTAATATTCCCAGAAACTTTCAAAAATAGTTTATAACTAATTTTCGCCCTGTAAGACTCCAGAATTCAATTTAAATTGGTTAAACTCATTTACCCCAAACAGCGTCAATTTTTGACATTTCTACGTAAAATTGTCATGGTTAATTCTGTGCATTTTGCACCAACTCCGCAGATATATTTAATTAGCAGCTTCTATGTTAATTTAAGCCAGTAAAGGTATACTGTCTGTACTTATCTGAAAAATTCACCAGAAAACTAATTTTCTTTCCTAGACAACCAGAATACCTGTAAAGCCGAGCCAGAAGGTGGCGGCGCTTCAGCAAATATACACATCAAATTATACGAAGTTTTATTACAGACAGTCGTGAATTTCTTGTTCGAGTAAATAAAATTACATTTTGTTTGTGCAAAACTTCATTTTAATTACGGAAAATATCAAGGTGAACTGACCGCCCGCCATTCCGACGACACAACGCAGGTCAATCAGTAGTTGGATCTGAGATTCGACCGAACACCATTGCCAATACCGAAAAAATCAATAATACTAACTCTTGTTAACCAACCAACCAGTAGCGTATCGTTCCAAAAGGGTCATTTTGTTTAATTATTATTCTGAACCATATAATACCATTTAATTACATAAAGCACGCATGAATATCGAGAACTGTATAAATAGAGGTAAAAAACATTGTATATAATTTTTATTCGCAATCTTCTATTTATTTCCGTCGGACCCTGGCTTCTGAGTTACCCAGAGTAATTCAACCTTTCCGAGACCTTCAGTTAAGGGGAAGGTTGACAGGTTACATGTGGGGTCAGTTACATATCAAATTTTGATGACTTGAAGGTTAGGGCCTTCTTATCTTTGCCAGGTGCTAAAAAAATTAGGTCAACTTATGTCAGCCGTTTCCCACAGTTTCCTTATATAAGTAGAAGTAGCTTTCAAAGAGGAACCGAGAGAGGTGGCTGCGCCTTTCATTCGGGAGGCTCTGGGTTCGATTTAAGTTTTCTCCGGAGATTTTCTGAGCCAAAAGGTGAATAATGGGACAGTACTTTTCGCGATAAAGCTCCTTTATTCAAATTCCTTGCTTTACGCATTCGGACTCCGGTCCGAAAAACCCCTATAGTGACCCACCCCTTCACAGGGAATGAACCGACACCGATTTTCCATTTTCCTTTTCAAAGAGGAAGACAGTATTAGTATTGTTCTTGAACTGTTAGTCGTTGTAGTGTTACAGCCACTGTACGATGAGTATTGTACGTTCTCTGTTAATTGACTACCGTCCGCCGCCGTGCAAACCCTCCATCTGCAATAAGTTTTTCACTTTCTACAGGTCCGCTCACGCTACGTTCGTATTGGGTGTTTAGCTTAGATTGGCTGCCTCTACGGATTCCTTCACTTCGTTTTCTGCGCGTTGCTGTTGCTTTTAGTTATGCCTCTTGCATAATCTTCTTGATTGTGAGATAAAAGTCTCTTATCCAGCCTGGGCAACACTTCCCTATTTTATTGTATTTATTTACCTTTTATTTAAAAAAATAGCACAGAAACCATTAGCTTTTTTTTTGTTTGACATTATAATGGCGTTGTGATAGTGAATAAAGGCAATAAAAAGATTCATGTTAAAACTGCACGTGATCTTGATAATGTATGTAAAGAGTGAGTACGCAATTTATTCGGATGCAAATGCGTAAACGTACTATTTTGATCTTTAATTTGTTTCTTGTATTCCTATAATTTTTGAATTTATTATTATTAATTATTATATACTAGTTAAGGTATATACTTGTGTTTATTAATCTTTTTTCTTTCTCTTTTTTTGTTGCTATAGCAACAATAACTGGGTCCTACGTTTTAATTGCAACAAGTTTTATTTCGTGTAGCTAAAATATTTTCTTTAAACTTATATCATGAAGGTCAAAGAATTCAGTCTGTACTATCAAAATGTCAGAGGTCTTCGAACAAAGAGTACCACTTTTTTGAACAACCTTGTGGCCGAAGCGTATGGTTGTATCGTATTGAATGAAACTTGGTTGGATTCAGATATTTATAATTCTTGAACTTTTTGATTCGCGATACAGTGTCTACAGATGTGACAGAAACAAAATTCGCACTGGCAAAGTCAAAGGGGGCGGAGTTTTAATTGCAGTTAATGAACAATTTAAATCAGAACTGATTGAAACTAATAGTACACTTGAAACTGTAACAGTTAAAGTAAATGTTTTTGGCAAAGTTATTGCAATAAGTACTGTTTATTTTGCACCAAGATGTTCACTTAATAATTTTCAGGAATATTTCAATATGTTAGAAAATATTGAGCTTCTTATAGATAATGACTTGATTGTTGTCGGTGATTTCAACTCGCCTGAAATTAATAATGCCACTTATGATCTTGCAAATGGTAGTCAGATAGCTAAAAGTCTGAAAGAGTTTATGAACTTTTTTAATCTGACCATGTATAATAATATATCTAATATAGGAAATAAAACCTTAGATTTAGTCATTAGTAGTTTTGAAGTACAAGTTAGTCAACAGATCCATTCTTTGGTACAAATAGATTTATATCATCCTGCGTTGTTAATAACAAAATTTTTCAACTGCTGCAAGCCAGCAAGAGATGATAGTATTATATCAGTTAATAGCTATAGTTATAGAAACGCCGACTTTAGGCTACTTTACGAGTTACTCCGTGATACCAATTGGAATGTCCTACACACGTGTACTAATGTTAATGCGGCTGTGGACAAATTCTATGAAATTTTCTACGCTATTATTGAGAGATCCGTTCCCCAAATTACACGCAAAACAAAAAACAAAAATAGGTACCCGTTATGGTTCACCAAAGAAATAATTTCAGATATCAAGAAAAAAAATTATCATCATAGACATAGAAGCGAGTCTGATTACCATCTGCAAGAGTTTAGACATCTTCGAATAATGACTAAGCGTAAGGTGTTGTTGGCCCACAAAAACTATATTCATTCTGTTGAAAATAGTATAAATGTTAATGTAAATGAGTTTTGGAATTACGTCAAAAATAAAAAGAAAGATAATGAAACTAACCAGGTGTACTATTATCAAGGTAGAACTGGTCTTAATTGTGTTGATGCCTCCAAATGCTTCGCCGATTATTTTAGTTCAGTATACAAACCTGG
Source organism: Ctenicera cuprea (assembly GCA_958336395.1). Lineage (NCBI taxonomy): Eukaryota > Metazoa > Arthropoda > Insecta > Coleoptera > Elateridae > Ctenicera > Ctenicera cuprea. The sequence continues at coordinate 63,875,740 of OY284487.1, forward strand.
GTCACATTACGATCTGAATCCAATCAACCTGCATTGGACATTCTTAACATTGATGCTGTTAAAATTGAAGAAGTAGCTAAAGAGCTAAAAGCCTTAAAACCAAAGAAATCGACAGGACCGGACTTAATACCGTCTTATATATTTAAAGCCTGCTGGGAAATTCTGCAGTACCCGCTTACGTTACTATATAATTTTGCTTTGAAATCTAACACATTCCCTGATAAATTTAAAATAGCCAGGGTTACACCTATACATAAATCTGGAGATAAAGGTGATGTTGAAAATTACAGGCCCATCTCAATTTTATCTGCACCAGCTAAAGTGTTCGAAAAGATACTGTATAAAAAGACTTTTTACCATGTAAAAAATAGTATAGTCATTGAGCAGCATGGTTTTTTTGAAGGTAGATCAGTCGACACTAACTTAATAACATTTACTAATTTTGTCAGTGAAACTCTTGATTCCGGAGGACAGGTGGATGTAGTATAGACCGATTTCACCAAAGCTTTCGATGCAGTTAATCATGATATTTTACTAAAAAAATTATGCAAATTTGGTGCATCTAATACATTAATTTGTTTTTTAAAGTCATATCTACAAAATAGGTACCAATTTGTAAGTTTGTTTGGTTGCAACTCAGATCGATATCTAACACCATCAGGAGTACCACAGGGTAGCAATCTGGGGCCGTTAATGTTTCTTATCCTTATTAATGATTTACCTTTCGGTGTTAAATATTCTCATAGTTTACTGTTTGCAGATGATCTGAAAATTTTTAAAAAAATCAGTAATAACAGTGATGTAGAGCAGCTTCAGAATGACATACATGCATTAGTAGAATGGAGTAATAGAAATAAACTATATTTCAACATAGAAAAATGTAAAGTGATGACGTATTCTTTAAATAAATTACAAATACTTTCAAACTATGCGATGCATGGGAATATTCTCCGGCGAGAATATCAGGTTAAGGATTTAGGAGTGTTCTTTAATCCTAATTTAAAATGGGATAAACACGTTGATTATATAGTTAACTCCTCATTGAAAAACTTAGGTTTTTTAATGAGGAACACTTTTAATTTTGCAACAACCAAACCTATAGTAATACTATATAATTCGATCGTTAGATCAAAACTTGAATATGCGTCTAAAGTATGGAATTCTTCTATTTTAACGAACCAGATAAAAATTGAAACAGTACAAAACAAATTTCTGAAATACCTATATTTTAAAAAATATGGGCGTTATCCTGAATATGGATCTTTCCATAATATCAGGCGCGAATTTCAAATTTTTAAATTAAGAATGCCTATGCTCACAAATTCATTCGTTAGTGAATCAGATGTTAATATTTTCAACGCTTCATTTCGTAGTTTTAAAACGGTGGTGCTCAAATTCTATAAAAATAAATTTTTGCAGTGAACACCTAGGACCAAGTTACTAAGTTACTAAATATACTAGATATAGGTTACTTTAGTTTAGATTAGTTTTAAATATCAATATAATTGCTTCTTCTTTTTTTTCTCTCACTCTTTTGTTGTTAATTAATTATTATTTCCATGAAGCCGGATAGTGTAATTGGGCGTATGCCCGTTCTATCCGTATTTTAAATAAATAAATAAATAAATAAATAATAGGTCTCATTAAAAAGGTATCTATTTAAAACATTTTTTTAACCAATAAAGTAGGTGACACTGTTGCAAAAAAATCATGTTATGGTAGGTTATTTTACAAAAACAAATCGGTTTTTAGTATCTTTGATTAAAATTTAAAAACATGTTTATCGGTCTAAACCAATTTTGATTTTGTATTATAAATATGTTTTATAACATGTTTTCAATATTTTCAACGCCTATTTATAAAAAAAATAGTAATATAAATATTGATTTCATGGCCATCTTCATGCTGAGAAACGAATGCAATTTTTCCCTCATTTATTAAAGTAAAGTCGGTGGTACTACATTCCAATGAGGAGTTTGGCCTGCAGTGCGGTGGGTCAGGGCCACCGGACCATCGCTTCCGATACCCAGCCGTCTTGCACTCTTTATCAAGTACGGGGTGGTGTGGTAAGCACCGCGCCTTAAACGGCTGCCTTACTTCCCTCACCCCTCAAGGGATTTGGCTCCAAATTTTAAAAAAGCGACTGGGTAGGCCGCCCGTCAGGCATCAAGTCTTGGATTTAAACCCAAGACCTTCCGCGTAGCAGCCAAGTGCCCTAACCACTCGGCTACTCTGGCGCCTCCCTCATTTATTAATCAATTGCAAATTTGAAAAAATAATTTTGTCCTACAAAAATGTAAAAAAAAATATACAGATGTCATTTCCGGTTAAACCGGAAGTGCTCGATTAGTGACCTATAGGTTATATAATGCGTTTTTTTAAATAATAAACCATCTCCAAATTTAACTTCATTAAATTCAAATTTTTGTAAGGAAGGAGGATGTACCTAGTTTCGTTTACATCCTAGGGTATTTCAAAAATTCATGTCAAAATTCTGAAGCGTATTTTTGACGTCAAAATAAGAAATAAAACTTTCTATAAACATTGGCCCGGAAACGTTTCGTTTCCGACATACAGGGAGTTAGAGAAAGCTTAATTAAAAAAATAACATTTTCCGACTCTCCCAAAAACCCAGTTTGTTACAATTTTACGATATTTGGTGTTATATGTTAATGTTATAATGGATCGTGACCAATAATCTGGCATAGAGCTTGTCTCCATATCTGCAACAGGGGCGGTGTTATGGAAGTATGTGAGGAGTTTATTTTTCAGAAAAAAATTATGCTTGAAATTTCTGAAAAACCAATAAGATATTTTTAAAAAACCGTAAAAAATACACAAAAAGGTATTATTGCTTATCTCTAAGATCTACAATTTTCGATAAAATTGAGAAAATGTGTTCCCTTGAGCGATCGGACAATGAAAATTTTAACTAGCATGTGTCGAAACAAAACAAATGCCTCTATTTAGAACTCCTTGGCAGTTCCTTTGTTTATTGTAGTTTGCTTAGTGTGTGATTCAGTTCATTTGTGTTGCTCTTCTGAAATTATTATTATTATTATTTTAATTAATCTATTGGAAAATTTTTCGAATAAGAAAATGACCGACATGCACGAAAGAGGGAGACCTCAGTCGTAGCCAACCCGTTCCCCAGACTTAAATCCTAAGATTTTTAGTTATGGGGACACCTGAAAACAATTGTCTATGCAACTCGAGTTCCTGACGTCGATGAACTTAGAGCAAGAATTATTAACGGCTGCGATCAGATTCGAAATACCCCAGGTCTTTTTGAATAGGTCCAGCAATCATTGCATCGAAGAGTTTACAAATGTAGTGAGGTGGCGGGTGGGTATTTTGAACACTTACTATAAATAATGAAAGTTATCCATAAGTTATTTTGTTCATTTAAGTACTTTTATTATCACGCACATACCCTCAATTTTATCGAAAATTGTAGGTCCTAGAGATACGCAACAAGAGTAAATTTTTTGTGTATTTTTACAGCTCTTTCAGAATATCTTATTGGCTTTTCAGAAATTTCACTCAGACTTTTTTTCTGAAGAAAAAATCCCTCACATACCCCCCGTAGCACTTCCCCTGTTGCAGATATCTCACAAGCTCTACGCCATTATTGGTCATGAACCATTATAACATTCTACCAAATATCGTAAAATTATAACAAACTGCTTTTTGAGAGAATAGGAAAATGTTAATTTTTTGATAAACCTTCAACGAAGCGTTTCCGGACCCATGTTTATTGGAACTTATTTTCATACATTGACGTCAGGAATACGCTTCAGAATTTTTAACATGTATTTTTGAAACACCCTGTACATACCAGAAATCCTACATTTATATCAAATATTGCATCATAAAAAGAAGTTTGAATTGCAAATTTCCTTTACTCAAACAAAAAAATATTACATTTATTCATTACAAGTTTTTATTCGTTTACCATCTAAAGCCACAAAATCCTTTTCAAGGTAAAATAATGTAGACGTTTTCATTAAAACACAAATTTTCAAAATTGATATGCTGAGGGTTTCCCGTGCCAGAATTGCATTTCGACCAAAGCAGCCGTGAAACAACGTAGGAGGTGAGAAATTGTTTCGTCGCTCCTTAAATTGTTTCATGCAGGCGATTAGAACTCGGCCATCTGTAATGTAACATTGTTATCTTGAAAATTGCAGTTGATGGAAACGCGTTATATATTTTAAATATACAATTTTATTTAAATTTAAAAGGAAACGCTTATTTAAAAGGAATTTCGCCTTGAGGTATTTTCATATTTTGTAGCTGTTAGACACAATACATACGAGTAAATAAATTAGTAAAGTACGTTGCCGGAATTTTTCCATAATTTTCGATATTAAATATATTTTATATCTTAACGTTTTGACTTCAACAGTTACAATAAAATCTAAATTCTTAAGAAATACATTTTGTCGATCGTATTATATTGCTATGAACACAGACAAATTAAACTCTGGTAGATTCTATGCTTCGCCTTGCGGCATATTTCTCACAAGGTAAAGATAAAGACGTAAAATCAACTGGTTGTGTTGACTAGCATAATACTATAGAATATGACTGGGAATCTCGTATGCGAATATCCTAGTTAGGAAATAAGAAATTCGAAGACAAATATATTTTGCTTTACTTTTTGAAAAGATGTTTCTTAGGTTTAAAGAACACCAATTGTATAATAACAAATTCATTAAGCAAAATTAGAAGGAGACGAGATAATTAAGGCCCCCTTCTCTTCCCTTCCCTTTCATTTCAGGTTTCGTTTTGGACGCCATGAATTTTCATAATACCAAATTTCATTATAATCGATACAGTATTTTTTAAATTTCGCGCTACACACACACATTCAGATCCAATGTTAGAGGGCCATTACAGCCTACCTCTTTAGTTTAACATGACGGCACGTAGCGTGAGCCTTCTCCGCCGCGTACCTCTTCGAGCCGGATCGGGATACGCTCAATCAGCGCGTTAACAACGATTCAATAAGAACAAGCTACCAGTCTTGACATCAGGCTGCGAGCCCTAAGTCCCCACTGGTCGATAAATTACCTAAATTTCTACTAATTCTGCAGATCAGTGCCCGAGCTAAAACCGCACCAAGACGGCCCTAGCCTGCATAAGCTTACCACTGCCATTACGAGTCCTACGCCGTGACCAACGCGGAGGCTGCTATTCCCGCGCAGGCTCGGACTTAGTATCCGTGGTACCAGTCAAAGTCACTGATTGGGATTTTCAGAGTAAGCACCTGCCGAAAGTAGTGCTGCCCCTACCAGTTTAAGCTACTCGCAATCGTTAGTACTGGTCGACTACGCGCCACCCAGACTAGTCGGTAGCCGGTCTGATATGAGCGGTACCTTAACAGCGTCGAGTGTACATAAGCACGAACCCCCTGGGTCGACGCTTTGATGGTAGGCGTGAGCAGGTAAAGCGCACCTCATTTCTAGAGCCCAAGTCCCTAATTCCAGCAGCTGTGCTACTCCTTCCTGGAGCTCACCTTCACCTGCCCAAATCATCGGACTCCAACCACCCAGTATGTCGCCTAGACAAATTTATAACCCCTAGGAGTCACCTCGGCATAGTGACTAGGACCAAGGCAAATTTATAGCCACGGCCAGGGAGCGAGGATTCCATTATAGAGGACGCGCTGCCGCTACGGTGTTAAGTATCCATACTAAGGGCTAGCAATGCCTCACCTCCTAAAATCACTCACCCAGTTCTCCATGGTCCCATTTAAGGTAAACCTTGAACCTCTCCAAAGAGAGGTGGACGTATCCAGTTGGAATCACGGAAGCGACCGTTACAACGCCGACCCCTCAGAAGGTATCTTTGTTCACGCCTCTCACCTAAGTGAGGGTCGTTGGCCGTCTCGCACACACATACAGACAGGATTTATTAAAAACATATTTTTGGATTCCTGGTGGCGAAAAACGTATTTCCGTCAAACCAGAAGTACTAATTTAGTGACCTATAAGTTATGTAATGCGTTTTTGTAAATAATTGAACATCCGCAGGTTTAATTACATCATAATTTAAAAAAAAGGGGAGGGAAGTACCTAGTTTCGTTTACTCCCGGTATATTTGGTTTTATATTTTTAAAAATATTTCATACCATAACCTTCTAGCCCTAACCGTAACTACATACGTTTAAAATGCTCTTTAACATACTTAGCTGCGTCAAATAGTAACACACCAAATAGAGACAAAAATCGAAGGTTTTCGATAAGAGAGTTTTGGGTTAAAGAATACCAGACACATGAACTTCAACAGCCAATAAAAGGAAAAGGGGCAGAGGAATAACCCACCCCTCTAAATTAACAAAACTGTATTACTATACTCTGTCAATTGATGAGTAATTTACCTTCAACACACCAAGTTCAAAAAAATCCCACCAAAGAAACATGTCTAACTTCCTATTTCGATTTCAGATTCTTTTCTAACAGTTTATTTTATGATGCCTTTTTCAAAAAACCTTTGCATACCAAAGCAGATCAAAATCGGACTATCCGGAAATTAAAGAAAATTTTATATCAGTAATAATATAACAAGATTTTAATATTTAAAGTGGCTATAGTCTTCTCCCTTTAGTTTTTGTGAAAAAAAAAAGTTATTTACTGGCCTCCACTATAGGGAAAGTTTTTGCTTGTCACCGCACTCGTATAGCCTATGCCCTATAGGCAGTACAGTAAACAACTGTAAAAAAAATTGAATATTATAAAGAATCGATTTTTTGAAGTATTTATAAGACTTTTACTTTCCCATGCAGTTTGATATGATGGGAATTTATTTTTTTAAATTTTGACAGGAGACCATGTTTTGGACCTCCGGGAAACCAAAAAAGTGAGTTTTATCAATGTCTGTCAGTGAGTGGGTATGTATGTCGATATGCGCGGCTCATAACTCCAGAACGGATTAACCGATTTTGATTGACTTTGTAATGTAAGAGTATATATTATTATAAATGCCTCTACCAAATACTCTATTAATAAAATAAGAAACCGGAAGAGGAAGTGAGACGCGTTTTGTTGACAGCACTTTTTTCTGAAAGTAGTAGAACTAAGTGCTGTAACATTATCACGAACAATACTCAAAAGCATACATTGAAGCGGTCTTCGGTATAAGCGTTCGGAGCGCTTCGTGCTTTTCTTGAACTCTCTCCAGTATTCTTTGAAAAACGAACATAAAACATATAAACAAACGTTCAGAGTGCACGAAACGTTTTTACCGAACTCGGCTTCAATAAACTATTACAGCTTAACTTTGACACAAGACCACTATCGTAGGCCACAATCAGAAGTGGGTGAGGCCTGCAGCTTAGACTTGTATGTCCTCGCTTCGCTTCGAGGTGGCTCGCCTTTAGTACGGGTACGCGTTTCACAAAATAGATGCATTTACCAACAATCATCCTGCTGCTCCAACGCAGTTCCTCATGTCCTCCAGGTCCTTTCACCCTTTCCGTTCGCCCTGGCGCATGGTTCGTCCGGCTGCCTCTATGGGCTTCTCCATTTGGTTTTCTTGTCTGACTGCGTTTTTTGATCCGTCACTTTCGGCTGGCTTGTCCGGCTGCCGCTGAGGGCTCTGCATCTACTCATTGGCTCTTGGTTCCTCCAACTACTTCTCCACCTGCTTTTCCACGTTTGGGCGTTCCGATTGCGCGGTATGATGGATAAGCTGTATAATATTCGCAGCAGCTAACAATAAATGTTGATGCAAACATACTTTTAAAAATATAACAATATCTAAAATATAGGAAAGTCCAGGCTAAGTGCTTCGCTAATTTTTTTTGTATAATATTGCTATGATATACGCCTACACAAATACAGTCCCAAAGCACTTACCTCGAGACAATTTTTGAATGCTTCTATCTCGCAATTACCAATTATTTTTATTAAATTTTTTAAGTCTCAGGGTCGTTATTAAAGCTTAACAAAAATAGAATAAGATGAATAAAACAGAAACTCACAACCAAAGATCACGTTACAAGGGTACTTATTAAATGTCAATTTGAAGTTATACTAGTCTATATGGTATCAAGAAAATTCTACTTTTCCTAAAACAAACACTTATCTTAGTTTTTTCACAATTACTGTTATGGTCCTTGACTTGATAACTGTTGTATGATATACTCTTTCTTCATCGGTTAGATAATTAAAAAAAAACACACCACTCGCCTTAAAATAACAATCTTGTTACCATTTATGTATTTAAGATCGGTAATGTAATTCCGCAGCTTCCTCCACTGTAGCCTCAAATACGTGCTTTTACACTATCTTACTTTTGAATACATTCAATATGATTCAAAATGCTTCTATCCGTTTTGTTATAGATTTTATCTAACTAGAAAACACTATTTTCATTCAATAAAACTGATTTTCCTTCTCTTTTCTTTCGGGAATCCAAAATTCTGCGTCTCTGTTTACAGGACGAGCCGTAACTACTTTTTTTTCTTCTTCTTCCCTTAATCTGCCATTAACGAATTACAATACTTCAGTCAAACAAACCAGCTTCAAGATATCATAGCAATATATATTTAAGCTTTTTACTAAAAAAATTAATCGTCTTGTGCACCATACAATAAAAATTTAAATACAAAATTCGTTTACTAGATGCAAAATCTCAAATAGCGCTATATTGCCTAATCTGAAGGATATTTTCAAATCAGTTAATAATAAATTCATCAAAGCAATGCAGTAAACGAAGTCATACAAAAGTAACAACAGTTTACTGGTCACGAATATTGCTGATCGATTTTCAATCATTCCAGTATTGTTAGCGATTGTAGGAAAACGGTCGGGACGCCGGTGTGATTTCCCATTATGAACGATCTCATACTCAATTACACCAGCCATAAGTACTGTCCACATACAGCCAAACATAGGAGGCATTATCATGATCGGAATAAGACTAGATCATGTTGAACAGCAATGAAAAAACGAAGAATGGTTTTAATTTAAGTTTATAAACACTCTTATTAAAAACAGATGTAATCATATAATTAACTACGAAAAGAAATTATCAAAATTTGTGCCGCATTGTAAAAATGTACATGCATGAATTATTTACAGTTTTATTTCAAAAGAAAACCAACATTATAAAATGCGACAAGAAACATATAATGTACGTTTCATATATTCACCCCTTTTCAGTGTATACGCTTGGCTTAATTGCAAAATGCACCTCAGCAGTTAATGGGATAATCTAAAGTGGTTTTTAGAAAGCATCGTCTTCCGTATTTCTGTATCATTTATAAGCGGTTAAACGCCATCAAAATGTGGCTTGAGCTGTGTAATATATATTGCAAATGAGAGAGGTCGGTTCATATTTTCTGCCAATTTGCACTAATTTTGATGGCGTTGTGGCACGTTTTTCTATTTTTCTGTCATGATTGTAATTCTGTGCGGTTGGACGCATTTGACGCGCTACGAAAATCGAATTATTGTTATTTCCGCATGACATTTAGTTCAATTTGCGAGGTTAATGCCGATTTAATGTTACCCTGAACTGACAATAATTTATTTTTAACACATTTTTGTGCTTTATTCGCGATATGTCGGTTTTGTGCCAATAAACAAACATACATGGAATTAAAAAATAAAATAAAAGTTGATTTTGACCAAAATACACATTTTGTACTTCAAACAACACAAGAAGTTGTTTTGTAGAAAATCTGCAAATATAAGCAACATATATGTGTTGACTAGATTTTTCTTTGAAATCATATTGACATAAAAATACACGCGCCTTCGATTGCATGCACTGACTTTTAGCAGCGGTAAGATAATTAAATATGTGAACTTACGCTTGCCACTTGCAGCGCATCTGTTTCTTCCCGGTGTCGATTTTCGAAACTACATACCCTCTCTTCACCCATTCGTCAGTAAATAAAATATAACTAAACAGACAGATGGTGCTTAACATTGTCTTCAAATAAATGTTGTTGGTTGCAACTTATTTTGTAATAGGTCCGGCTAGTACTTTTGTAACACACTGTATTGAAATCCAGTAACACGTGACACCCCAGAGGTATGTCCTGTTTTATGTACAGAAAAACAGAAAACTTGGCAAAAAAGCGTTGATTTTAAAAACCTGTAAAACTTAACACCTCTATTTCACAAAAAATTCGCCCGGTAAGATTCTACACACTTTATTATCGACGTATATTTTATGAATAATAATTAGCACTGCTTTAGACGTTTAGTGTTTTTTTAAGTATCTTAGGCTTATCTTTATGGCACTATACATTACACACACAAGAGTTTTATTATGCGAGAGGGTTGCTTTTTGCATCAATCCTTGCCAGTTATTTGAAGGCTTTGCTTTTTTCTAATATTAAAAATATAACTGTGTTGCGTAAAAACACGATTTTTGGCTTTCATAGAAATTCGTGAAATGTAAAGTTCTATTTATATCTGCAGAAGTCTGTAAATATGCGTATGTTTTATGGAACGCCGTTTTACCTATTAGTGGAAGCATATTTCAACAAAATAAAATTATACATAAACATATTTTAAAAGTATTTTAGAGATAGTATTAATTTACTATCAAAATCTTAACAAATTATAACTTTATACTGTAAATATATTTTAATTAAAAATATCTAGGATATTTTTAGTTATTTAAAAATATCTCTAGGATATTTTTGATTATTTAAAAATATCTCTGAGATATTTAAATTATCTATTTACTATCCTATACATATTTTAAAGTACTTAAACGCAATTTGAATTTAAACTATCTAAGACATTTTTAATTAAAGTTACTTTTTCCAATATCTTAGATATTTAAAAATTGTTCTATTTCGAAGTATACTAGACATTAAATTTAATTTATACAATAAATTTAATTTAAAATATTTCAGATATTTTAAAATAAAAGAATTGTCGAATGTCTAAGAAATTCATAAATTACGGCCATCTATAAAGTTTCCACTACCGCTAAGTCGAACTACGTCTGGCAACGTTGCGTTTTCAGTAATAGAGAATAGACTAATGGTATATGTCGGGTGACTGCAACAAAAATTTACAACGATCTTGTTTTGCAAATTATATGTACCAGCTCTGTGTAATCTTAAACAATCATTAATATTTCGCGTTCAAGGCTGCAGCTGTTCACTGTTGCCAGATTTAAGATTGAAACTTAGCGGACGTGCAAACTTTATAGATAGCGGTAATTTCCAACTGTCTTAGATATTTAACAGTTATTTCTTAACGTTTTAAAATATCTAAGATATTTTAAAATAGCCCAATATTCAAATATCTAAAATATAAAAACTTTAATTTTGTTTAAAGATCCAAGATATTTGATATCAAAATTGTTTTAAAATACCTAGAATATATCTATTTATAAAACTTTTTAGAATGTCCATAAAATAAATAAAATTCTTCGAAGGTATCTTTGAGATACTTCTAAATAGTTAAATTCGAAATACCCCAAAAACATTTTTTAATATTTATTAATATACTAAAGATAATTTTAAAACATTGAAAATGTCCAAAGGTTTTTACATGTAAAATATTAAGATCTAAAATATTTGTAATGTAATCGACCAAAACAAGTTAGTTGTAAACGTTCAAGACATTTTTAACGGCATAAAACAACTTGTCGACTAATTTTATTAACAACGAAAACATCTCAAAAATGTTTTTAATTAGTTAATTACAAATCAATTTGTCTCAAGGATTAATAAGTTCACTGAGATGAAATCGCAACAAAATGAGGTTGGTCCGCCAAAAAATGGGGAGGGGAAGGGTTCTCTACTTCAATATAGACGCGCAAGAACAAAAATCGTAGATTCTTATTCTACGTATATCTAGTAGCCGCTCTGCGAAACGTAATCTCCCTATCAGCCCCCACTGCCGCCCACTGTCGATTTTTCGTTTATGCAAAAGTTGACGAATTTGGGCTTGAAAATCGGTGTGAACATGTTAAATGACAACAGGAACAACTTCCCTTTGAGAAAACACCTCCGAGTGGTTTCTTTTTGGTCGTTTAGCGGTAGAATAAGTTTCAACAAAATTTTAAATTTATTAAAATTAGAAATTTCAAAATTTTCCAAAATTTCAGATTTCAATTAATTTTCAAAATGTTCAATTAGTTTCAAAATCTATAATAATTTTCAAAACTTCAAAGATTTCAAAATTGTGTAATTTCTTTAATTTACAAAATCTTTAACATTTTCAAAATTTTCAAATAATTTTTTTTTTAATTTCAAATACTTTTAATTTACAAACGTAATTATTCAATATTTTCAAATATTTATAAACGTTTTTAAAATTTCCAGTAATTTCAATACTAAGAAATTTTTAAAATTTACAATAATTTCAAAACTAAGAAATTTTCAAAATACTTAAACATTTTCTAAATTTTTCATATTAAAAATTATCAAAATTTACGTAAATTCAAAAATATTGAAAATTTTCAAAATATCGCAAAAATTTTAACAATTCTAATTTTCATAAATTTTCTAATTAATTTTCAAAATTTTAGATCTTTTGACAACTGTAATTACATAATTATCAAAAATTTTTAAATTTCCAAAACTTTTTCTATCATTTCTTTTGCAAAATTAATTGAAAATTTTTGAATATCTTCACAATTTCTAACATTTTTCAGAATTTACAATAACTTTCAAAAATTATTTTTAACTTTTAAAGATTTTGTAAATTTTAAATGTTTCAAATATTTTCTGAACCTAATATCTTTTTATTTTTCAAAACGTTTGAATTATTAAAAATTTTCATATTATTTCATAATTTTTAAATTTCAAAAGTTTTCAAAATTAAAAAAAGTTTTCAGTTTCGAAAGTTAACAAAAATTTTAAATTTTTTCAAACATTTTGATATTTTTCAAATTTTCATAATTGTTTATTTTGTTAAAACTTTGGAAATTTTCAAAATTTTTGATAAATGTATTTTTCATAAAATTTTGAAAGTTTTAATGATTTTAATTTCCAAAATTAAAAAAATAATTAACAAAATTAAAAATTTTCGTAATTTCAAAAATTTACACAATTTTTAATAGATTTCAAAAATTTCAATAAATTCAACGGAGGTTTCGTGGCGGTTGCCCGACACCTTTTTTTTTCTGACATCTCCAATGCTACAGCAGATATATGCTGATCCTGTATAGTAATATCACATATAATATACTTATTTATATTATGAATATGGTTTTGCTTCGAAATGGTTGCTATTAGCTGGGGTTTTAAAAACTCAAAAATTTCACAACAAAAAATAATTGTGTTGTTTCATTCTACGCGTATGCTCTTACTGATCTAAATTATTAATCTCCAAGACACTGTGTACATACAGCAAAGGAAAAAACTAAAAAAAAAATGAGAGAATTTAATACTCCTGCAACATTTTGATAAATTTAATACACGATGGAATTATTTTATTCCCAACAATAATTCCATTTCATAAATTTTCTATTTAAAGATTCTGAAATACAAAAACATACTTTTTCTCCAAACATTTATGGTTTCGAAAATTTGAACACACTTCCTTGGTAGGCCAACCCAACAAAGAACGCAAAAAATCATTATTTATTAGTGAAATAAAATTTAAAATTCCAGAATAATCGAAGTTCGTATCATGTATGGATAACTCATACTCTAATGTCTACATTTCAGTATTCATTATTTCATACGGTATCAGTCTTATTTTCTTCATTTAAATCTAATACTTATTACGGCAGAATAGGTCTTTTTAGTTTTTCAATATCCTTTATAGAGGAAGGTATAAGGACTGAAATGCCGTAATCTACATAGCTTTATACAGTCTTTAGGGAGCACCCGTGCGTGCATCCAAAGGGTATTTTGTATATACATATCTTTTATATTTTAGTTGATATGGCCGTATTCAAAACTACCGCGTGGAAAATTCAAACGTATAAATCAAATTGCTTTCATACTAAGAACTTACAATGAAATTAAATGTGTCTTATTCAAAACGGCAATGCGAGTTTAATTAAATTTTTCAATATTAAATAATGTCTCATAAAATGTTCTTTCAGTTTTAGTAATTAATATGTGAGAATAAAAATATTACTGAAAATTTTCATTTAACGAGACATAAAAATCAAAGCGAAATTCGTTATTTTTACCCTTCTTCGAGTTTTAAAACAAACTTACAACTAGGGTTATTTTTTGTGAATATTTAAATATAATAGTAAATAATATGATTACTGAAAATTGTCATATGGTTGCATAATAACATTTAATAAAAACTGAGTTCAAGATAAAAAATTCAAAGCAAAAATATAAAAGTAGAAAATTAAATTATATTTTTAGGTAACAATGGCTAAGCTTTAAACCACTTACAAAATTCACTATAGTATGTTGTAATAAACATAATTAAAAAATTAATTTGGAATACCGGAATAGAATTGTAGATTACAATTTTAACTATTTCCAACTTTAAAAATTCACAAAATGTTTTCTGGCAGCGGAAACCCCGTTTCCTTTTCGCCAATTTATAGATACGTTCATTACAAAATGGTTTTTGCAAGTTTGGTGCAGATCGGGATTATAGGCAATTTTTAAAGTACATCGGAATAGAATGGTGCCTATCGTAGATTACAATTTTCACTATTTCCAACTTTAAAAATTCACAAAACGTTTTCTGGCGGCGGAAAGCCCTTTCCGCCTTCGCCATTCTATAGATACGTTCAGTAAGAGTGGTTTCTTACAAGTTTGGTGCAGATCAGGATTAGAAGCAATTTTTAAAGCACATCGGAATAGAATGGTGCCTATCGTAGATTTCGATTTTCAATATTTCCAAATTTAAAAATTCATTAAACGTTTTCTGGCGGCGAAAACCCCATTCTGCCTTTGCCAATCTATAGATACGTTCATTAAGAGTTGTTTTTGCAAGTTTGGTGCGGATCGGAATTATAGGCTATTTTTAAAGTACACCGGAATTGAATTTCCTCTTTGTAGATTACAATTTTCACCATTTCAAACTTTGAAAATTTACAAAAGGTTTTCTGACGGCGGAAAACCCATTCCGGAATTGCCAATCTATAGATGCGTTCATTAAGAGTGGTTCTTGCAAGTTGGTGCAGATCGGAATTATAGGCGATTTTTAAAGTACACCGGAATAGACTGGTGCCTATCGTAGATTACAATTTTGCACTGCTTCCAACTTTAAAAATTCACAAAACGTTTTCTGACAGCGGAAAACCCATTCCGGCTTTGGCAATGTATAGATGCGTTCATTAAGAGTAGTTCTTTAAAGTTTGGTGCAGATCGGGATTATAGGCGATTTTTAAAGTACACCGGAATAGAATGGCGCTTATCGTAGATTACGATTTTCACTACTTCAAACTTTAAAAATTCATAAAACGTTTTCTGGCGGCCGAAAACCCATTCCGGCTTTGCCAATCTATAGATGCGTTCATTAAGAGTAGTTCTTTCAAGTTTCGTGCAGATCGGGTTTATTGACGATTTTTAAATTACACCGGAATAGAATGGCGCTTATCGTAGATTACGATTTTCACTATTTCCAACTTTAAAAATTCAAAATTCCGTTTTCTGTCGGCTCATGCCGCCTGCATCAATTTATAGATACGTTCATAGAGAGTGGTTTTTGTAAGTTTGGTGCAGATCGGGATTATAGGCAATATTTAAAGCACATTGGAATAGAAAGTGCCTATCGTATGTTACGATTTTCACTATTTCCAACTTTAAAAATTCAAAATTCCGTTTTCTGTCGGCTCATGCCGCCTGCATCAATTTATAGATACGTTCATAGAGAGTGGTTTTTGTAAGTTTGGTGCAGATCGGGATTATAGGCAATATTTAAAGCACATTGGAATAGAAAGTGCCTATCGTATGTTACGATTTTCACTATTTCCAACTTTAAAAATTCATGAAACATTTTCTGGCGACGAAAAACCCATTCCGTTTTCTCTAGATACGTTCATTCGAAGTGATTTTTTAAAGTTTGGTGCAAATCGGGATTACAGGCGATTTTTTAAAGTACACCGGCGCTAATCGTAGATTACGATTTTCACTATTTCCAACTTTAAAAATTCAAAAACCGTTTACTGGCGCCGGAAAGCCCTTGCAGCCTTCGTCAATCTATAGATACGTGCATTAAGAGTGGTTCTTGCAAGTTTGGTGAGGATCTGAATTATAGGCGATTTTGAAAGTACACCGGAATAGAATAGTGCCTATCGTAGAGTACGATTTTCACTATTTCCAACTTTAAAAATTTATAAAACAGTTTTTGGAGAGGGAAAACTCATTCTGCCTTTGCCAATCTATAGACACGTTCGAGTGGTTCTTCAAGTTTGGCGCAGATCGGTATTATAGGCGATTTTTAAAATACACCGGAATAGAATGATTACGATTTTCACTATTCCCAACTTTAAAACTTTTTCATTTTCCGGCGGCTGAAAACCAATTGCGCCTCCCCGACTCTATAGACAAAATTAGAGAAAATGGTTCCTCTAAGTGAGCTGCAAATATTTAGGTAAGAATTTTGAAAAATTGTAAATATCCAGAGGTTTTTTATCAAAAATTCGACCGCCCTATTTATAACAAAAAAGGTTGGCTAATACTACATGAAAAGACATGAATGGTCAAAAAACCGCCACTAGTTGTAGCACTGAGTAAATTTGACTCGTCTCATAATAAAAATAATAGAATTATCAATGTAAATTATCCGGTTAATATCAGAATAACACGAATCTAAGTTAATTTGTGGCGTTCGCAATAAATATTCAAGATCTAGTTTTTTAATCTTGTAGTCTGCCTACTCGGTTGTAAAATGCTGGTGACGCCACTGTATTAAAATATGAAATTTATACAAAAACCACGATACACTTACCAACAAAACGTGTACCATTTAATCGTTTTCAAGGAAGAAAATGTATCTTGTAGCTACACAGCTCAGATGGTGTTTTTATACCAAATATGGCTTTGTAATGGAAAGAAAGCAACGGACAAGTAATAATTGAATTAGAGAAATTGAAAAGGCAAAGTCAATACCAGATACACTCCAGCAGAATTCGCAAATAAAGGATACTATTCTTTGAGAGGAAAGAATAAATATTAAAACAACAAAATTGCATTATATCTTTATTAAAAACATTAACAAAATCGATCAAAAAAAAATTAAGCTAATGTTGCCCTTTGTACCCCAGATTTAATACCTACTAAATCTGTTCCTTGCTGAAATCTGGCATATCTGAAACAACATATTATAAGATCAGAAAATAAAAGTAAAATTGAACAAAAAACTTACATTCGTTTATATTTCAAGTTTTCTTCTTTAGTTAGCGACGGTCTAGTGTTTTTTAGTGCTTCCTCCAAATGGGTTTGGTTAATTTCTGTAACCTCATCTACGTTGTTACCCTAAAACAATTATTAAAAGCGCAAATTGCGCATAAATGTTCAAATGTGGGTTGTAAACAGAAACCAGTTAATTTCTTCGTAAATAGTTAACAGCAAAACTGTGTTTAATTTGTAGAAAAGCAACGACAAAACAACTAGGTATTATTAAAGTTAATGGAAACATGAATTAAGCAAATCATAAACGAGTATCAAAAGCTGAGTAAAATCAAAGGAAATTAAATTAAGTTGAAACACAAGCATCAATTTCCATGCTTTTCAATTCGATTCAGTATTGAAATTAACTCAATACCGAAATTAAAACAGTAGAAACAAATTCAATTACGTTAAATGCTGTAGTTAATGACGTGATTTCTGCAAATGTACTTCGTTAACTTTGTAGGTTTCCGTTGATTACGTGTGTAAAAGGCTTTCAGAACACGGATATATTGTAATCTACCACAGTTAAGGCTTACTTCAATCAGAATAAGGTACAGGGGTGGCATCTATTAGTGCAATAATTGCCACAGTCATTAGTCAGCCCTATTAACAGCATCTAGCCGCCAGATAGATAGGAGCTAACTCTCAACTAGACGATCTGCTTGACGATAATGCAACTAAAACTGTTGGCTCAAAAAATCTATTTCGAACAATAACAAAAAACCGCGAAAAACTAATTTGTAAATACCAAAACGATGGAGTCAGCATAATAATAAATAATACGTGGGTTCAATAAAATACTTTTTAGAATGGCACAAATTAAATAAATTTACTATCAGACGTCAGAAATTCGAGTTCCAACGACGGAAATTAGCATTTTTACGTCAAAAGTTAATTTTTTGGCGTCTAAAAATCATCGCATTTCGCATTACAATACTGATATCGAATTTTTTTAACATCAAAATTCTGTTTTGACGTCAAAAAATTTTGAGAATAATTGAAACTTTTCGAAAATTATTGAAAATATTGATATTGCTATGATATGCGTGGTCTTGTATTTACTAGAAAAACAATTCCTTACAGTCTTCACAAACCTTCAATCATAAATTAAACTGCAATAAGCATCCCAAAAATTGCCTTCCAGGAATCACAATGCTCCAGTCAAATCCAACACCTCCAAATATCATAGCAATATATTAAAGAATTATTGGAAAATTAAAATATATAGATAATTTTTGAAAATTTTAAAATAATTTTGAAATTGAAATTATTTTTTAATTTTAATATTTTCATAATTTTGAAAATTTTAGAAAATTTTGTTTTTAAAAATTTTTAAAAATGTTGAAAACTTTCTGGAATTCCGAAATTTCAAAAATTTTTGGAAATTTTGAAATGATCGGAAATTTTGAAAATTTATAAATTAAAAAAATTTCGAGTCGAAAATTTTTTGAACATTAAAGATTATTTTGTTTTTGTTTAATTGCGTTAATTATAAACAACTAGTGTTACCTCGCCGAAATTCGACGGCAGACTCAGCGTTGACCGACCCGGCGAAATGCTAAATCACGTGATGCATTAGTTCCAATAATGAGACGCGGCGTTAGTGTAGATGTCGCTTCAAGTGAAGCGCGTCTAGCAGACTTTCATATATATTATAAATTAAAATAATTATTATTGAAAAATCGACGTAGAATAAAAATATAAAAATGTTTCATGTTCCATCCGAGGATCGAGACCTTTCACTGAAACAAAAAATGGTCCAAATTGGTGAAGCGGTAGCCGCTGAAGGAACCGGAAACAAATACAGCAAGTGCCATTTAACCTTGCAAAAAAAATGACGATAAGTTTAAAAGGCGAGAAGCCGTTACATTCTCAAGCAAAAGCAATCATGTAGTTTGAAAGCTAGTATAATATCTAGTTGCTGTTAATTATTTATGTCATTATTATTTTGGCATACGCCAAAATAGGAAAGCAAAATTCTTCTTGATTTTACTTACACGGCCTTTTAATTTGTCAAAAAATCCACAATTTTTCGTAAACCATAAATAAATTGACTTTCACTTTTTAGTAGAGTGTACCACACTGTCCAACAGCCAATTAGAGCTAGTTTAAGTTACGACTACCGACGAAACAAAGCGTAAGTAGCCGAATCAAAGCCTACTAAAATTTGCAAGGTTAGGTGGCACTTGCTGTACCCTTTGAGCTTTTATATATGTATGGTTATTGTTTGTTTGAAATCTAAAATCGATTTTTGTCAATTATCCAATTAAACTGTTCACGTCAACGACCAAAAAAGATACTTTCTCAATAGAAGATTGTTGCTATTGTCACATAACATGTTCATACCAATCTGGAAGCCGATATTCGCATAGTTTTGAAATATATAAAAATCGTTGAGGGGGGGGGGTAAGAAAACCGGGGTTGTGCAGATATGGGCTATTCGACATGTGTAGAATACGAATCTAAGGTTCTTTTCTGAGCGCGTCTATTATGAAGTAAAGCACCCCCCTCTCCCTCACCCCCATTCATTCATCAAATTAGAAGACTGTTGGCTTTTTAGCTTACAAAATTTTTAAAAATCGTGAATTATTTAAAAAATTTTTATTTAAATTTTCAAAATCATGCATAGCTTTAATATAAAAGTATTCAAAGTTCAAGTCATAACATTTGAATTTATTGTACAATTTTACGCTGCTACGTCGACTCATTTTTCAGTATACATGCGTTGTAATTAACGTTTTCAAAAAAGTGTGTAGGCAGAGCACACCAGTAAGCAAGGAAATGCCTGGGGCATTATTCGCCTGAGTCGATATACCTATCTAAGTTATTGGTTTTTTAAAATAAAAAACTACGACACAGCAAATATCATCAGACAAAAATTGAGTGAGACGAGAGGGGAGCAATTAAGCCCCTTAGATATTGCCATACCTAAAAGTTAGGTTGCGAATCTTATTCTACTATCACTCATAATTAACTTAACCACACATTATTTAACCTTTCCGTTTATTACACTAAGGAAAAATGACCTTGCACGTTTTTAATTCGCTGTTAAACACCAAGACACAACTGTGATGGCCTACATACCATAAACAATATAAATTTATTGAGTTATGTGCGCCTGCCGTATTCAATTCATTACATTCATTCCATCAGTGGCGCCTAACTTTGCTTTTATCATATGGGGGCCAACTTCGATTTAAAGAGGAAACATCCCTGAAAGAAGTCCTACAAGTTCGCTTGGAAAAAACCGTCGATGGAAAAACAGCCGCCTACAGAGAGCGTTCGAAAAAAACCATAAAACAGATTTTGCAATAGAAACATTCACCAGAAAAAACAAGCCGGTAAAATTATATTTTCTCGAAACAAAACCACAAAAGAAAGGTTTTTTTAGTGCGCAAAAAATCTTTCAGGGGATTTTATAGAAAGTGTTTTGATGGATTTTTTTCATGGAGCTTTTGTACGAGGTTGTTCTTTCTTAAAATTGGTTTCCAGGGCTGTTCTTTATGGGCTTTTTTCGGTTTTCCTTTCCGGTAGCGGCTCGCATTACCAAGGCGCGCGCACCGGATAACAAGTTACCACAATAAAGCGGGGGTCGTTGCCCACGGGTTCTGCTAGTGCATTTTAATAGCTGATAATTTTTTGAAAATGCGAATTTCTAATTTTAAAAAAATATCTCAACTTCTTTATACATGCATTACCAGATACAAACAAAAGTAAGTAATTAGGCACAACTATAAGCAACCGTTGAATAAAATATAAAAAAAATTACTTTACCTTTGGTTCTCGCAGCAAACGCTCTACGGCAGATAGTTGAGCTGTATATAAAACAGACTGTAAATCAGCACCCGAAAAACCGTTGGTCTTTTCGGCTACTGTCGATAAATCGACATCGGAAGTGAGAACTAGTTTTTTTGATAAAGATTTTAAAATTTTAAATCTAGCTTTCTGCAACAAAACAATGAATAAAAACGAGTCTTCTAAACCACAATATTTTAGATAAGACATTTTTAAAACAGTACTCATAGAAAAAACAAAATAAAATCCCTAATCGGTGCTTTTACCAAAATAAAAACCCCTCTCTACTCTAGATTTCTCAACAAATAAAAGTACGAGTATAAACGAAACATGACTCAACCCCCTTTTTTACTTTCCCATACTTCTAATGAAAGTATAAAATTATTTATTAATTTAATTTAATACCCCTGTATTTCAGTAACTTGAACCTTTTACAAAGTAAAGTGATTTTTATTATTGAATTACTATTTTACTTCATAGAAAACCGTTTAATGCAAGTCATATGGCACTCTTAACGTAAAACCTAATTTTAACCCAAAAGAATTCAGGATTTGAACAATTTATTTAAAGGGTGTTAACATATACAGGGCGAGTCATTTAAGCATCATCCCACTTTTATTTCTTGATTAAACTATTGAGAATATCAACTATTCTTCTTAATAAAAGTTGTCGATAATTAACTGCTGCACAGCCTAAGATCATTATCAACTATACTGGACGTTTAGTTAAGCCTCTACAGCACATTACTTTGTTTTTTTAATTAAACACCCTGTATATTATTGCGTTTTTAGATTTTAAATTTAATTATATTTGTAAAAGTGTTAAGGTACTAACATAATATTTGTGGTTTTCAGTTGCCAATAACTTTTGTTTTTCACCCAGTATAATTTAGCAGTAATTTTAGATAATGCCATAGCAGGTTGTAAACAACTTTTATTAAAAAAAATTGATAACACAGCCCAACAAAAAAAAATTGATAATAATAGTAGGGTGAGTCCTAAATGATACCTGGTATAGAATTTTATATAATCCAAAAATGTCACAATATGTAGTGTTTCATTTAAAATAAGAAATCTGGGACCATTTACCGTGAAACCAGAAGTGCAAAGAAAATTGAAAGTTACATCAATTATACTTATTTTTTATTATAGAACTCAAAGCATGTGGTGTTTTGCAGATATTTTTACAGTGTAGCTATCTGGCATGTTTTATTAAAATTTACCAAATTTAAAATAACAAATGGAAAATCTGTCAAAGCCAAAAATCAAATACAAATGTGTGGTAGTCCTTAAGTACATCAGGATATTTTAAGAGGTGATTCTTTGAATTATTTTAAGAAGAAAAGTTCATACGAATGTAAGTTAGAACAGCTAAGTTTTTAAAAAATCTCCAATACGGTTTTACAATATTTTAATAACATTTGAAGAACTTAAGTACCTCGCAGAGAGTCACTTTTATACTATACAAAAATATTTTTTTTAAATCAGTGGGGTACACATTACTAACCAGTTCGGAAATTCATTAAATAAAAAACCGGTAAGCCACTGTTTTCTTTTGTAATTTTGAGCCTTTATTTCAAATACTTCATTCAACCTACACAAAATTGATCTTTTGCATTTGTTCGGTGCCATAAACCCTTTTCCAAAAAAAATACAGAAACCATCAATTAAGAATTGCATTATTTACAATAAATTAAAATGAACTTCAACGAAGTAAAGCTAGAACTTATTAATTTACCCATTTTGACTATTTGATAAAATAAACACAAAATTAAAAATAAAACAGTTAATTTTACAGAACAAAAAAAAACCAATAAAACTTACAGTATGTAAAATTAAATACTGTAGGCTTAATTTTGCGTTTTATTTATCAAATAGTAAAAATGGGTAAAAAGGAAAAGGGCTTATCGTACCCATAAAACGCAAAAGATCAATTTTGTGTAGGTTGAATGAATGATTAAAATAAAAGTTCAAAATTACAAAAGAAAAACAGTGGAGTACCATTTTTTTAGTAAAATACCGAACCCGTTCAAATTCTTCAAATGTGGTGAAAATATTTTAAACGGTATTAGAGATTTTTAAAAACAATTTTATAAAAACTACGCCGCTTCGGACCTACGTCCATACAAACTTTATTTCTTAAAATAATCTAAAGAATCACCACTTAAAATATCCTGACATAGTTAAGGACCACCCTGTACTTATTTAACATTGTAATAATTGTACCCAGGTAACTTGCAGGAATGGCGGATATCTTGGTACAAGATAATATCCTACCCAGGTAGAATAATCAAATTCCCATTACCTGATAATTACCTGTTACCCGATTATAACCTGTTACTCAATAATTACCCCTTACACGATTTTAACCTGTTAGCCGATAATTACCCGTTATCCGATTTAACCCAATACCCTATAATTACCCAAAAGCTACCGGTTACTTCATAAACACCTGTTACTTAATAATGTTATTAAATAATTACCACGACTTCATACTCATTACACACATTAAAAAAGTGTTAATTGATATTTAAACACATTCAATAAGCACGCAATACTATTAAGTTATATACAGTTAAGTATCGGATAAGTATCAGGTAACTATCAGTAACAGGTAATTATCGAGTATATTACACCATTGCCTACTCTAAATTCTATAACAAACAAAATAGAGTACATACAGTGAGTTTTTCTTTTTTGTATACATACCAGCATGAATACTTTTATAAAAAAACATGTCAATGCATTGTTTTACTGCAATCTGTAGGCAACCAACTATACACTACATTTCAAAGCTTCAAATTTTGAAAAGAATAGTCTCCTGTGGAAACAGTAATCAAATTGTTTAATCTCAAATTAATAGCAATTAGTTTTGATTTTTTGAATTAAGCATAAAATTTGTGTATTGCTGATATTTTATGTTTTTAAAATAATAGTTTTATTAAAAAAATGTTGATATTCACATAATTTTGCGTTTATTCATACATACTCATTGAACATAACCTCACACTATGAGAAATAACCGTTCTCTCTATTATTTTCTGTACAGTTGGTTGCCTATAGATTGCAGTAAAACAATGCATTGACATGTTTTTTGTAATAGTATACATAGCTGATATGTATACAAAAATGAAATACTCACTGTATGATATGAATTGATGTGTAGATGAATCACTTCAAATTTCATTTGTTTAAATTATTGAATAAAAACAAAAAAGGGGTAAACCACCTTTCGTTAACACCCAATATATCCTAAATACCCAAAACCTTAAAATTACTTTATCAGGAAGAGGACACAAAATCTGCCTGTCAAGCCTTCCAGGTCTTAACAAAGCTGGATCTAATAAATCAGGTCTTGAAGTAGCAGCTAACACACAAACCCCACTTAGACTTTCAATTCCATCTAACTGTGTCAACAGTTGGTTAACAACTCTATCGGTAACACCGGTACTATCATGGCCTCGCCTAAAAAATCCAAAATTAAAATTATGGAAAAAATAACAACAAACAGAAGACAAAATAACAACGAACTGAAAACAAATTCATTATTTGGCATGATATTACCTTGGAGCCAAACTATCAAACTCATCAAAGAAAAGTATACAAGGTTTGGCACTTTGAGCTCTGGAACAAAATTACTGTAAAGTATGAAGTAGTAATAAAAAAAAAACTATATACGTAAATGCAAGTAATCTCACTTTTCAAAAACATTTCTCACAGCCTGCTCACTTGCACCAATATATTTTGAAAGAAGTTCAGGTCCTTTGATAGATATAAGCCGAAGACCACAATGTTTAGCTGCAGCACCTGCTAAAATGGTTTTTCCTGTACCCGGAGGCCCATACAGCAACAGCCCTGATTGTAATCGAAGAGGGGCGTTTCCAAATAAATTGGGATACTAAAATTTAAAAAATAGTAAATATTATGTTAATAGACAAGATTTTGAGTGAAAACAATCATGCATCTTGTAATCAGAGATTATGTCCCATTATTGGGCTCCGACACTCTTCTCTTCCACATACTCCCTCTTAGTGCTAAGGTAGAGTACGGGGGCCCTACAGTTTAATGTCGAAACTGAACGACTAAATACCAGAAAAGGTTTAAGCATGAAAACCTCATGTCTGCTAACACCGGATTGAAGAATTAAGTGGCGAGCATTTTTAGTACCTGTGGGGGTCGAACCCCAGGCCTTTCACATTAAAAACAAGCACCCAAACTCCAAACCGCCACCACCACTCATTCATGTAATTTAATTTTAAACATAATGAAAATCAGCATTGTCATGAAAAAAAAATATGTATTTACTTGCACAGGCCACATCATACATTCAATAAGAACTTTTTTAACATCGTCGAGTCCACCAATGTCAGGAAAATCCCTATCTCCAGGCGAATGCAACTGTACATCTTTCAGAGAAAGGGCTGTAGTATTTTTCAGCGATACTTCACAGTGTTTTGTTGCTACGTTTGACTTGTCTAAAAATGTTTTGCATAAAAATACAGGCAAAAAAAATTAATTTGTACAAACCTTCTTTCAAAGACTCAAAAATAGATTTATTCACAAAATCAACCAAATCCTGTACAACAAATCCTTCTGTTTTAAAGGAAAATTGTTCTATCACAACATTTTTCAGTTCACATTTTTGATTAAACAAGAAATTCAATAATGAAGTTCGATCATCCTAAAATAATAAACAAAGATTTTTCGAAAATTAGGAAAATATAAATTTGTAATACCTTGTTCAATTCACTGATGCTGAAAACATTTTTAAATAAATGTTGACCACGTGAGGCAAAAATGTGCTGATTTAATTTTAAATCTGATTCACTTGTAGCTAGTATTGCTATTTTATTGTTCTTAAAATTATTGCCTAGCAAATCTGCAAGCATTTCGCTAACCCTGAAAATTAAAATTCCAATAAATAATATACGAGCCAACAAATGATAGAACGGCTGCGTTTTGAAACAAATTGTGATGGTTTTTGTAAAGTTTTGCAAGAAAATGAACTAAATAACTACTCCACAATAGTTTTAATAATATTATTTTACAAAAAGTATTACACATTAATATTATTATTACAAAATAATAGCTTCTTCGTCTAAACACAGCAACTTTCTTCCACGTCACCATCATATTTCCATCAACTTCTTCTTCAGAAGATTGCTGCTGCATTACGGTAACGTACCACTGAAGGTTTTCATTATCCTAATTTTCACCAAAGTGATGTATCGGCAAAGTTGCAACATTAGTTTTTTTAGCACCTCTTAGCGGTTTCATTGTTTTTTTATTTTTAGGTTCTGCAACAGAGCTAGTCTTTTGTCCCTTTTTGAAGATCGGTGAAAATCTTTTGAAAGGGTCGTCAGTTATAATAATGTATTTATTTACGAGCACCATTTTCGCATAATACAAACATGAAAAATATCACATGACAATATAACTATCACTAGATTTATAGATACAAAATTGGACAATAAATCTATAATTGTAATTGTAATGCAGTGAATTTAGTTTATAAGTAGGTATACAGCACTAAGATAAAGTATGAATTTGACTTTTTAAAACATTTTTAAATGTAGTTAACGACTTGTCGAAAAAGTCAATTTCGCAGGAATTTCCGAGTCGTAGCATTCTATTTATGGGTGAATTTATAGCATAATTTGAGCTGTGGAAGGAGTTGTAGAAGAGTCTATTACTTCTGAGATTCCTCCCAGGTATATTAAATGATATCATCTCAAGTAAGTCCTTGCAATCGCACTGGCTGTTAATAATCTTAAAAAGTATACAAAGATCGGCTATATTTCTGCGCTCTTCCATTGTATTCATATTGCAAGCAGATAAAAGAAAATCATAACCTACTACATAATGCTGTACACCTAACATATAAGCTACATGTCTCAAGAACCTACGCTGAACCCCTTCAATCTTATCCTTATAAATATTGTAGTAAGGAGACCAAATCGTGGAGCAATATTCTAAAATCGATCTAACTAGGGAACAGTATAATACAATTTTACATTTTAGATTGTTAATTTCATTAACATTTCTTAACATAAATCCTAATATTTTCAACGCTTTCCCGCATGTGTAATTAATATGATGATTAAACGTTAGTTTAGAATCAAACATAATCCCTAAGTCCATAATTGTAATGACACATTGAATTTCATCATTGTTAATTTTGTAGTTGTACTCAATATAGTGAGCTGATCTATGGAATATAATAAATTTACATTTGGAAGTGTTTAGTATCATTCCATTTGTATTACACCATTTAGATAAGTTATCTAAATCTCTCTGTACACGCAAACAGTCAAGTCTAGTGTTAATTGAGGCAAATAACTTTAAGTCGTCAGCAAATAGTAATGATCTGCAAAACAGCATTTCATTTACAACATCATTTACAAAGCAGTTGAATAAAAATGGGGCAAGGTGTGACCCCTGTGGGACACCTGATGGAACAACAATTATTCGTGAATGGTAGTTATGTACCTTGACTATTTGTTTCCTTTCATATAAGTAATCTTTAAACCATAACAACAGAGTTCCGATAATACCCATAGCATATAATTTTGAAGCTAATATATTGTGATTCACCATATCGAATGCTTTGGAGAAGTCCGTATACACCGAATCTACCTGCTGACCTTTCTCCAAAGCATTCAATATGTACTGTTCATATAAAATTAAATTAGTCACTGTAGACCTTCCTCTCATAAATCCATGTTGCATAGGGTTTATATAATTTTTAAATATGGAAGTTAACTGCGTTGTAATTAGGGCTTCAAATAATTTAGGAATTTGTGACATAATTGATATAGGTCGATAATTCTTTATGTTTGATCTATTACCATTCTTGTATATTGGTGTTACAAAGGAAGCTTTCCACAAGTCAGGATAAATTCCCTGCTTTAAAGACAAGTTAAACAGCAAAAATAAGGGATATAAAAGTACAAATCTGCATTGTGTCAGCATGTAGGGAGAGATTCCATCAGGTCCAGGGTTCTTCCGACAGTCTAGGCGGCTCAGACTTTCGAGTATTTCATCAGATGTGATTTCCATACTATCCATATTATGGTACCCATTTATAGAAAGCTTTGGGGCAGGATAGAACTCATTTGAATAAACCTGTGCGAAGTGGACTGCAAACAAATCAGCTACTTCTGTTGGGGAAGATCCTGTATTCTCATCTAATGTCATGACGTTGGGAAGGAGATGTTGATTCTTCTTAGTTCTTATATAACTCCAGAATTTTTTCGGTTCGTTTTCTAATTCGGACCCTAGATTTGATAGGTAATTTTTGTAACACTGTTGGGACATCTTCTTACAATGTTCTCTTAAACCAGAAAATACCAGATAATCAGACCAATTGCCAGAGGATTTAAATTGTTTATGGGCAATCTTTTTTTGTACTATGCTTGCTCTCAATTCATGAGTAAACCAAACAGGGTATTTTGGTGGTTTAAGCTTCCTTTTTGGAATAAATCTCTCCATAGCCTCATATAAAATATCATAAAAATTATTAATCGCCGAATTAATATCGTCGTTAATAATGTCGTTCCAATTAAACGTAGAG